>JBAMAV010000258.1:0-146599 GCA_037043315.1 Amiota communis
AAAATTAGAGCGAGAAAGGTACAATGACTACAAGAAACGCACACTAACATCACGACGCGACGGGGCCGCTGCAACGCGCACCGGGCTATGCTACGTTAATATATAATGTATATATAGAAGATATGATATTCATTTTTGTTAACTCTTTTATTAAATTGATGTATGGAAATGTATGTATGGTATATGGTATTCGAATGTTTGGTTTGTAATAGTTAATTTTGTATGTATATAACGGGAGTATTTTCAAAGAATGTCATTGTTGAAGCTGTTAAATGGATACCCAGTACACATTGCCTTGTATCCAGTAATCATTGTACCCCTTATGTCCTATCTTGGTATATTTGGTAAAATCATTCCATTTTTAAACAAATTCTGAATCTGAATGAAGGCGATTCAATAGAAAAAGTATTTGAGAAAATATACAATGCATACAAAGTCTATATGAATTTGAATCTATAAGTTTACACAAGTCTTATGCCAGGCAAGCAGAAAGCATAAGCAATTAACTGGCTCCATAATCGATGTAAATATATATATGATATTATTTTAAGAAATTCTTTACAAGCTTTCCAATTGACTTCTTTTCAAATTGGCACAGACCTTGTGAGGTGGAGTTATCCATTATCAAAGTCAGGATAAATTATGTTTATGTCATCATATCATCTATCATTCTATTGCATAAACAGTAATTCATGCAATAGACTTTTATATGAAATCATCATGAACAACTGTCCTTTGTTTATCATTATCATCAATAATTTGCTTGAAAACAACACAAGAAAATCATTTATTTAAGAATTATTAGGAAATCATTTTCATTTACCTCTTCTTATTTTATGGTATGATTTTTGCTTTATTCACTTAATAAATCAGAATCAGAAGCGAGTTATTTATTGATAACAGAAAATAATAAAATAAACAGAAAACACAATTATTCTAGAAAGAAAAATAAAAGATGGTTTCAATTGCAGAATAAACAAAAAATGAACAACATCTATACATGATTAATTATTTCTTGGAAATGAACTCAGTTTTGTGTTATTACAAGAGTCCACCATTTCAACTTTTGTTTATTTAATTCTAAGTTGAAGTTTGAATTTGAGTGAGTTTAATATTTAAAAAGAACAAATTGAATAACTGATTTGTCATGGACAAAATTATGTTAAAATTAATAGTAATAGAAATATTACTATATATTTTTCAATAAATGCCAACTAGAAGGCACGTAATAATATTTATTATAATACTTATTAGCAGTTTCCATTTGACAAAGGAGACAGTTCAGTTTTTCAAGACAATGTCAACATTTCCAAACCTAAAGATTTGGTTGAGTGGAATAACTGGTGAGCAGCAGATTTGTAAATGTTCTGTTTCCAAATTTATCAGATGAGGTTAAAGTCATTTGAATTTCTATCATTATTCCTGGTTTTTGGTTCACATCTCACAAATTCAGTTATAACAAACATCTAACTACCTGAATAACCACCAACAAAAAAGGAGGAGCCAGAAGAAGAACAACAAAACCATGTCTTTATTACAAGGAAACATCAGATCAGATTATTATTGCATTTAATATTGAAAATATGTATCTAAAAACTCTTTATGATAAGAGAAGACGCGAAAAACTATAAGTCGATGAAGTCAAATCCGCACCACGTATATGTATATTTTCCGATATTAAATGTGAAGGATTTTTATTAAATTTACATAGACAAACTTAAATGAACACATATATTCAATCTTTTAAATTAAATACTCATTTTTATAATCACCTTAAATAGGGAGCACAATTTCAATGTTTGCGATAGTAAAAGAGAAGAGTCATTGGATTGCATAAATTGTTTGTGAAACGAGCTATGGAGTCGTAAAGGTGCGATATAATTGACATATCTATTGTTTTAGGAGTACTAAATAATGAAGCAATAAGATTATACCATTTGATAGGCAAATGTTAGGGTTTGAAAAAGTTAAAATATGTATATAGTGGATAAATCATTTGAAGCAAAGAATCAAATACTATTAAAGGCCTAGAAATATCGTGAACCAACAAAAATTTCGAATTATTGAATATGTCATAATATATTATTAATAGTTTTTGAACTTCATAAATACTTATGAGTATATTGTAAATTCAAAAGTCGAAGGCCATGGCCAGAAGCCATAGAAGCCAGTAATAAGATAGTCTTAGTATTTAAATTAATGCAACTTTTATAAATAAATAGTATTTATGAAATACAAGAATAAATAGTTTTTGAACGTATCTTTGTCTATTATGATTAAATGAATAACCATGAATTAACAAATCAGATTAAACCAGCCACGAATATTGTGTCTTATACACAAATAATGGATCATTCTTTTGACATGATATCTCACTATCTTAACATTTCTTGATCATGAAAATAATCAATTGATTAATATAGTTCAAAGAAGCTATGAAGTCTATATTCATACTTTTGCTACATGATGAATTGTTATCCTGGATAGTTTATATATTTTACAATTTACAAATTTCCGTAATTTAGTTAGTACAATATTTATTGTCATTTTAAAGAAAATTTAAAACTGTTTAAGTTTAATGGGTCCACTTGAGCATCTCTAAAACAGAAGTACTAAAAAATTTATATTGAATAATTCAAATTTGTATTAGTGTCGGAGGATCTCAAAGTATTTTATCTCAATTCAAATTGATATTCAATTAATATCTTAAGCGCAAAATATTTGCAACATAGTAACCTGTTATATGTGTTCTATGATGATCTGAACTAAACTTAATCATATGCTGATTAATGTTGAATATATTTATATAAAGTTGGCAATTGAAATTTTAAGAATTTGAAATATGTTTCTTTATACTTAAATTACAATCATTGCAATTAGAATTAGATTGAGGGAGGTCGAAACTTATTTAATTTATCTAAATTATTTCTAATGAGAAACTTACTTATATGTACTATTAAAAATAGTCAGCCGATTATCATCACATTGGTCAACTTTGTTTTGATCCTTACGTTGGTCCTGATCGTGGAAAATTCATTCATACATTTGGAGTGTTGTCTTGGTAGATGGCGATTGATAAATTACTGCTGATGTTGTCCCATTGTCCCTTTCTAAGTTTCCTTTCTTGGTATTTATTTTACGAATATAATGAATCTTTTAGAAGACTTTAAAGTTAATTTGAAGTTTAATTGGTTTCGCAATAACTTCGTTGATTCCATTTCTTTACTTCATAAATGTTTGTTAAAACAATTTCATTTCGTTTTAGAAAATTGTGGACAACTTCTTTGTTTTTACTTGTACGTTTCTTTTACAAAAGTTACTTCATATTTTTACCAAATCACAATACATACAAAAATAAATTGAATTTTTTTTCCTTATGTTTGAAAAATTTACCAAGTCACAAAATTGCTTTTTAGTCACTTAATAATGTTCATTCAGAATATATTTAGACGCTTAGAATATTTTTTGTTTTTATATTCTAAAATACTCTGAAACAATCAAACTTGCATTTAGTCAGTTTTTAAGTTTTTCCGCTGGATATTATTACCACACATTATCATTTTGTCTTTGTCACACGAATTTGTTTTTTTTAATTAGAAAATTTCACAAATTGACCAAATGTTGTTAAGTCAAAGTGACTAATAATGTAATAAGTATAATATTAATATTTTAATTAATTATTTTATTTCTGACAGTTTTTGTTTTAATACACACAAAAATTAACTTAATTCCGTTTTTTTTTTTAATTAGAAATCTTCAAAAAATGACAAAAGTTTTTTAAATCACTTATTATTACATAATATTTTTTTTTGCATTTAAAATAAAACTGAAGTTATTTTTGCTGAAATGAATATACAAATCGTGACAACTTGTAGTTGAAGTTGTTTCTTCAACTGAAGTTTTGGTTATGATTTTAATTCTGTAACAATGCCAACGAACTATCCTAAAATTTCATTCTGTCGAGCTGAGGTTTGATGGAACCATATTGAAAGTAACAAAATGAGAAATCAATGTTTGAGAGCGCGATGTATCTGAGACATCGTTCATGTTCGAAGTCTCTTTGTTGACTCCTTCTCTTTTTCTTGTGCATACAACTGAATTAATGCGATATAGTTTCTCAGCTCAAGTGTGAGCTACAAAAGCGATTCTTAAAGGAATATGTGTTACCTCAGAACCCCTGTGTTGTTTCTCACAATTTTGTATACTTTAACACTAGTATTAATATTTGTTCCTTTTCTCCAGAAAGTTAGGAATGTAAAGTTCATATCAACATGGTCTCACGAATTACTGGTAATGACATTGCGCAATTTCATGATTCCGCAAACCCCAGCTTAAGAATCGCTGAGTGAGAGTAGCAAAGAGGCAACATCAAACTTGAGTTTTTCAGAATCAATTCGCTCTATTACAGAAATTGATCAATACATGTATTATACTCAATCGACTTCTAACTGAAGGTTCGATCTAATAACATTTGATTTATCAAATGTTCGACTATCTTTCTCTCTGTATGATCCTCCCTATGTATGTATGTACACAATAATACACCGGCAAACTATTGTGTATTTTCATTCTGTCATGATGTTTATTGCATATTGAAGTTTACATCAGAAATATTAATATCATACGAAAATGGCTGAAAAATTATATTTTGTATAATTACATGACTTACTTTGTTACAAAATGCACTTTCTCTTTAATTTATAATAGTATAGGGTATCTATTTACATAATTTTTCATTTAACTGCAGTTGAGTCGTAGAATAACAGCATTGATTTATATAATTTCGATTATTACCGAGTTGCTTCATTTTATTGAAGTAGTTTCCACCACATAACGTTGTCAGGATGTCAAATTCTCAAAATGTTACACAGGCAGAAAGTGAATTTGCATGTTGTTTGAATATCGGGACTCCCTGTATTTTGTCTCTAACTGAAAGAGCGATCAAACTTCTCAGCCATCAATTAAGTGATGAAATGATCGATTGTTTCCCTGTCGATCATTTTTGTTGACATCCAACTTCAACTTAAATTCGTTAAAATCTTGACAATGATGCTGTTGATGATGATAATGATCATACTGACAATAATGATAAGTAACATAACTAACTGTTAACACCAGGAGCGTTTTCCTGACCAAATCGAACTATGTACTTGTTGGGGGTGTAAATCTGTGACCGACAATAAAAAGTGAAGTTATCTCTACGAAGTTCTGTTTTAGACTAATTTATTGTACAAAAGTTCATTATCTTAAATCTAAATCATAAAAATACAGTAAATTAAAGGAACAAAGCACAAAAGCCAAATGCAAATAAAATCTATTCCCTTTTCTCTTCTTACTTAATACTCTTACGTTACTTCTCTTTACGTTACTTAAGTTTAACTTCTATTTAGTGTTACTGTCCCCAACACTAACAGACAATAAGGAAAACACATTCAACTTATGACTGGTTTCTTTAATGCTTTTTAAGAATAAATTACGAAAAAACTATTATGTTTTCAGTAATCAGTGCCTCTGACATTACCTAGCACATACATAAAATCCAAGTACATAATATTTTGAAAGTATAAAATGGTCTTCTTCGGTGTCTTGTTATACACTTATTTATTTTGTTAAGAATTGAAAAACAAAGCATACTTACAAGTGTAAGGTATTGTACTTTAGTCAGTGTCATTTTGGTCTGTGATACAATTGATAGAATCATACTAAATTGGATGCTACTGCTGTCATAAACTGATCAATCATGATTGGTCGGTCGGTCAGTCTAAGTTGTTTATTTCTTAAATTAATTTTTTTATGAGTTTAATCTAGTTTTGGTTTTCTCTCTTATATTCCCATTTAAGGTACAATTATATGTTCCAATTTGAGATTAGCGTTGTAAATATAAAGCGATGGACTTCAAGTTTTAAATCAAGGAGGGTGTACTACGTACGATATTCACTTGAATATTTCAAAGATTGTTGCTAAGTATGTAAGCCATGTATATACTCGTACTTATACATTTGTTTTTATTTTTTATTGTGCACAAATTTGTTTTCTTTTTTGAATTTTTTGCTTAGAACTATTTTGTTTACTTGCAATCTATGTTATCGTTTTATTTCATAGCAAGTATAAGTCAGGTTGGCCGAGTGGTCTAAGGCTCCAGACTTAAGCTCTGGTTCCTTAGAGGAAGCGTGGGTTCGAATTCCACACCTGACAATGTTTTTTTGCAAAGTTAATTCTTTGAAAATTGGAAGATAAAATGTATTGTAGAATACATTACAATGGAATTTGAAACTTGGCATGTTTTTTATGATGCTACAATGGCACAGACCTCGTAAGGACTATACATCTCTAGAAATATTAAGAGTAATGTGTAGAATCAGTTGAAGGTGGCCTAGTCCTTAGGTTTCTTTTCAAATACCTTTTTCTTTATTTTTAATGTTTGATCTATGTACATATCATGTACAACGTACATGTGTATGTTTCAATTGAAGTTCTCAAATTACTAGAATAGATAGTAAATAAAAACATAATTTGCAAATTGGATCGATTCGTATAATTTTAATTTCAAGTATAGAGTGACAAAACTTTTTAGCAATTTGTCATCTAAATTATGTAAAAATATACTTCATACATACATATATTAAAAAAATTTAACGATTAAACCAATATTTATACATATTATATGGTATGGTAAATTTAGTATTTCTAAAGTAATACAGAGTCTTTGTCTTGCTATACTCCAATACGTAAGTATAATCAAAAATTGGACCGACTACATCAATATTTGATTTAGCTGCCTACATATGTTAAACATACAAGTATGATTAACTATGGTGCGAAAAATGTGTAATAGTCCGGTCAACAAAGCATTTAACTTTGAAATAGTTCGCATAGAACTGAAAATTGGTATATGCCTTAAAGATTTCGGGTTTTCACATTGCTTTTACTCTTCACGGGAGTGAATAGTATTATTAGTTTGTCATGAAGTTTGTAATACAAACCATGTGAGACATGGTAGACAACATAAAGTACATTTTTGAACACCTTGATGAGACGAGTTGATGTAGCCATGTCCGTCTGCGTCTGAATGTATGCAAACTGGTGCATAGAGAGTTGCAATTTTGCACATAGGTTTCTTTTTACCATACGCTGCATATTTGTCAGAATCGGACCACTAAGGGGGGAACCTCCCATACAAACCTCCCTTAAAAAAAAAAAAGGTTTTATTTTTTGACTTATCACTCTCAAATTTAAAAACTATAAGTTTCTGATCCATATTCATCAACCATGGCCAGGAGGGGTACTTCCCATACAAACACAAACTTATAAAGTGTAAAAGTACAATAAAAGAACAGTGCCACTCAAACTGTGCTGATATTTGATACTCAAACTGTAACAGAGAGAATATAGTGATGCTAAGAAAGGAAGCATATCTCATATCTGGCATTTGACGCCGTTCGGTAGGATGCAACCCGGAGAAGCATGAAGAGTATTATATCAATAGTATAGCCAATGATAACCTTCTTTCTGGTTATCGTTTAGTTTAATTTTTAAATAACTTTTGTTAATGAATTTATTAAGTTCAAGAATATTTGCGTATGAATATTTTCTTATATTATTTTCTTTCTAATCAATTCAAAAATTGAAGGAAAGAGTTTGCTCATGTTGTATAGAGAAGTTTTTGTTAATTCTAAAAAGCGATGGTATGAATTCTTAATAAAGAATAGTATAGTTTGGGTAGAAATCAATCTCTGTTTATGAACTTATCCATTCTCAAAGTCAAGATACATGTATGTGTTCCAATCAATCTATAAACCGCAACTCAAGCGATAGATTTTTATATGTAATCATCATAATCAACTGTCCTTTGCTTATCATGATCATCAATAATTTGATTGAAAACAACACAAGAAAAACATTTATTTAAGAATTATTAGGAAATCATTCTCATTTAATTTTTCTTATTTTATGGCATGATTATTGATTTATTCACTTGATAAATCAGAACCTGAATCGAAGTCACAGGAAATTATAAAATAAACAGAAAACACAATTATTCTAAAAAGAATAATAAAAGATGGTTTCAATTGCAGAATAAACAAAATTCGAATGAATCGAAATCGGCGACGATAATATTTTATGTCGCATGAGAATCTTCTGGTAATAAGACTATTCTTCACGCAGGCCACGACGAATACTAAAAATAAAGAATCAAACTCTTTTGTTTAGCTTATTTTGCATGTTTTGTATTATTACAAGTGTTGAATTTTGCTGCCATGCAACTTAACCATTCAACTCATTTCAGTTTATGTTTATTTTATTCTGAGTTGAAATTCGAATTTGAGTGAGTTTTAGATTTTAGTAGAATTAATTGAATAAATGATTTGTCATGTATTTGCTTGTACTCGTATATAAATAAATCAAACCATAGCAAACCTATAATTTTATTACATAATACAATTGTATATGATATAAAAGCTTGTCGGGATAAATTTAAATTTACACATGAAAATCTCGAGAGAATACTTATATACTTATATTTTGACGAAAGTAATTCTAAGTAGAAATTTGTATTTTTCAATAAAATAAATTCCGAAAATGCAATGCAAAGCAAATGTGAATTGTCAACTACGAAGTACCGGTGCAGCACCTAACCCTTAGATAAATGTATAATTTGATTAGACTTGTCCCGCCTCTTTTCTTAAGAAGTTCTAGCCCGTTGTTTCGAATAGGGCTAGTATAAGTAGCAAGATCGCCGCCAAAGAAACCTGACATTTGAATACCTCAAGATTTTCGTGTAAAAATTTCTTTTGTTTTACTTTGTCATTATTTCGAGTAAAATCTACAACCAGACTATCTTAGGGTATTATTTTGTTAATAGTTACAACACTAGTGTGAAACTGTTGAAGGACAGTTTGATTATTATTGGATACCTGTTGATTGGTGGGATAAATTCGCAAGGCTTTTTTAACTGCAAATTCGTCAGGTTTACAAAAAGTTTTCGTTGCTTCCTCATCTTCATGTGTCTCTTTGATCTTGTTTCATACTCAGCAGCTCGTGTCGCTATTCGTTGCTCACACTCAGCATTAGTACGCTAGCAACTTTTTTCATATTCCTTTTCAGTTTTGTGTTTTCTTTATGAAGGTGTGCGTTCTGTCGCATTCCGCTTCCATTAACCACTACTACTATTGCTGGTGCAAGCAGCTTGGCAACCCCACTGGCCTCTTGTTCCCCTTGTCAACAAACAAAAGTTGCGAGAGAGAATGCAGTTGCAGGCAGGCTGAGTGTGAACAAGATCTTTGTCTGAGAGATAGATGTGTTCAACATCGATTGAACCAAACTTATTATGAACCAACCCGTTTTCATATGCAGCATCTGATTTATAATTTGATTTAATTTACAAAGGACAAGTGAATTTAGAATGTCGGGAATATTCGTATTTCTTATATTGAATTTAAAAAAAGAAAAATTTGGAGTGGCGAATCTGTAAGGAAATAAGTAAAAATATTGTACAAGAAAGAATATGCTAAGCTATTTCTACAATTTCCAACCAAAAATTATTCATTTATATACTATTGTAGTAGCATTCCCAGCATACTTTGCTACACCCCCTGCGTAATGTTAATGTGTGATTTTATTCTTGGCTAATGTTTGCCGCCAACATTGTATATGGAAGTTCTTTCTCTTGAATGAGTAAAATGCAATGTGTAAAAAAATTATCTGATGGTGATCGCTTAAACGGTGTCATTGTCCATTACCATCAAACTAAATTTCTTAACTATTTTTAGATACATGTATATATATATATATATCATTTAGATGAAGTGAAACCTTTCTCTTCATGAAAGGAAGTAATTTCTCCTCCAATTTACTTTTATTTCAATATCTTTATTTTATTTTATTTTATTTTTCTACTTTCATAATGACCTTTGAGTATACGGATGCCAAAGAGGACGTAGGCTTCTCTTTTAATTAAACCAGACATATATTAATTTAATATATTTTTTTTAGGCTTTAAGCCACACATCAATCTCTCGCCTTTATCACATAAATTTTGTATATCCATTAAGTTGGAGGCTGATTTTTGTTCATTAAATGTTAAAATATTTTATTTTTCCATTAATAAATTTTTAGTGAACCTACTAACTACAAACAGATGTATCAGTTGAACAAAATTCTATCATGAGAAGAATTTGCATCTTTAAGCAACATATATTATACAAATCACATGGCAGACAATCAGAAAGCATAAGCAATTGACTGGCTCCATAACCGATGAAAAAATATTGGGGTATTATTTTAAAAAATCCTTCTTTCACTTTAATTGAATAGAAAAATGTTGCTAGGGATTCAAATATTTATATGAGGTATGAGGTATGAGAAGTATGCAATACTAAATAATTTGAAATGTGTTTAATAGTTTAATTAATCTAACTAAAAATTAGTTAGTTAATTGGTTTTGTTCAATTGTCAAAAATTTAATATATGTACAAGCAAAAGAATAGTGTATTCTCCTATAGATTATGTATGTTCCAACGCTAGATAAAAAACCACAGATTTATAATAAACAGAACTCCGCCACCAATCTGCACAAACTGCAATACAATCCTAACCATAACCCACCTACTTTTAAATTGTTCCTTATTTCAACAACACAGATCCTAATTACTTAATTATTCATCATTACAATAATTCACATCATTAAGCAACATAAACCAATAGCATTTCTCAAATATACTACCAAATATAACATCTATAAAAAGAATATTTATGATATGTAAGTTTAATTTGCATTACACAACATTTAAATATCTCACTACTTTAACTTACTTTACTATACCTTTAGAGCTGAAGGCCTTTGTTGCTATTTCATTTAATATTATTAACTAAGTTATAATTTCATAATATTAGTTATAAATTATAAAATACTAACAGGAAAAAGCCATTGCTTTGTTTGATCAAATGATCAGATAATAATTTGGATAGTTATACTCTTTTACTGAACTCAAGTTTGCTGTCTCTCCTAATCGTTTGATCAATACAATACCTTACATGGAATTTCCTTAAATGCTGTGGTTCAAGGTACATAAATTCATAGTGACAATGCAATCCAAATCAAATGAGATACTTTATCTTTTATATAGAATGCTTAAATAAAAGTGAGTACTGAAGAAAAAACAACGAGATATTTTCAAATCTTAAATATATCAATATTTTCCCAACCATACATTGCACATTAGTGAATTGGTTTCATTTGGTTCACGGCTGTTAAGTGTAAACCAGAAGATGTTCTCCGGTTCATCGCCATCAATGAGTATCTAAATAAATGAAGTAAGAAGAATTAGTTGCCAATAGATGATGACTAAGCAAAATAAGATCTATTATCTCTAGACTAATCCAAGGATTGATGAACATAGTCTCAGCTATTAATAAACAATGCCCTGACATAGACTCGTCTTCCATGTCAAATGGTACATATTGTATGCGTATAGCCAACGATTATAAATCAGACTAGTTTTAAATTTTCTTATTTGTCTAAGTTTTCCTTACCAGAACACCGAGTTCTAGTCCGGTTGTATCTGAATGGGTCTCGTCGTAAGTGCTTCGCCATTTGAACATAAATTGAAAAGTTCCATAGCAGATTTGTCGTCCGTTTCCTTGTGTGTATGGTGAGTCCTTGCTTGAAACTTGATAGAACACTCTAAGTTCTCCTGCTGTTGAAAGATGCTCATCACTTCCAATTCTTCGAACCCCACACCTGACAAATTGGAATTTTTTTTTTTTTTTTTGGTAATTTTGCAAAGGTCAATGTTTGTTTTTGCTTTTTTATTTGTTTTTTATCTTAAAAAATTGGCGAAAGTAATTTTTTGAAAATTGGAAGATAAAATATATTGTACAAAACATTACAATGGAATTTGAAACTTGACATGTTCTTTATGATCATTCTCATTTTTCTTCTTCTTATTTTATGGCATGGTTCTTGCTTTCTTCACTTGATAAATTAAAATCAGAAACGAAGTCACAGAAAACACAATTATTCTAGAAAGGCAAATAAAAGATGTTTTCAATTGAAAAATAAACAAAAGTCGAATTCGAATGAATCGAAATCAATAAATGAAATCTCTATACACGACGCCAGCTTCGAGAATATTTTATGTCGCATGAGAATTTTCTGGTAAGTAAACTCTTCACGCAGGCTCCGAAAGATAAGAAATACAGAATCAAACCCTTTTTAAACTTAGTTTGCAATTGAACAACAAATAATAAAATGATTTCTTGGAAAAACAAAACTCAGTTTTGTGTTATTTCAAGTGTAACTGGATTTATATTGAATTTTGCAGCTACGCAATTTAAAAACTCAATTCAACTTTTGTTTATGTTAAATTTGACAAATATGCATAGCAAGCAGCAGAAGAATACATTAACAATAATGCACCAACCTCTTCCTGTCTCACAACATTTTCTCTTATGTACACCCAGAGATAAAACATGGTAAACCTAATGATTCACACTTTGACTTATCTATTTTAACCAATGATTTTGATTTGTGATTTTGATTTTTGTCAAGATTGTCAATTTGAAGTGCGTACACTTTCAAAAGGCAACCACATTTTAATTAAGAATGAATAATATTGAATTTAAATATGAAGCATAATCAAATTGAGATGCTTTCGTAGTTGAGTTACAAATTTTTATTTTGAATTTAAATATTTTTATTATTAATTTAAAAGTGATTATTTTAAATTTCAGTATGTTAGGCCTTCCAGGATTTTGATGTTTTGGTGTCAATTATCCACTATTTATGCCCTATTTATGTAATTATTAACTATGCTCTGAACAGTCGAGTGCGCCCAACCCACTAATTTTCCAATTTCTTGAAGAGATTAGGTTCCTAAGTACATTTCCACGATCAATTTCGCATATCATGTGACAATTCAGAACTTTGACCCAATTTATCCAACTGCAACAAAATTCAAATTGACTTTAACATTAAAACGACGCCAAATGCCAAGAATAACTAATGCCATTGCATATTCAACGAAATGGGTTTTCCAGTCGCAATATCATAATCGACATGTGTACGAATAATCTTTTGGCGTGAATTTGTGCCTTTTTTTGGTTTTACTGAGTTTTTTAAATTTCGAAGATGAATATGAGATGTTTAAATTGAAAAACACATTAAAATAAACTTCATTTCTGTAAAGTCTGTGCAAAATTACAGGTGTTTAAACTTTCAACTTGAAGGTGTATGAATAATTGTTTGGTGCACAGTATGTGAAATGTGAAAAACTAACAAGAACATCAACGTTTTTTTATCAATTGTCAATAGTCTCTAAATTTCATTGTGTGTATACTTATATGCTAATGCACACATACATTTAAGTAGGCCTACTTAACAATTTAACTATTTGTACTTGCCTTTTTATAAACAAAATGTGTGCAGCTATTTGATATAAAGTGTTGTGCACTTCAACTTTAGATTCCACCATACTTAAATTAACTATGAATATGATTATATCAACAATGAAGCATAATTATTTTTATTCATAATATGTGAATTTTTGAATTAAATATATTTCCACTTTTATTTAAATGTAGCATTTTAAAAACAAAAACAAGGGACAAGATATGCAAAGTAATTTCAAAAATAACTTTTTCTGATGATATGAAAGAATCTATGATTCGTAGAGAGTGAATTGTGATGTCCTAAGATCATGCTAATCGATTATTAAAGTCATGATATACTTATGTATTTTTAGTCAAATGGATACATAGGCCTTGTATATTTTTTTTTTTTTTTTTTTTGTTGTATGCGTGTCATTTCACTACCACCAGCAACTCTAATTGTTTTCGAAATTCAGTCGCCCACATCGAGACATTGATACTTATTTAGATGATTTCTCGATCGTCAAATTTTTGTACAAAAACTATAAACAAAATACAGTTTATGCCTTTTGAGTAGAAGGAATAACAAATAAACTCCTTCTTGAGAAATCAAATATGTTGAACTTGCATAAAGTCAATTACTCATGCAATAGATTTTTATATGTAGTCATCATGTTCAGCTGTCTTTTGCTACGCATCATCATCATGAAGTTTAATTATTAGGGGACTATGGTCACTTCATTTATTGACAACAGAGAATTATGCAATGAACGAAAAAACACAATTATTCTAGAAAGAAATATAATAAAGGGTTCAATTGCAGACTAAACAAAAATCGAATTCGAATGAATCGAAATCAATAAATGAAATAAATTTCCATACACACGACGTTGACAAGAATATTTTATAATAACAAATTATGGTATAATAAATGTGATGATTGATAACTGACTCATTTAGTAAATGAAAAATCTTAGGAAAACCTAATAAAAGAGGAATATATATAACAATAGATAATCCTTAAATTCTATGACTTAAAAAAGAATCAATAAGATCTATAACATTAATTTCTTAAAATCCTCATACGCATTAGGAATTTAGAAACAGCAAGATGTCAACTGATGCTGGCCTAAGTTGAATGTACATATTTGCATCTCCATACACTCAAGTTACTCGAGTTACATTCGTTACTCGATGCACTTGAATTCCAAGACAAAGGGACCGAACTTTAAGAAAATAATCAAAGAGCACGAACATGAACATATGATATATAAGTAATTGTGAATCGAGTGATGTTGTATCTAAGAATAGAGCATAGAGTTGAATTGATCGAACTAAAATAGAGTGAAGATATGTAATTCCTCATCCTTTATATTTCACTGCATTTTCTGATGGAAATATAATACATAGTTGAGCTGTTTGAGGAATAGAAGTTGCATTATCTAAGAAACATAAACAAGCAAGGGAGTAAGTAAGTTAGCAAGCTGACAGCTAAACTTTTGTCTAATATAACGCAACTTATTCCTTCATTACCATCGGTGATGGAAATACTATGTTACATAGAGCAGTTAACACCTGAACTAATTTTATCAAAGAGCATAACTTCAAATTTGGTAGCAAGGTACAAAATTTCATTCTCAATTATCCTCTTCTTATAAATGCAGAAGCTAAATTATATTGATTTTCACAGTTGAATATCCTCACAAAAATATTATTTATTATTTATTGTTCCTTAACTCAGAACATACGATGATATCCCCTATTGTTTATACGAGTATAATGAAGAAACTAATATCCTTTAAGGTGGTATAGAATATTGAAATCACTTCTTGAATGTCTGTGTAAGAGAGACAATTTCAATCACAATCTATCATTTAATAGCATGGAATTCATTTTAGTATTACCATCTACATTACGTACAAATGACCTTGATTACCTGATATCTATATTGTATTTATAATATTCAATATTTTCATATTATATTTCTATTTTAATTTAATTATAATTTGCTCAAAAATATTATTTCCCTTTTTATCATCAATAATTCTTCTTTCATGCTTTCTTTTCTTAAGTTTATAATAGAATTTTCTTTTGTTCTGTTAATTTTTTTCTTTTCATTTTAACAAATATTTATTTATATAATTACAGTTAAACCTTCTCCTTTTTTCTTTCTCTTAGCATTCATTTGTGTTAAATTTTTTAATAAACTGATGTTAGTTTTTATAAAAGGAAATGTATGTATGTATATATATGGTATTAATATGTTTTGTTTAGAGTAGTTAATTTTGTATGTCATTTATAAAAAAAGAGAGTATTTTCAAAGAATGTCTGTGTTGTTGCTGTTACATGGATACCTTGTACCTTGTATCAGTGTACCCTAATGTCTTGTCTTGCTAAATTTAGTTAAATCACTAAATCTTTAAACAAATCCTGAATGTGTATAAAGGAAATTCCAAAGTAAAAGCATTTGAAAAAACTATACTTATAAAGTCTTTCTGAATTTGCATCATTAAGTTTATACAAGTCTCATGCCAGACTAGCAGAAAACATAAGCAAATCACTGGTTCCATAATCGATGTAAAAAATAACGGGATATTATTTTAAGAAATACTTTTCAAACTCTTCAATTGACTTCTTTTTGAATTGAAATAATGATACTCGTAATGTTGGAAGCGTTTCAAATATTCTTAAATACTCATAAGCCTCCCGAAAAGTATGCAACAATCAATATTTAAAATGCATTGAAAAGCTTAACTAATCTAACTAAAAATTGGTTAGTTAGCTAACTGGCTTTGTTCAATTGTCAAAAATTTAATACATAAGATTATGCATGTTCAAACGCAGCCAATTTTCAACGTCAAAGCATATCAATTTTTTAATCGACTGATTGCCAGTTGAAGCCACTTAAAATATGGTAGAAGCATAAACAAGTATGCAGCGAACTCTTTTAAGACTCAAATGGAGTCACTTAATCTAGATAAGAAACCATTGATTATTTTGATCAAATAATCAGATGATAATTAAGGTAGTTATACTCTTTTCCTGAACGCAAATTAATTGTCTTATAATCGGGATCGTACCGACTAATTTCTTTGTACTCTAATTGTAATTGACAATGCAATTTAAACCAGATGAGACTCCTTATCTTTTATATAAATATCAGTATTGAAGAAAAACAAAACGATATATTTTCAAAAGGTTAATAATGTTTATATTTTCCCATCCATATACTTCATACTAGTTTATGTCTTCATAACTGTTTTTCTAGATTTCCACTTTGTCGTTCTAAGGAGACTCCTGATGTAAGGGTACTAAAAGGGATGCCAATGGCAGTCAGTAGAGTTCGCCTTGCCGGTAAGTTTGAGGGCAAACACTGAAGTTAAGAGCAGTCAAAGTCTGGCATTTGATCGTAAGACTTATTGGAAAACTCGAACCCGATCCTAACCTTTGTACCCGAAATATATTGTCACTTTAGCCCAATATTTGTAGAACATTAGAGAAGATGCAATAAAATATGCGGGACGTAAATATAGTCGTTATCATTATGTCTGTCTGCAGTCACAAAAACCAACTTTTGTGATCCCTTAATTTTGAGGATTTTATAATAAAACTAGCTGTGCCCCGACTTCGTATGCGTGGTATTCGAAATATGTTAGTAATTTTGTTATCTTTTTCCCTAATTGTCAGATCTTTTATGTTGCCCTGCAGATAAAGAGGAAAACATTCGAAAATCAGCCAAAAAGTAGGCATTAGAATTAAAAATATGAATATCTGTTGATTTAGTTGTTCGATTTTACACCAAGCTTGCCAGTCAAAACCGCATTCAAATAGGTAAATCCGTTTCTGAGATTACCGTGCACAGACACGAAAAGACTTACGATTTTGTATATATATAGATAGATATAGATATAGATTTAAATCAACACAGTGAGACAATTCCTTTATTCAATATTTAGAACATGTGTCGCATATTTAATCAGAAGATTTTATAACTATTCATAATTTTGAAACCATTATATTTTTCAACATTCAGGGATTAATATGTGTATGTATATCACAACTAGAGTGCTCACAAAACAGATTGTTATACACTCAAGCTCAAACGAATCATGTGCTACGCGTAACACTATCACTCACACTGTCATCTGACTGTCTGTAGCACCACTTTCGCAAATCAATTCATGTGATATTGAGAATCAATGATCTAGTTGAATTCGTTAATTAAGCAAGTATGAGTGCGAGGCATACCAGAAGACAGCAGTCACACGACATCCTAGCAACGACTCAATGAGTTTGCAAAGCGAATAAAAAATAGAATATGAGAAGCTCGTTGCAAGAATATAAGCACATGAGTCACTTTCACTGGAGATAGAACAGCAAGACATGTATGATTCTTTCATGTGTCATTTTGCATACATTCATACAGATCTTTAATATGTACTCTACTTCTAACTGAAGGTTCAATCGAACACTTGCTTAATCAAATATTCGATTATCTTTCCTCTATATTAGTCATGTCAATATCATATACTTATGTTTTTCATTAATCACTAAAGTGTGACCAAACTATTTTCTTTGAGCACTTACCAAGTCAATTTTTGTGCCAACTAAACGCATATTGCAGGAAACGCTGCTTTTTTGTTTCAATTTGAAGAAAAGTGCAGCTGATGGACATAGATTGCTGTGTGAAGTGTATGGGGAACATGCTCCATCAATAAAAACATGTCAGTACTAAATCCGCCGTTTTAACACCAGCTAATTAGAACGTGTTGGGAGGCCAGTAAAGAGTCTGAGTTGAAGGCGTTATTAGAGCTGCATTCATGGTAATCTCTAGAGGATCTCTCTAAAGCCTTGGAAGTTATTCAACAAACGATTTCATCCCGTCTCATGGCCAAGGCCATGGTGCAGACACAATGAAATTGGGTTCCGTATCAATTCTAGTCAAGAGACGTCAAAATCTGTTTTTGGACTTGTTAACAACTGTTCCAAAGAGAAAATCGTAAGGGTTTCTTTCATCGAATCGTGACGTAGGAAGAAAAGTGGATCCACTACGAAACCCAAATTGCAAAAAATCGTGGCGTAAGCACGGCTATGCACCAACTTAAATGGCCAAACTGATTATTCATGGCAAGAAGTTAATGCAGTGCACCGAGAGGGATATGCAAAAGTCGTCAAAGAAACTTTGTAGGCGCTAGAATGCGATATCGCGCCATATTTAGCAAACATTACTCCTGTCGACTACCACATGTTCCGGTCAATGACTCATGGCTCGGCCGACAGAACTTCACTTGTTACGAAGATGACAAAAATCGGGTTAATATTTGGATTGCCTGAAAAGACGCTGAATTTTTTCAAAGAGGAATACGTATGTTGCCTGAAAGATGGGGAAAAGTCGTAGCTAACGATGGGCAATACTTTGAATAAAATGAATTGTACCAATTTCTTTGAATAAAGCTTCCAAAATACTAAATATAAGACTCAATATTTATCTGTACACCAATATTTAATAGTATACCTTTCAACTGTAGTGTATTTTCGCTCTGTGGTGATTTTTGTGACGCATTGAAAGAGATATCAGAAATACCAATGCCAATGATAATATGTTTCAGTTGCAGCTATCAACTTAATAGAATATGTTATCTCCTGTAAATTTCATGGCTGAAAAATAAGTTTTCATATAAACGTATACTTACTTTGTAAGAAATTGCAATTCCTCTTCAATATAAAATAGTATAGGGTATATATATATAACTCCAGTTGGAGCATGGATAAAAAAGTATTGAGATACATGTAAAGTTTCCATTATTATCGAGTTGCTTCAAATTTTTCTTACTTCTTAATAAAGATAATATTCCACAAGAGTTTCATACATTGTTTCCACCATGTAACGTTGTCAGGATATTTTGATCAGCCACAACTTCTGAAACTTTCTTTGTCTTTAAGGCCGCCTTACAGATTTCGTTATTATTTTTTCGTAAGATGACTTGCTCCAATTTCTCAAAATGTTACATAAGCAGGAATGGGCATATACATTTTCTTTGAATATTCGGACACCATTCATTTTCTCTCAAATGCTAATGTCTCTGACAAGTTTTCAACCATCTATCACAACATTGATTGGTGAAATGTTCGATTGTATCTCATACGATCATTTTGTCAACATGAAACTTCAACTTAACTTCGTTAAATAAAAGACATTTGCTTATTTATAATATTTAAAAAATAACATATTTATTTATGAATATATTTTGTATTTTCTTGTATTTTTTATTTATTTTTTTTTGTTTGTAAATTTAATTACTATGTGGCTTTATGTATGAACATGGATATTTCTTTGCTATTGCATATATCTTAGTTTAGATTCTGGTTTTATTATATTTTTATTATAAATGCAAATTCAATTAAATGGATTATGTTATGCGATTTTTATCTTATTCTTAAATTTCCGTTTTTTAAGTTTTATATTTTCATTTCATTAGAAAAGCAAAAACAACTTAAATGAAATGAAATTAATTCTAAGTTTTTAATAAGTTTATTTGTTAATTTTTTTTTTAAAGCAATTGAATTTTATTTAATAATATTCTCTCTCGCTCTCTCTCTCTTTTTTGATTGTGTATAATATATTTTTATTATATAGATTACAATAATAATTATTATATTATATTATATTATATTTTTCAAGTATTTTCTATCAATATCCGTTACATACTTCTTGATGTAATTTGAGAGGGGAGACTCTTTCAAATTTTTGTACCAAATATTCATAATGTACTGAAATGAAAGTTGCGAGCTATATACATAAAAGCTAATATTTATGTTTGTAGAAGTATATTCACAGAATAATCACATATAATAGAACAACTATGTAACAAAAATGACAAAAAATAGGATGATGATATAGAAATATAAAATATTTTAAGTAGTGAAGTTTGGTGGCATATAGAAATAAAATCATGCCATAAACATATATGATTTTGCTGTTGTAATGCATTTATAAGTTAAGGAACCTGAGCTAAGAACAAGGAAAGTTGCAGCAACTAACTCAATTATTGTATATGTTGATTATAAAATTAAAAGAATCTTAGCTTAAGCTTTGTGTACTCCTATCGTAGAGGTAACCCATTAAAATGTTTTCAATTTTCTTTTTTTTAAATTTGTTTATTTTTCGGCAAGAGTGCAATTTTTCATCAAACTAGCAATAAAATGCTAAAGACGTCATGCTTAATTTTGAATTATATTGTAATTGATTGAAAAGTTCTATATTTCAACAACGTTTCCTATCCTCTTTTCTATCTTCTATTTCAAGTAATCGTATTTTTGTCCAATCTTCCATTCAAGTGGGTGTTCAAGGACCTTGCTTTGTTGATTGGGTGATTGTTTATTCATAAATTATTCGATAATTATGCAAAAATGATACACCAAATGACACAAAAAAGCCGATCACCAAAAGAGAAGCTTAAGGACATGACCCCATAATAAACTACCAGTAAGAAGCTAAAGACAACACGCCACAACAAGAACGATCATAAAATGAAACAACGGCTATCTATAAGACACGTGCGCCACTTACCGAGCATTCTTTAAGATAAAAGAATGTGTGAAAAGTTCAATTATATAGTCCCGTTCTATTCAGTGAATAAAGTTTTTCATTATGAATGTTAAAGAGTGAAATTTAATTGGCGCAGTGAGTGGATAAAAGTATGTTTATTCAAGTCGAAGGTCATATTGATCCTATATGTGTGTATAGAACTAATATAATTTAATAAAGAGTAACTTAAAATGTATATAATAATAACTGAAATTAAATATCCTGTTAATCCTCCAAAAGAAAAAATACAAAAATAAACAAATTAAAAAGGTCTCGGAAATATTAACCAATTTAGCAATCTAACCCCAACATTTCTTATTAATAATGATCCTAATGTACCTCATAATGTAACTCATCCTTTGTCATTAAGTGTATGTATTTAATCTTATACAATTAAGATCTTCTGTAATTGAATAATGAACTAATCGAAAAGAATAACAAACAGTAAAATCTGTAGAAAAAAAAAGAGAAGTACCCGGAGTTGAATGAGTAGGTCATTATGACCAAACCCCCATGGTTAAAACAAATTCAGTGAATAAATTGACTACATAAGCAAGTAGTTCGAATTTATGGAGTTGACCATTCAAAAAAGAAATATAAAGTTCTTAAGACTAATGGCTAAAATTGCAAAACGAACTCATTAATTACAAAGTAATAAGAATTTTGACTTTTTTTTTTCAATTTAAAGAGTGACTATTTGTGAAGTTCAAGCCCATCTCAGCAGCACCATATCAGCCAGCTCAAGTTCAACCATTATCACCACTACAATCGGATCAATTACGATATACTTATTCTCCATTCGAAGGAGCAGCAATGCAATTGGTTGGACTTATACGATGAATCGTGTTATAAATGATGAGCAATAAAACTAATAGATAATTTAAATAATTTATAAATATTGTGGAATTAATGCTTTCGCATTATCTTTTTAGGATACTATGATTGTATAAAGCAGCGCTAGTCTCAACATTTTATAAGAATATGTGTAGCATAAGAAAATGCAGTAGCGCCAATTTTATTTTCTTAAATTGGCTTCTTTAGCTCACCACTAAAGAATCTTTTAAAACAATCAATACTTAGTTTTAAGATTTATAAATATTATTGTTAGGCTTTGTACCTCATACAAAGTGATTCAATAAATAATGAAGATCGGTTAGAAAAGACAATATTCAAAGTACGAGCGTGTTTTGCTGCAAAGTTTTAACAAGAAAAATATCCATGGAATGTGGTAATGGTGCATTCACACGTTTTCGTGAAAGTTTATTCTTTCGCGCTGCAGAATAAAGAGAAAATTCATAACTAAACGATGCTTTGAATTATACAAAGATATAAAGTTACAATAATAACTGACAATAGAAATCAACAATTAAAATCAAACTGTTTAAAGAAAATAAAAAGAAAACTTACAGAGGAGTTCAATTATGCCCTAGAAAATGACAATGAGGAAAATAATGAATGTCGACTTGGACACATGAATCAAGAAAAGAAAGTACATTTGAAAAAAATTATTATATGATTGATATGAAATGATTTGAGACATACAAGGAGAGAAATACAGGAAGGAGAAAAACTGGCCTACACAAATTAGATCAAGGAACCGAAATGTTCATGAGAACCCAATATATTTTCCAAAAGACCGATCAAACACAAGAGAGATATTGGAACAAGGAATAATTAGGGGAAGTGAATCACCATACTATAGTCCATTATGGGTTATTCAAGGAAAACAGATACATCAGTAAAAAATAAGTTCAGAATAGTAATTGATTACAGAGGTCTAAATGCAATAAAAATAAATGATAAATATGGAGGAAATATTACAATATTAGAATATGAAAAAGAAAGCATTTTCAACAATAACTGGCCATTATTAATATACTCACATGCCCCTCGGTTGGTAAATTGTCACTAATTTAGTGAAATTTGGTCTCATTTCACTTAATTAGGGATCCCGCAAGCAAAATGTAAATAATACAATAATATTTTAAGCTGTAAGTCACAAAGCAACCTGAGCCGGCACTTAAAAAATAAACACTCGTCAAATATAGGGTCCGATGTTCGAATTGAGTATGTGATTACTTCATACCAAAGAATTCCCAATGAAGTATATATATACTTTATTTCAATTAAAATATATCTACCATATTATTTTCTTCAGCAGCTGTGTTGTTCATGAGCAAATGAAAAGTATTCATAAGTAAGCAAGTGAACAACTAAGCAATGTGAGCGAGTTGGCTCACTTCAAAAAAGATTAAGTCACCAAAATGTGCAATGTTCACCCAACATTATTACTAACTAATAAGCATCTTAGTGAAAAAACGCATTGCAGAACACAAATAAAAATACAAACAAAGATGTAGTCCATAAAATGGATGATTCATTTACAAAACATTTTTGGTGCTTCGAGTCGGATCATAGGAATCCATTATCAAGATACTTGTGTAATGAAATACACCAATAATGGACCTGCCACATTTTAAACGGCGTTCCAAAAATTCATCTCTCCAACTTGAGAGCCCTTATGCACAGTAATGCGACAAAGATCCCCTACACGCATAGTCCAGGTTCGGGCAAAATGTTTAGAAACAAGTATTGTCCCAACCAAATCTCCCATTATCGTACTATGCCTTGGACACAATTTAAAGAACATGGGCAAGGAAAGTTGCAGTAACTAACTGAACTATTATATTTTCTATATTTTAATAATAAAATTGTAAGAATCTTAGCTTAAGCGATGTTTTCAATCACATAACATATATAAAAGAAAAACCTATTAGAAGTACATAAGCCAGTTGAGTGATTCTGTTTTTGCCCAAACAACTAGATAGATATAGAAAAGTTATTAGAAAGACGGATATTTTGTTGAAGAGAAGCAAACATCAACAGAATATATAAATTAATATGCAAATGCATATATCTATCTGAAGAGTTATCAACTAAAGAAAAAGAGAGGAAAGAGGAAACATTGAAACTAGAAGATGAATTGTCAAATTCACATGTATTTATTACAGGGAAAGATCAGATCAGATTCCTACTTAATAATGCAAATATATATCTCAAATACTTGAAATAAAAGAAAAAGATATAAGTTAGGGTATTCACAGCGTGAGATTGAACCTCGGGTAAAAAAATTGAATCTCCAACAACAAAACGCATGACAGAATTTTCATCTACTTACATCGACCCAGACACTTGATAAAAGATTGGCAGATAAAACCGCGTTGCCAACTCTAACCATAAATATGGATGCAACTACAATATCAAAGGTCAATAGAGTTAGAAAATAAATAAGAACTTGAGCAACAAACACTGGACTTGGAAAAATAAAAATTAAGAAACAAGTCTGAATTCAGGAAATAAGAACTACAATACAAATACAATAAGTAACGATGGACATTGCTTGCGAATTACTGCGATGTGGTGTTACTCAGTGTTTAACTCTAACATATCCTAAAAGTTAAGGAAATTAAAAGCAAACAAGTTTAAACCAAGTATTCTAAGCCAAATGATTAGATTAGAATTTCTAGATAGCCATAAATAAAAAAAATATATGCAGTACTATGTAAGGTAGAAATCTAAATAGATGGAACAGAGCTCACTCGAAAAATTCAACAAAAAAGTAAGAGCCCATATAAAGAGAATTATGCTACTAGCGTTATATTGTAACAGAGGAAACAAGAAAGAATCTATTAAAATAGATAGGTAAGGAATGCTGACTTACATAAAGATCAATTAGATTAAGAAATGGATAGCATACAAAGGACAAGGAAATGAGATTGTTTAACTTGCAAGATGCTAGGAAGACTTACATAGTATCTGCATTCCTTATATTTTATCATGAGAGAAAGTTACAATAACTTATTTCAATTCAACTAATTAGGCCGTGTATGTTATAAGCACGTGATTTTATTAATTATCATACAGAACATTGAATGAAAGTAATTCCAATAAGTTTGTCATTGGTTTACCTTAAAATGTATAGGGAATTTTCGATCCTTAAACAATTTAGCCAATGAACAAATACCAAGAATTCAAGTTATGTGGAACCATAACATATAGAATGTATAGGTATTACATTATTATTATATTATATTATTTATCATATTATTACAGACAAGGTGATAAGCAATTTCCATTTGGCGTATCCACTACACTCGCTCCCACACTATTTTATCAAAAAATATCGCATTATGCCGCCACGCAGCCGACACCGGAAACCATTAAATAAACAAAATGAAAATCGATGGACGATGATCAATGATCATCATCACCTCACAATAAACAGAATACTGTTGCCAAAAGACATAAGTTTTCAATACATAAATAATGATTGATTCTGGGAATAATGGCAAGTGTTCATTGCAGACTTAGGCAGAAATATATGAATAAAGTAACATATAGAAATCAATGTCACGTCATAAGCATATATGATTTTGTTTTTGTTATGCAATTTGTAGGTGACTTCTGCACAAGACGAATGAAGTCATAAGTTAAAGAACATGAGCTGAGAACAAGGCAAGTTGCAGTAACTAACGGAACTTTTCTATATTCTACATATTGATAATAAAATTGTGGGAGTCTTAGCTCAAGTGATGTTTACTAATGTCTTAGAAGTATCCCCTTAAATTATTTTTAGGGTAATATTTTTACAAGAGTGCAATTTTTCATCAAAGGACCCATAAGCAGCTATAGACAGTAGTAGCAGTATAAGAAGAATCATAAAACCAAGTAACAGCGATCAATGAGTTGCAAATAAAAATTATAATTGGAGAATATTCTGGAAATCAATTTTTCAAATTTGTCAAGTGCACAATCTTCGCAAACAATGTTAAGACCCAAAACGAACTTTATAAAGAACTTGCGGGTTTTCATACATATGGCAGTCATTGTGGAATTATAGCCACCAAAGAGAAACTAAAATAAAGAGCATCTACAATCCCCAACATAAAATAAATATCCATATACCCAAATTTGCAATTTCAGAGATTCATACAGCTATGTCATGGGCATATGTTATTTTCATTGACAATTTGTCCGAACACGCAGTCAGTTTTTCACTACTAGTTCGATTAAATAGTCGTACAATGGTATACTACACATAGCATTATCAATGTTAGAAAGAGCCTAGAACAAGAAGGCATTGAATATCATGCAACTAAACAAAAAATGAATAATAATCTCACGGAAATAATAAGAGCTTTGAACCCTTCATTTCTTCAAGAGACGAGCAACAAGCACAAAAAATTTCTTTGACTTCAAGGAATTCCAATTGCTCCAGTAGAGAGGCCCCAAAAATAAAAGGCATTGTTAAAAAACGACCGTAGTTCGAAACCACCAATTATCTACAATTATATTATCAAATAAAATAATATCAATGAATTCGGACGCAGATTCAGAACCAAAGATAATAGCAAAAGCAAGCAAAAGCAAAGTGAAAATCACAAGCAAAGCCAAAGGCAAAGGACAACAATGACATACAATTCGACGCTCAAATGGACAAATACTTCATACAGATAAAATCACGCGATTCAATACAAAACAAAAATACATTGTAATGTATAGTATATTCTTTAGATATTTATGACAAATAACTGTCAACTTGAAAGTAAGACTTAAATAAAGAAAATAGCCAAAAAATAAAAAAAACCGGGTGTGATAGAAGTAAAAATTTAAAAACAGAATAAGAGAGATTTAGTGCAAGAGACAGGGAGAGAGAGAGAATGAGAGAGAGAAACAAACAAACCTTCGCTTCTGTAGCATTCATTTGTTGTTTTAACAAAGAAATTGTTAAAATTGGTTCAGTATAAAAACAATGCCACCTACCGGGTCCACTTGTAAAGCGGAAGTGGACGATGATGATAGCGTGCGCGAAGTGCAATGTTAATATTTTAAAAAGATTTTGCGAAACATTCTTTTAGTTAACAAATTGAACTTATTTTAAGAAAAACAAACAAGATCTGCCCATACTACGAACAGCTTCAAAAAATAATTGGTCAAATGGAAGCAACATCTTTATCAATGGCCAATAGAGTTAGAGGAAAAAAATTAGAGTTTCACCGACAAAAACTTGACTCGGATAAAGAAAAAACGAAACGAGTTTGAATTAAAGAAATTAGAACTACAATACAAAAGATTTCAGTACTTTTGATACAGTGAAACAATACAAATCAAACAACCACCAGCGGCAGAATGATAAGCATAGAAACCAAAGACATGATTGGTTCGATCAGAATAGGTTTCAAAGTCAAAATTCAGAATCCTAGTTATAGTTATATCCAGAATAGAGCAATTTTAAAGCAACCAAACCCACCAGTAAAAGGGCAAAGAAAGAGTGATAGTGGTCATCAATGTATGGATACAAATGGAAATTTTTAAGTAGCTGCCTCTGACCAAGAACAACATGGGGAGATAATAGCAAACCTACACGCCCAGTAAAAAGACAGCGGTCATTAAAAGATGGATACAACTGAAAATATTCAGGCACTTGCCTCGAAGGCAGACCATACGTTACAATCAAATGGAATAATAAAAACTATAAATGCTTGGTAAAAAAGGAAATCTTTTACTCTTTATGTAATAAATGGTAAGGTAAAACTTAATAAATATATAGAAATAGCATCATATGGTTTATTTTCAAAATGTTCTTTATCCATTGATTATAAAGAGGGAATAACTCCGCACCACCTAACACTATATATGCAAATTCGTTAGACGTAAAGCTTGTACATCCGTCTGAAGTTATGTTAAATTAATTTGCTTTTGTTTTTGTTGCAAAAGTGAAATATTTAAACAGCCTAAGGGTATACTAAAACTTTAAGTCTTCAAGTATACAAAAAAATTAACCAAAATGAGAAACACAAGATAAAAACTGCATGCAGTGCATATTGGAGCACACCTTTCTTGTATGAGGACCCCTTCAATTTTTTAACTTTATTCTCTAATGAAATTAGGCATAATAGTCGGACCCTTCATGAAAAACCGTACAGTTACCCATACATTCATGAAGAAGAAGTAAAAAATTAAATTAATGATATGCTAGAACAGGGCATAATAAAATAAAATGTTTTCCCATATTGCAGTCCATTGTGGATTCTACCCAAGAAGGTAGAAGCCTCAAGGAAACAAAAATTTCGAATAGTAAATGACCATTGAAGTTTCAAAACAAAATTTCTTATTAATAACATGGTAGAAACTTTAGAAAAATTAGGTAGATGTCAATATTTCACTACCATTTGATTGATCAAATAGAAATGTATCCTTAGTCTATAAAGGAAACTATTACGAATATAATCGTATGCCCTTTGGTTTGAAAAATGCAGAAAAGTGTTTTCAAAGATGCATGAATAGCGTCTTGAAAATTATAATGGGTAACCGTTGCTTGGTATACCTAGACGACGGTATTGTGTAATCCACATCATGTTCTTGAAGTATTGAGAAATAACAGCTGGACAAATGTGAATTTATAAATAAAGATACAGATTTTGTAGATCGCATAATTTCGACTGAGAGTATAAAACCTTACATAAGGAATATAGAAAGAATTTTCCTATGGATTTTAAAGGAAATTCATACCAGACTTTGAACATATTGCAAAACCATTAAGCATAATGTTAAAGAGTAATGGTGTAATAGATATTTAAGTCCTTGGTTATATAAACACTTTTGAAAAACTAAAAATATTAATAATTAATTATCCAATATTATCACACCCTAACTAACCGATGCTAGTAATGTAGCATTAGGAGCGGTTTTGTCACAAGAAGGAAAACCGATAGGTTTCGCGAGTTGAATGCTAAACGAACATGAAAGAAGGTACAGTACTATCGAAAAAGAATTATTAGCATAAGTATGGGCAGCTAAATACTTTAGGCCACACTTATTTGGAAGAAGATTTCAAATATTAAGTGACCACAAACCACTCGTATGGTGAGGTTATATAAAAGAACCAAACAACGTTGGAAAATAAAACTGTGTGAAATTGATTTCAATATAAAGTACATTGAAGCAAAAGAGAATCATGTAGCAGATGCATAATCAAGAGTAAAGTTTAAAGAAAACCTTGTAATTGACGATGATGAAAATGAATGAAACGAACAATTCAACAAGAACTTCGACACACAGTGCTCAAGAAGATAACCGAAGATGCATTAAAAAGGATGAAAGGCTATTCAATTATTTCTGTAAAACGGGAATTGCAGAATGGCTACATAATATATTGAATGAAAAATTTCGAATTGTAAATACCAGTGATAATGTTGAAAATATATTATACACATATAATCAAGATACAAGGTACAACAGAATGTACACCAGCAGATATATTCATAAGTATATTCTGGGACATCAAAATTAAATACACAAGCAAATAGGAAAGCAACAGATAAGCAAGGTTAATGAAAACCGTCTAGAACGCGAGATAGACGTAAATTATAGGCAACCACCTATTAATAAGTTAAAACTACAAAAACCATTCAGAGTAACTCATAATATCAAACACATTGACAGTTAACATTATGAGAAAGACAATAAGGAAAACAAAGTCATTCATGATTTATAAAAATTTAAAAAAAAGAAGACTTATAACTGGGAAATGGCACAAATGGCAACAGCGCTAATGATGTTAACTATGATGACAATCAATGCTTAGATTATTGAAATTTTTAAGATTATACAAATAGGATATTTACTATTTGAACAAGGAAAAACAAATATGTCCTTTGAAAACCATTGTCTACTAGTTTACATAACAGCTAAAGGAAACACTTATAACTTTTTAATTCAACGGAGTAAGCTATACTCAGAAGACTCTACAACACGCAGTACAACGGAAACTTACACAAGTTTTACAATGAATTAGAACAAAAAAGGTATATATTTTCAAAATCTTAAATGTTCTTTATACATACATTTTCGGATAATTATGATATATTGTTAGGAAGACATCCAATGGTACACTGTTGTTTCACAATTAATTATAAAGAAGGATCAATGAATATAATTTTAAGCACCAGGATTCAATGAATAACGCAAATAATAGTCCTTCTCTGGATAATTCAAGAGTGCAATGTTTAACAAGATAATGTTTAACAAAGATAAGGCAAAGAAGGGAAAATAATAGAAGATAATTTCGCGTAAGATAATAAAATAGAAGAGAAAGATGAGCACCTCAATCAAAAAGAGGAACTAAATTTAAAAAAGTATTAAACGAGTTTCGAGATACAGAAAATCATTAAGGGGAACAACTGACTTTTACTAATGAATTATGGAGAAATATTCGGGCTCTTCATGAAAACCTATTATATAAAAAGTCTTACAGTTACCCGTATTTTCATAAAGCAGAAGTGAAGAATCAAATTAATGATATCACAAAATTTATATCAGTAAAATAGGAAAAATAATAAAAGGATTTAATTTCCGTAATCTTTGAAAAGAATCTAGAGAGAAAGGAGTTCAAACAATTTAGTTACTTGGTTTACATTTAAATTCGTAATAAAATTTCGATCTTTAAACAATGTAAATTATTTACAAATGCATAGAATTCAAGTATCGTAAAAAGAACAATTGCATATACAATATACGATTATAATATATTATTACGGAGAAGGTGATAAGCAATAATTATTTGTTTACTCCTATCGCTCCCACACCATGGTATCAAAAAATATCGAATTATGCCGCGACCACGCAGCCGACACCGGAAACCATTAAATAAACAAAATGAAAATCGAAAAATCGATGGACGATGATCAATGATTATCATCGCCTCATAATAAACAGAATACTGACGCCAAAAGACTTTAGCCTTAAATAAATAAATATAGATTGATTGATCTGGAAATAATGGCAAGTGTTCATTCCAGACTTAGGCAGAAATCTATGAACAAAGAAATCAGTATGGTGACATATAGTAATTAAAGTCACGCCATTATATAGAGAAATCAAAATCATGACATGTGTATTTTGCTTTTCTTGTGCAATTTTGGAGGTGACCCCCATACACGACGAATGAAGTTATTAGTTAAAAAACATGAGCTTAGAACAAGGAAAGTTTCAGTTACTAACTGAACTATTCTATATTCATATATTGATAACAAAATTGTGAAGTTCACATACTTTGCAAAATGTGTTAAGGACCCAAAATGAACTTGATAAAGATATTTCGTGTTTTCATAAAAAGAAAAACGATCATTCTGGAATCAGATCCACCAATAACGAACTAAATAAAAAGAGTCTCTACAATGTCCAACATAAAAAAGTATCCATGGTATTATTAATTTGTTCAAGAGGTTAACGAAATCATACATATTGACACTTAAGTCAATAGGAAGTCATTAATTATTTTCATTTATTCAGTAAATGTTGGAGAGTTTCTGAAACTAGAAGGCATTTAATATCATGCCACAAGACCAAATAGTCAATAATATTCCAACGGAAATAAAAAGAAAGAAGAAGAGCAACAAGCACAAAAATTTTCTTCGACTTCAAGAAATTCCAATAGCACCAGAAGAGAAAAAGCAAAAATAAAAGGCATAATTAAACAACGACCGTAGTTCGAATCCACCAATTCTCTCCAATTATGTTATCAAATAAAATAATTCAATGAATTCGAATGCAGATTCAGAACCAAAGATAATAGCAAAAACAAGTAAAAGCAAAGTCAAAATCAAAGTACTGATAAAAGGAAGAAAAATAGCCATAAAATTAAAATAAATCCGCGTGTGACAGAAGTGAAACTTCTTAAAATAATGTAATAGAGATTAAGGGACACAGAGAAAGAGAGAGAGAGAATCAAAATAAAAAATAATAGAATATATAAGTTTTAAGCTCGAATCAACTTTTGCCGAGATTTAATGAGTTCGTATTTCCATAAATCCAGGATAAACTGAAGAAACCTCCAAAGTGAAGCGAAAGAAGCAAGCAAAGCAAAAAAGTGCATGTCAAGAGAAGAAAAAACACGGTAAAGTATATAAAACCTGTTGACAATAATCGCAGTAAAGACAAGAAATATAAAAGGTGAACAGCAGCAACAACAACAAGTTATGATTCTGATGATTAAACTGATAGAGTGATGAGGAAGAGGGAACTTGCAAAAAAAAGAAAAGCAAAGTAAAGCAAAGCGATGCAAGTTCAACTTTGAACTTTAAAGTTTTGACCACGAATAGCGCATTGTGAGCTGAGATTGGAACACTCAGTTAAAATTAAGAAATACGTGCCAAACTATACATTAAATTACATTATATTTACAATGCAAAGCATCAGTCACAAGAAGACTAAACAAAACTGAGATACGGGCACACCGTTAGGAAAGCGGACTCGACGAAAGTTCTCGCCAGCAGTGAGCCTGTAGGTTGTATTAAATGCGATCAAGTCGAGAAAAACCAAGTTAGAAACAAAAAACCCAAATGCCGAAGATATCAAGGCCATTGTAATAGAAACAAACAAGGATACAAACAATGAGGTTCTAGATAAACTATCATTTGTGGCCGAAGATGTGGCAAACCAAAGCACAGAATGCTGAAATGTGAACTGAGTTAGAGCAACTGACAATGCAGATCAAGGGCAGAAACTTAATTTACAAAGGACAGCCAGCAAATAAGGCAGTACATGTCGAAGTGAAGAGGGTCTGCAAATATGTATGTCTTACTGTTACCATCAGCATCCGCGGTCAAAACCTTAGTTGAGTTTGAATCCGAAGAAGGCTTAATCTCGGCCTTAAAACAAACTGGCAGGCTTATCCATCTATGAAAATCTCGACCTAAATACTGAACGTCAACAGGACGAAAGGTTGATGTTCCAGCTCAAATCGGCGATTTTGGCTACAAGCTAAAAACACCGGATTATAGTGAGAGATGGCAATTTAAAAATTGGCGATAAATGGTAAAGGTGGAACCGCGAGAAAAAGAAGATGCAAGACCCGCCAGAAGATGGAAACGCTCTCAAGGAGCTATATGGAAGTGAATGGTAAACTAATTTCCATAGATTATGAGCACTGGATCAGTAAATTATTCATATAAAAACATAAAAGAATAACGCAGGTGACAAGTCTTCCGAATTAAAAGCCGCCAACGTCTATAGCAATATCAAACTCAAATACCATAAGAGAATTGAGCAGAAGGTAAACTTCATAAAAAACTCTACAGATGAGTGGAGAGTTCCGAACGAAATAGTACAATAAAATGTGCATCGTTTGAATTCCAAATTAAATAGTTCAAAACAAAATACAACATAGCAGGCTAATTTTGGCAAATAGAGAATAGGTAAGACGGGTTTATAAAGAACAAATAAACGTATAACCCAAGTTTATTAAACAAATTTTGGTTGTGCATCCATTTAATTTTTTCAGATCATTATAATGTAAATAATGAAAAGAACTAATATACAACAAAATGTACGAGCAGCGATGATATAATAAATCCAACGACTTCTATGATCAACTAATAGAAGCAGTGAATATACAGATTTACATTACCGATAAAACTAACAATTCAATCAACTTATTGCAATCAATGATAAAAGATGATGAAAGCAAATATTAAATTCATTGAAAGTCGTAGATGCTTAATCGTTTACCATGCCCAATTATTAAACCTCAAACAATATTGCCTCGTCAAAATACTATATATATTGTAACATGTAAAATGCATCCTCCTTTCGATGAAATAAAATGCATCCAATCGGGAGTCATGTAAGAGTACGATATGCTAATTTTGCTTTAGAAATACCAAAATATGAAGCTGATTAAGCATATGTGAACATCTGACATACAGCTTTACCCACTAAGAGGCACGTAATAATATTTCCCAATATTGATCAAAATGCAACCAAAACATTTATATTAATAAAATAGGAAAAATAATAAAAGGATTTAGCTTCCGTAATCATGGAAAAGAACCTAGAAAGAAAGATGTTCCAATCATTTTAATTGGTTTACCTTTCAACTCATAATGAACTTTCTAACATAAAACAATTTAAACAATTTATAAATGCCAAGAATTCAAGTAATGTAGAACCATGGCATATACAATACACAAGTACAAGTATAAGAAATTTCCATTTGACAAAGGAGACACTTCAGTTTTATCGAGACAATGTCAACATTTCCCAACATAACGATTTGGTTGAGTGGAATAACTGGAGAGCAGCAGATTTGTAAATGTTCTGTTTCCAAATCTATCAGATGAGGTTAAAGATGTGAAACTTAAGTTACCTTTGTTTTTAATAGTAAATCATTCATTAATTAATTTAATTGTTTTGTAAGTCATTTGAATTTCTATCATTATTCCTGATTTTCATTACACATCTCACAAATTCAGTTATGCAAACATCTAAATATCTGAAAAACCACAAACAAAAAAGGAGAAGCCGGAAGAAGAACAACAAAACCACGGTTTTATTACAAGGAAACATCAGATCAGTTTATTATTGCATTTAATATTGAAAATATGTATCTCAAAAAACTCTTTATGATAAGAGAAGACGCGAAAAACTATAAGTCGATGAAGTCAAATTCGCACCACGTATATGTATATTTTTTTTCGATATTAAATGTAAAGGATTTTTATTAAATTTACATAGACAAACTTAAATGAACACATATATTCAATCTTTTAAATTAAGTACTCACTTTTATAATCACCTTAAATAGGGAGCACAATTTCAATGTTTGCGATAGTAAAAGAGAAGAGTCATTGGATTACATAAATTGTTTGTGAAACGAGCTATGGAGTCGTAAAGGTGCGATATAATTGACATATCTATTGTTTTAGGAGTACTTAATATTGAAGCAATAAGATTATACCATTTGATAAGCAAATGTTAGGGTTTGAAAAAGTTAAAACATGTATATAGTGGATAAATCATTTGTAGCAATACTATTAAAGGCCTAGAAATATCGTGAACCAACAAAAATTTTGAATTATTGCATATGTCATAATATATTATTAATAGTTTTTGACCTTCATAAATACTTATGAGTATATTGTAAATTCAAAAGTCGAAGGCCATAGAAGCCATCATTCTTTTGACATGATATCTCACTATCTTAACATTTCTTGATCATGAAAATAATCAATTGATTAATATAGTTCAAAGAAGCTATGAAGTCTATAGCCATACTTTTGCAACATGATGAATCCTGGATAGTTGGTATAGTTTACAATTTACAAATTGTTATTCTGAACAGTTTATATAATTTACAATTTATAAATTTCCGTAGCTTAGTCATTGCAATTTTTATTGTCATTTTAAAGAAAATTTAAAACTGTTTAAATTTAATGGTTCTCCTTGAATATCTCTTAAACAGAAGTACTACAAAGTTGATGGTCGAATAATTCAAATTTGTATTTGTGTCGGAGGATCTCAAAGTTTATCTCAATTCAAATTTATATTCAATTGATATCTTTTGCAACATAGTAACCTATTATGTGTGTCCTGTGAAGATCTCAAAGTATCTAAACTTAATCATAAGATGACTTATGTTGCATATATTTATATTAAGTTGGCAATTAAAATTTTAATAATCTGACATATGTTTCTTTATACTTAAATCACAATCATTGCAATTAGAATTAGATTGAGGGTTGTCGAAACTTATTTACATTTGAAAATTATAAATATTATTATTTATTTAAATTATTTGAAAAATATCTAAATGGTGAAGTACTTTATTCAAGTTTTAAATACTATTGCAAAATATGCAGTTTCGTCTTAGTAAATTTAATTTTTTTGTTTGTTTTTAAATTTAATGATATATCTAAATTATTTTTATTGAGAAACTTACTTATACTATTATAAATAGTGTGAACATTATCATCAGTTTACCTAACTTTGTTTTGATCCTTACGGTGGTCTTGATCCTGGATAATTCATTCATTCATTTGGAGTGCTTACGTTGGTCCTGATCCTGGATATTTCATTCATTCATTTGAAGTGTCGTCTTGGTAGATGGTGATTGATAAATTACTCAGCATTGGTCTTTTCTAAGTTTCTTTTCTTGGTATTTATTTCACGAATATTATGAATCTTTTAGAAGACCTTAAATTTAATTTGAAATTGAGTTGGTTTCGCTATAAGTTCCTTGATTCCAGTACTTTCGTTTATGAATGTTTGTTAAATTAATTTCATATTTTTCCAGACAATTTTGATGAGTTCTTTTGTTTGGATTTTATTTAAGTATTTACTTGTAAGTTTATATCACAAAAGTTACTTCAAATTTCTACCAAGTCACAACAAAAATCAACTGAATTTTTCTTCTTTATGCTTGAAATATTTAGCAATTCACAAAATTGTTTTTAGTCACCTATTAATTTTTATTTAGGAGACGCTTAATATATTTTGTTTTTGTATTTTAAAATGAACTGAAAATATTGAACTTTCATTGAGTTACTTTCAAAGTATTTCGATGATATATACAAGTCATTATATCATTCTTTATTTCAGTACACATAAAAATAAACTGAATTTCTTTTTTTCAATTAGGAAAATTCACTAATTGACCAAATGTTGTTAATTCACTTTTTAGTATATTTATATTTTTGTATTCAAAAATAAACTAGTAAGTTAGTCACGTTGACGTTGAACTGATTGGCTAGACGTCACTTTTGGTTTTGATTTTAGTACTGAAACAATGCGAACGAAGTAAACTATCCTAAAATTTCATTCTGTCAAGCAGAGGTTTGATGAAACCATATTGAAAGTAACAACATGAGAAATCAATGTTTGAGAGCGCGATGTATCAGAGGCATTATTCATTTTCCGAAGTCTCTTTGCTGATTCCTTCTCTTTTGCTTGTGCATACAACTGAATTAATGCGATATATGTAGTTTCTCAGCTCAAGTGTGAGCTACAAAAGCGATTCTTAAACGAATATGTGTTATCCTCAGAACCGCTGTGTTATCAAGCTTACATTATGGTCCAATTTTTTCAAAATAAATAAGTATTTTGAAGCCAAAAAATTATTTAGCACAAATTTTTATGCTTTTATACTAGCGTGAACTGATATTAATACTTGGCCTAAATGTTTGTAAAGCATAGAATCGTTCCACGGAGACCCCTTATCGAAAAGATCAGCGTGAAGAGGAGAATCTCTGTAGCTATGTCCGTCCGATTGTTTGGTACAAAAAAGTTTTATCATCACACACAACTAATATGTTAAATCCAGAGTTCTCCGATTACTGAAAGAAAAAGTGTCCATATAAAATGTACTTACACATCATGATTGCTGTTGTTGGAAAACTGGAACTGTAAGGATCATATCAATGACATTTCGAAAACTCAGCTTAGGAACCCCTGAGCAGAGAGTTAGAAAGAGACAAGTTCGATAAACATTGAACAATTTCAGTTGTTCCGAATCAGTTCACTATGTTATAGAAATTCATCAATACATTTGTATTTTACAACTCTTCGACTATCTTACTCTCTGTATCATTCACCATATTGAATATCGGAGTACTCTGTTTTTTCTCTCTTACTGATAGATTTATCAAACTTGTCAACCATCAGTCACAACATGAATTGGTGATTAGTTCGATTGTATCTCTGCCGATCATTTTTGTCGACATCCAACTTCAACTTAATTTCGTTAAAATAATGGCAATGATGATGATAATGATAATGATGATAGTGACGATAATTAAAAGCGACATGAATAACAGACTATGAGCAGAACAGATTCAACTTTCGACTGTTTTCGTGAATGCTTTTTAAGAATAAATAACCAAATCATTTCACTATCTAATTTACTTATCCTCGTATAGAAAACATGAAAACTTTATTTATGATTGTATTTTTTGTTGTCTTTTGTTTTATTTTCATTTATTTGTTTGTGGATTAAAATATTATAAATACATATGGTTTTTCTTAGTTTTGTTTCTGGTTTTATTAAATTTTTATTATGTTTTCAGCTATTATCTTATGTGTTTTTTCTTATAGAGTTTTTGTTTCATCCTGATGCACTGACAAGTACATAAGTATTTTTTTGCTGCCCATGCTTTCATCAGTATCAAGCTAGAATATAAAAAAACATTATGAATTTATTAGTTTGTTTTATTCATAATATCTAAGTTAACACCCAGAAAAACACGAGTTGCCATAGTACAAATAATTCGATTCATTTTCGTTAATAAATAATAAGGAATCGGTTATTGCACACCATATAACGGATTTGGATGGAGTGAGACGCAAGGCATGCCGTAGTCAATGTGAGGCTGGAGTCATTGAAAAATTGGTGGCTTTAAAAATCCAACATGGCGCCCACTATGAAATATTAACTTTCGGAAAGAATCAACATAAATGAAATAATATTCTCTGTGTCCATGTTCACAAATTGACTGATAATGTATACTGAAATAATACAAAAGGGGTTATGGACTAAATTAAATTTCGTTCATGTTGAAGAAAACGTGCATAATTGAGTAAATACTCTGGTTTTTATTTTTTAGTATCTCTTCCATTTAATCGTTCTCTGAAGTGACTTTAGGAATCGTTAACTTATGATCTAAAGAATACCTGTTTTTTTTTTCATAATATCCTATATAGCCTTTTGCCTCCCACAAATAAAACCGTGTAACTGTCACAATCATTTCATCAATTTTGTGTACTACTGTATATTACATTTTTAGCAATTTAACAAAACCAATTAATTAACTGTTAAATTAGTTTAAATTTTCGATACATCTCATTATCAAAAGTGTTGCATACTTCTCGGGAGGCGTGTAAATATTACAAAGTATTTGAATCCCGTGCAACATTATGAATATCATGATTTCAATTTAAAAAGAAGTCAATTGAGGAGTTGGAAAAGTATTTCTTAAAAATAATATAATAATAATATTGTTTATCATCGATTATAGAGCCTGTTTATTGCCTATGCTTTCTGCTTGTCTGGCATCAGACTTGTATAAACTTAGAGATTCAATTTCATTCACGCATAGTTTCACTGTTACTTGTTGTTATCCAGAAACTATTCTGACCGGTATGTTCGTCGTCCTTGATGTCCCCATGACCTTCATTGAATCGTTTAAACCAGTCTTAGATTCTGGCACGGGATAAGCAATTATCATCATACTCTTGTTTCATTACTTCAAACGTCTCAAGAAAAGTTTTACCAATTTTAAAACAAAACTTAATATTCTGTCACTCATAAAGCAATAACTCGGCTTCTAATTGTCCGTTGGTCATGTAACTTCCAACTCGTACTCCTGTCAGAAGATAGCAAATACTTTTTCTAAGGAATTTCTTTCATTCAGATTCTGAAAATAGTATTGGCTCATGAGTAGGCGGAATGCGCTATCGACCTACAACAAAGTATTACTATTAAAGCAAATACTTAGACCTATATAGACTTATGGTATCCAGTTATGGGGCTGCTCGTGTTCCAGCAACATAATGTCAATACAATACATTCCAGAACAAAGTGCTGATATGTGTTGTTAATGCACCCTGGTATGTCCGTAGCAGCGATATTGAACGTGATCTTGGCATCGATTCAGTCGCATTTACCATTAGGAAATATGCGAGGTCTCATTTGGAAAGGCTAAGTGTTCATAAAAATAATGATGCTTCAAGCCTTATAGATCCAAGTGGTAAAAAAACAAGGCTGAAACGCAAAAAGCCGCATCAATTCCTAGAGTAACCTAAATCTGTTCAATCAGGAGTCCCAACAAAATGATAAGCATCAGCTAAGCCCACTTAAAATTGCCCGTTAGTTTAAATTTCTTTTGAAACTAGTTGCAATAAAAAAAAAGATTCAGAATTTGTTTAAAGATGGAAAGATTTTACTAAGTATAACAAAAGAAAATTACAACATTTGTATAGTAATATTTCCAGAAATATGAGTTTCATAATTATGAAAAATTGAGATATAAATTGTCTGTCTTATGGTCAAGTTCTGTCGCACGAGATTAAATCAAATGACTTTTTACAATTAAGTGACATTTGGCAATTCTTGACAGAATTTTGTTCACTAAAACTTCATTAATTCCAAAATAAAATTAAATGATAAAATTTGCTGGAAATTTGCAAAGTATTGCTTGAACATAGTAAACATATATATTATTATAATTTCGTCACTCTCAGTTCTCTTTTTCAGACATTCAACATGACAAATACGATTTTCTCTATATATTGTAAATTCGCTTGTCCTTTGTACTTATTGAATTCATTGAATCAGATCAAATTGTAGGTAAGATATAGAAGTATACAATATATGAAAACATATTGTATAATAACTTTGGTTACATCGATGTTGAACATATCTTTCACACAAAGAGCAAAATGAGAATGAGGAAACTACAAAAGCATTTTGTAAAACTGACTATTAAAAAAAACACATAAGTTCGATTGACCAAATGTGTATGTATATGTGTATGTTCTTTGTCTTCAAATGTATTCCTACTTAAATATTGTACTTCATTTTGCATGAAATATATATGTAGAAATGAAGAAGTCATCCATTTCCTGTTTAAGAATTAGAAGAACTATAACTGAAACAATGCTTAACATTTTACTTTTGTAAATGATACAATAGAACAGCCATAGATGGAAATGACTACAAAGTAATCATCCTTGGACTTATATGATATTAACAATAAATTATAATTTATAAGTAAAAGGGCAAATGTATAAATCTACTCAATCATATCCCAGCCAGCATTTTTTGAAAATTTCCAATCATATTCGAGTCTTTTTCGAGTCGCCTGACTGATTAAAATAGTCATATATGCACGCATTTTCTGAGCATAAATGATACTTTTGTCAGGAGAAAATTGTACCCTAGCCGCGACTCTTCTTGAGAACGCATTTATGACTCGCTATTCTGATCATATATAAGTCTTCTTCGAGTCATATTCCTGATCATTTTCGACTTATTATCGAGTCATAATCCTGATCATTTATGAGTCTTCTTCGAGTCATATTCCTGATCATTTTAGACTCATTTTCGAATCATGTGTTTGTTTTTAAAAAAAGGAATATAATTGATTTTTATTATTTAAGTAAGTTTATTTATATATAAACATGTTTATAAAGCAACATAAAAGCAACAATTAAGATTTAATAGTTTCATCCTGACGTTTCCTTTTTGTGATCCTATCTTTGGCGTGCACAAAATGTTTTTGTAAACAGCATTCATGTCCTTGTCGGTACATTTGAACTTCAAATGGCAAATATCTAAGAAAAAAAAATTAATTTTACTGTCGCATTCATAGAAATATGTACCTACTTTTAATGGTTATCACTAGGAAACACTTTTCGGCGCTCGGTTTTGTACTTGTTCCCTTCCTTGAACGGAGTCAGACGGGGGTGCGGCAACGTTTTGCATTGACAACAATATTTTTTTAGTATAACTGGGAAAATAATGGATTTAATGTATTACTTACTTGTTAAATATTGAAAATCACCGGAAGCATGGAAATTATTCAGCGACATTGTCTTATTTATTGCTTCACTTTGAATTTACCTTTTATTATTAATTAATTTTTTCACTTTGAAATCTGGACTGCACTCCACTCTTCAACAAATATTAATGAACAAAAATGTAGAATTTGACATTTCATTTCAAATCTGTGAAAAAGAAAGATGAGAAAGTCCCGTTAGAATCACAAGAAATACCGTATTGCATAGACCAGCGGCGCCAGCTACACATTCAACAGCCACAACAATCATATTTCAATCTCCAGCAATTTGCGATTTCTCTACATTTTATTATTGTAGTTCCGAGAAATCACATTTTGAGCGTAAAAATGAGTCATTTTCGAGTCTTCTTTGAATCGCATATGATGTAATCACTTTTTAATCATAATGAGGACTCGAATAAGACTCAGCAAGATGATTTTTGTTAAAATGATCTTCCAAATGCTAGCTGGGATGCTTAGAATGAAAAATGTTTAAATTATTACAATAATTAGGTAACTAGAATACACTGAAAATATTTTATACGTAATGCATACACAAAATAAGAGAAATTGTTGTTTGCGTGTAAGGGGGTGATGCATTATTGTCTGCCACACATTTAGTATCTTATATTATTCTTCCTTTTTTTACGTATGGGACCGTTTTTCAATTTTACATTTTTTTGTGCGCACTCAAATTCCAGTGACTCTTGTAATAATACAAAACTGAGTTTATTTCCAAGAAATAATTTAATTATATGATGTTTTATTTTGCAAACAAAGCTAAAAGAAGAGTTTGGTTGTTTATTCTGTTGTATCTGTTGGGCATCTTTTCGTTGCTGATGATAAGAACTATATAAACAGAAAACTGTGTTGAAATTTGCCTTTTGTATTTTAATATTTTTGTATGATTCATAATTTATATAAGAAACAAATGGATGCTCTATAGTCGGGATACCTTTTACCCCAAAACAGGAGATATTGGCATGTACAATACTAAAGTTTAATAGTTAGGGAGCAATAAGTGGTTGTGCAGTTTGTTGGAATTATATTCAATTGATTAGTTTAAAGAAGCATGTAAGACATATGAGTAATGAATGTTTCAAGGCAATATATCAAAGATGAATGTAGAATTGTATCTTTTAAGAACTTCTAAGCAAATCTCTCAGCCTTTCTAAACCAACAATGCAGATCACCCTGTCTATGGACCTCTAAATTCCTTTGATAGGCCTCTCGTATGAGAATATCTAGTTATGCATTGGCGGCAAATGGTGTTACAAAACAATGACATCGGCGCCAGGTATGTTTTAAATATGATTTGATCTCACTCCTTTCCTCCTCCTTAAATATATATTTTTTGGTCAGTAATTGTCATTCTCTTTTACCCAACCATCCGCCATATGGCTATAAAACAGATAAGAAATCTCTTTTAAACACATTCATTTTTTAATCACGAATAATTTTAGGAGTTCCATCATACTACTTATCTTAATGAAAGAAAACAAATAATTAGTATTTATATTTTTCTTCAGTTGAGTCAAGTATTTTGTTTATCAGTGTATGAGAAGAACTTCAGAAGAGAAAGAAGGCAAGTGCTTCTTCTTTATGCTCTCTTCCTTCCATAGCTTTTATTACACTCTTGCTTATCTTTTCTCATGATAAGCTACATTTTTATTATGTATTAGTATAACTTATATATAAATTGTTAGTCTTTAAGGTATGATAGAAAGCTAGAATAAATATTTGCAATTTGTAAAGCCAGCATACCGTTTGCTTATTTCCAAACGGCTGCTGAATCAACCCCAGATTGTTGACGGAACACCTACTGATCGAATTTCTTATACTCCAAATACAATATATACTAATAAACTTTGGTCTCTAGCCACTGATATATGTAGTACTTCAGTTAATTACCAAATGGATAAAATCAGTAAGTTTTACTCATATACTAACTATATACGACAGAACTGTAACGAGTATCAAATTGTCATGCACTCGGATTTTGTATGAGTCAGTTGCTTAGATACAGCAACAAGTAATCATCGTTTGCACTTTAGTTCAAAACAGTCATGTTGATTGCATCACTCGACTCACAATCATATTTATGTTCGTTTGTACTCTTTGATTATTTTTTTTTTTAAAGTTCGGTCCCTTTCTTTTGGAATGGAATGGAGTGTCTCGAGTAACTTGAGTGAATGAAGATGCAAATACATTTATACCAGCTAGCAATGCAGCGGCTGTTTCTCTTGCTGGAAACATAATTTCTAAAAAAACAAAATAGATTAGTATCTGAATCAGTTGACAGCTTCTTGTTTTTAAATTCCAAGTATGTATGTGAATTTTAATAAATGAAAGTTGTAGATCTCATTATTTTAGATTTTGTATTTTAGGTCATATAATTTAAGGTTTTTCTGAATCTTATGACATTTTTTCGCTCCTTACATTAATTTATATATATTCCTCTTTTATTACGTTTTCCTTTGATTTTTCATTTACTATATCAGTCAGTCATCAATCATCATATTTATTATACCATAATTTGTCATCATATGTATGGAAATTTATGTCATTTATTGATTGCGATTCTTTCGAATTTGATTTTTGTTTAGTCTGCAATTGAACCCTTTCTTATTTTTCTTTCTAGAATAATTGTGTTTTTTGTATATTTTTTTAATTTTCTGTTGTCAATAACTGAAGTGACAACGGTCCCCTAATAATTAAACTTAATGATGATGCTAAGCAAAAGAGAGTTGAACATGATGACTACATATAAAAATCAATTGCATGAGTAATTGACTTTATGCAAGTTCAACATATTTGATTTCTCAAGAAGGAGTTTATTTGTTTTTCCTTACACTCAAAAGGCATAAACTGTATTTGGTTTATAGTTTTTGTACAAATCTTTGACGATCGATTAATTATCTAAATAAGTATCAATGTCTCGATCTGGGCGACTGAAATTCGGAAACAATTACAAAAAAACAAAAAAATAATAATAATAATATACAAGACCTATGTATCCAATTGTCTAAAAAATACATAAGTATATCATGACTTTAATAATCGATTAACCTAATCTTAGTATATGTATAATATTTCACTCTGTACGAATCATAGATTCTTTGATATCATCAGAATAAGTTATTTTTGAAATTACTTTGCATATCTTGATTTGTAAAAACGTATTTAATCAGTAATATAAATGTGATACGTATTTACATATATTGTCCAAAACACACGAAACACGAGCAAATTGGAAAAATATTTAATTCAAACATTCACATAATATAAATAAAAATAAATATGCTACATAGTTGATTTAATCATGGTTAAGTTTGGTTTAAGTTTGGTGGAATCTTAAGTTGAAGTGCACTACACTTTATATCAAATAGCTGCTCACATTTTGTTTATATAAAGGCAAATACAAATAGTTAAATTAACACGTAGCCCTACTTAAATCTAAGTGTGCATTAACATATAAGTACACACACATTGATATTTATCTCCGTTTCGCTAGTTATTGGCCAGTCCCTTTTGTACTAGTGAATTCCTAGTCACCTGGTAAGCGGAGGCGAGCCAAGAAAATAGAACAATTCAGAGGGAATAATTTGTTTACACTATTTGAATTGGTGTCGAGAGCGGAAAGTCAGATCAAAAGAATGTGATAAAGACCCGTTTTGAAATTTTGTTAAAGACGCTACTAAAATACATGAACTAGGGAATAGGAATCCGCCTGTGCTGGCGAAAAAGGGACTACTCCAGGACTAGTCTTCATACAGGGTGGAAGAAAAAGTTAAAGTTCGTGTTAATTTCTTACATTTCACATACACACACTCGTTTTATTCTGATTTGTTTGTAATCAAACAAAATTCGTTCTAGGTGTGTAAAGTCCGTCGCTGCGTTAATTTGTGAAATCTTGGTTGCAGCAATCCTTGTCTTAAAATCAAACTGGTAAAACCTTAGAATATATATTTAATACTATTTCTAGGACGTAAGTTCTTTTTTAACGAATTTTTTCATAATGAAAATGCATATTGACATAGTAGAAGCATCGGTGCTGTTGAATTATCACAGAGAGCAGCTCATAACAATAAAAAATTTCTTATGAAATAAATACGTGTTTACGATGAAAAGCCCAGCATTCTTTATTTTAAGGGACGTTTTCATTCAACCATGAAAAATTATTAAATCCAAATTTAAAATGTTCAAATTCAATATGACACCTTGTGGAAATTTAAAAGAATCACTCTTACATTAATAATAAAAATATTAAAATTAAAAACAAAAATTTTTAATCAACTACGAAAACATGTCATTTTGATTATGCTTCACATTTAAATTCAATATTATTCATTCTTAATTCAACTTTCTTTTTGAAAGTGTGCGCACTTCAAATTGACAAACTTGACAAAAATCACAAACCACAAATCAAAATCATTGGTTAAAATAGATAAATCAAAGTGTGAATCATAAGAGAAAATATTGTGTGACAGGAAGAGGTTGGTGCATTATTGTTAATGTATTGTTCTACTGCTTGTTATGCATATTTGTCCAATTTCAACTAAGTTTAACATAAACAAAAGTTGAATTGAGTTGAATTGGTTGAATTGCGTGGCTGCAAATTTCAATATTTATACAGTAACACTTGAAATAACACAAAACTGAGTTTTATTATTTGTTGTTCAATTGCAAACTAAGCTAAAAAAGGGCTTGATTCTGTATTGGTTTTCGTAGCTTTCAGGGCATGCGTGAAGAGTATACTTACAGACGATTCTCATGCGACATATAACATTACTGTCGCCGTCGTCATGTTTAGCGGTTTCATTTATTGATTTCGATCCATTCGAATTCGTTTTTTGTTTATTTTGCAATTTTCTTTCAAGAATAATTGTGATTTCTGTTTATTTTATAATTTCCTGTTGTCATTACATTACTTCTGATTCTGATTCTAAAATAAGAAGAATTAAATGAGAATGATTTGACTTTGATAATGGATAAGTTCACCCTTTATAAAATTCTTTATTAAGAAATAGTCCTTACAAGGTCTATGCCATTAAAGCATCATAAATATTGTTAATACAATATATTTTAAATTCTTGTTTTCAAAGAATTTTTTTCATAAATTTTTAAAGATAACAAGTATTAATTAAAAAATACAATTTAAAAGTAATGCACTAATAAGAAGTTTAATTTGAATTTGGGTTTGTATGGGAGGTACCACTTATAGTAATCCTAGCATCTTGAAATTTATATGGTTATTAAATATGTACCAGTAACTCATAATGTCAGTTCGATAAGACAAAAAACAAAATTGTTTTTCTAAGAAGAACAATTTTAATTTTACTATTTCGCGCCTAAAATCCATTTTTTTTTCAAAACACACAGTGTCTAAGGACACTTGGGTTTTTAAAGCGAATATAATTGAGCCATTTGGACGATACGAAGTGGTAAAGAAATTTACAAACATACAAGATACACGCGAAAAACATAACCCTTCTTGGCTGTCGGGTAAAAAAACAAATAAAAAAGCAAAAAAAAAAAAAATTGGCCTTTGCAAAATAAAAACAAAAAAAATTTCCAACTTTGTCAGATGTGGGGGGTTCGAACCCACGCTCCCTTACGGGAACCAGAGCTTAAATCTGGCGCCTTAGACCACTCGGCCAACCTGACTTATACTTGCTGTGAACTAAAACGTTTACTTAGGTTGCTCGTTAACAAAATTGTTCTAAGCAAAACATTCAAATGTAGAATGTTAATAAACAAACTTTAAAAAAAATAAATTCAACCGACTACAAAATCCACACAAATTCACTGCACAAAGCGAAAAATAATTTTAAAAAAATATTATTATTGGTATTTGTTAACTACTGATCGGTTTGAAGGCGGTGCAAAGCCAAATAAGAAATAAGCAAATAAACAAACTAAGTTATAAGTTATAACATATTGCAGTTGATGGATGTGTATGGTTTCACTGTTGCAAATATCGGTTGATCTGTAACCAATAACAAAATATTTAGGTATGTCAATACATTTTCAATCCGGTATTAATTTAAGCTGTTAATATTTTTTTGTTTTCCATCGACTTCAAACCGATCAGTAGATGCTGATTCTGTTTATACGCTTTCAAACCAAAATAGAATATTCAAAATTGGTCCACAATTGGCGGAGAAATAAGCGAACATAAAAAAACTCCTTGAATCGAACATATAACCTCATGCTTTTTTGAAGTTGGGTAAAAAATAAGCGGCAGTGCAGACAGACATTGATCGCTATATACAAATAACACTGTGCGACAAAAAAAAAAATTGATAACATTAATGAAAACAACTATGTTTTATTAAATTGGACATGCTGAACACGAAATGTTAACACGTAACATTTAAAAGGTTTGATAATTCAATAAATTACTTAGCATATAAGAAGCATGAATATACATTTAGTGCAGGCGCAAGTGAGTTGAGTAGACAAAATATGAAGACCGCATTCTGTAATTAGTTTTGAATTAAGAAAAGTTTGATTGTTGATTCAATCCTGTAAATTGACATCAAATTGTCAAACAATGGCTTGTTCTTGCAAAAAATTACAACAAAATTAATTTTCTTTAGGTTTGTAATGAGGTAAGCTGGAGATACCACTTTTGTAGGTGTATGAATCCGTCTGGGTCCCGCCTGCTTCTAAACTTAATGCGTATATTTATTTTAGCTTTCAGGTTTAATTTTGTTTTCTATTCCGTATATTGTTACGGTCATTTCGTGCATTACTTTTAAATTGTATTTTTGGCGTAGGAGGGCAAACCGGGGCAACCTTTCCGAACGGCAGTTTCAGGGGGCGCCGAAATCATAATATAATGTGATTGAAAATAAAAAACTTGTTCCACAAAACGCCTAGCATACGGAAGCCTTGTTGGCTCACCGTCGACTTGTAAGAAAAAGGCGCACCATAAATGAACTTGTGCACCAGTACACTAGTGACACTTTTGGACTGGAAATGGCGATTTGATTTACTTTGCCGTGTCAACAATTCACGTGTCTTCTCTCAGAAAAGTTAGAAATCGATCCAGTTCTTAAAAACAAACGAATTTCAAAAAAAAAAGAAAAAGGTATACGACAAAATTTGCGAGGACAAATTAAGAACGCTAGATCCGATTAGTTTGCTTTCCAGACATATAACAGTAGTGCTTGCCAAAATTTTAACAGAAATTGAATCAAGAACAAAAATCGCAAATAGTCTACATGAAAATTTCACTTTCCTTATTGGCTACGCATTTTTTAATATGTCGACTGAGGATCTGCAAAAAAAAAAATGGAGCCGATCTAGACCAAAAAATATTCAAATGACTTGAATCCAGTTGATTTTTGCCAGGAACCTGCCATTTTCAAAGAGCTAGTAACCGAAATTAATGAAAAATCAAGTGCATTCGATCTGAAACAATATCTGTGAAAACATGACCTGCAAGAAGCGTTTTCTAATAATAGTATAGCTTTAAGAATATTCTGAACATTATGTACGACATCCGCTTCAGCAAACTGAAATTAATTAAATTGTATCTGCGTTCAACAATAAGTCAGGTACGTCTATCTGGCCTCGCAATCCTACCTATTGAAAATAAAACTCCATTTGAGACGGACTTTCATGAGTTTATAGATTCTTTTGCCGAAAAAAAATTACGCCGTGCAAAAGCTGTTGCAAAATTAAAAAGATTTAAAAATGCTAAAGATTGTAAATGTCTTGATTGTACGTCATCTTTCATAGTTCCTATTTCCAAAACATAATTTTATGTCACACAAATGCAAAAGTTTTTAAAGTGTAAACTTCTTTAGCGACGGCATTGAATTCAAAATTTATGAAACGGAAGTAGAAAATCGGAAATGCAAATTGTTGAAATTTCTTATCAAAATAATGTTTCTTATCATGCACTTCGTCCATTTTATGGTAATCATAATCGTCCATCAGAGCAGCTAATTCGAATAACTAAGGATCGTTTTCGCACCAAGTTTACTCTAACTGATAATGTGCATCCCGTAAGACGCCGAACAGTGCGCACTGAACAAGCTGTAGCCGCTGTACAGACGACTATTATGTGTTACCCAACAAACATTTCAATAGTCGTCTTACTAAATAGTGTCTGACTCCTTTCTGTGATTAAAAAATGAGTTTTCAGAAAGTCTGCCAATAAATATTTATATTTAATAAATAAATAGCAACAAACATTAATAATGACAATAATTAATAGCAAAAAACATGTTATTATTACAAGTTTCACAAAATGGTCGCTGGGTAATATTTGATTTGTTGTACATATCCCTCTTTTCCTGCCATTTTCTCCACCACACTTTCTATCACACTCCCTCTTTCTCTCTCTCCTATACTCGCGTCACACAAGAACAAAAAAAAGGCATTGTTTTGCTACATGTATTGCATTGCTTTGCTTACAATTCACGACGTCATTTTCGTGCTGTTATTTGATTGCATTGTTTTCCACTCTTTCTACGACACAGTTGACTCACGTCACACAACAACAAAACGACACTTTTCGCGCAGACCTTTTTTTTCGGCACAACATTGCCATTTATGTTGTGTGAGATTGAGCAAAAGGTCCCAAAACAACTGTTATTTTGGGACCTTTACTTTTTATCAGAATGAAAATGGTTGACAACATACCGAGAAAAATGAAAAATAAGTATAACGATCGGAGAGAACCCGAAAAAATTGAAAAATAAGTGAAAATATATTTTTTCGGGTTCTCTTCGACCGGTCCACTTTGAATATATATGATAACAGTTATTTGCGAACTATCATAGAAACAGTGATGATTCCGTTGAGCCCGTTAAAGAAATGTTCATCCATGCTATGGAAAGCGACGACGGTTTCGAACTTTAATTTGAAAGAACAGCTGATTGATTTTTGTTCGCTTTTCGTGTGATTGGCAAGCATACAAATTAAAATTTTTAATTTAATTAAAATATTTGTTGAATAAACCCACTGTTCTATGCATTCCACTAGTTGTATAATAGTATATTGTTTACAACCCCATCGAGTTAACTTAATAATTCTTACATTATTGATAAAAAAGTAGCAGTTATTGAAATTTTTAAACAAATTTAAAATATCATACATTTATTATTAACATTTATAATTTATATTAATAAATCAATTAATTGAATTGACAAGGACAAATGCAAATGCGAATATTCGAATATAACAAAAATTACATAGATGTGGAATATCCATTGCTTGTTGTTCGTAAATGATGCAAAATATTCCACGCATCGACGGTGTTGCAATTAGTAGTATTTTAATAATTTCGATCTAAGGCAGACTATGCTATGCAATATCTACATATGTATATTCTAAGCGTTTCTTTTTGGTGTTTGTTTTGTTAATTTTGTTAACATTTTTCTTATTTATTTTAATGCGAATTTTAATTTACTTAATTATTTATTACTTTTCTTTTGTGAATTATCTTACATTTTTGATTTAAAGAAAAAAAAAGGAAATTCTGAATCAATATTTAAACGATTGTTATCCGTTGTTGGTGATGAAAGTTGAAACTTCAATGTCCATGAATGATGGATCTGCTATATCTTCCCGAGTATTAACCGCAATGAGATAATAAAACAAAACATATCGTTAATGCAATTTTACTAGACTTGAACAATTGAATTTACCTCCATACTACTTTCCATTGAGCGTGATTTGGCAAACTCATGTGCACGACAAGCATTCCTTGGACTTAGATCAGCCAGCAAACAATTTGTGCAATGTTCATCTACATGTGGCAACATATACATAAGTCTTTAGTGGCCACATAATACAAATCGCATGCATTACCAAAGAACGATTTGGAAATATCGTATATGGTCGGTATAGATGTAATCGCGCATGGCTTTAAATTCATTTGGTTGTATAACAATCGGATCATCCTTTTCTGGGAAACTACGATAGAATGCAGGCGATGCCATGGCCAATATCTTCATATATGATCTTCTTGAACAAATTGCCAAGCTCACCAAAACATGTATAAACTTTATATCTGTAAAAAAATCTGAAAGCTGATAATGGCAACATATGTTGGGGATATGTGTACCAACATAACAAGAGAAAAATGGAATCTACGTAGCCCGAGCATAATAAAAATTCACCTTAATTTTTGCACAATTTCCTTATGCTGATGATGTTAAACTTTGCCTTCCGTTTAATGATGCTGTAAGACTGCTGAGTTCATTGCATGCTTGCTACTTAGAGATTTGCTTAGAAGTCATTTCAAAGTTACAGTTCTAAAATTTTTTGAGATTTCAACTTAAATTTTTTATAATTAAGGTTGCCAACGTACCAAAATTGAAATTAATATTCTTACTAGAAAAGCTTTTTTTCATTTTGTCGAACTGAAATGTAGATACTATTAGTGTCTGACTCATATTCACAAACCATGAAAATTTTAAGGTCCTAAGTTTCTTTGGAAGGGTAACTGCCATACAAACCCAAATTCAAATTAATGTTCTAATTATCTTTTGTTTCTCATTCTGGTTAATTTATGTTTTGGCGCTGTTTAAATTTTTGACTTTTGCGACAAAAACAAATTAATTTTATATTACTTCAGACAGAAGTACAACGAATTTGCATACAAGTGTTAAACCTTGTGCGGTGGTACGGAACTCTTCGTGTGCGATTCCGACATATAACATTATAAAAGAACAAATGATTTCTTGGAAAAAAAAACTCAGTTTTGTGTTATGATAAGTGTTACTGTATTTATATCGAATTTTGCAACCACGCAACTCAACCAACTCAACTCTTGTTTATTTTATTCTGAGTTTAAATTTGAATTTCAGTGAGTTGTATATTTAGGAAAAAAAAGTTGAAAAACCGTTTTCTCATGGACAAAAATATATATTAAAATCAGAAGAATAAAACAACAATTAATGTGTGGAAGACGATAATGCACCACTCCGTTCCCTGCAAACAAAATGTTGTCTCATGTAGTATAAAAGATTTGCATTGTATATTAATTATGTAATTAATTTATATACCTTTTATGATTTAGTAGATTTATACTTTTGCCGATTTACTTATAAACTAAAATTGAATGCTGATATCATTAAGTCCGAGTATGATCACTGAAATTGAATTCAGTTCCATCTATGGCTGTTCTTTTGTATGAGATATAGAGATAATATGTTCGGTTATATATGCTCCGTATGCTAGGCGTTTTGTGGAACAAGTTTTTTATTTTCAATCATATTATATTATGATTTCGGCGCCCCCTGAAACTGCCGTTCGGAGCGGTTGCCCCGGTTTGCCCTCCTACGCCAAAAATACAATTTAAAAGTAAAGCACGAAAAAGACCGTAACAATGTAGGGAATAGAAAACAAAATTAAACCTGCAAGCTAAGCTAAATATCTGCATTAAGTTTAGTAGCAGGCGGGACCCAGACGGATTCGTTGTAGGAAAATGCTAACGGCTTCCCCGTCACCGAATGCTCCTGTCAATGGTACTCTTCAGCTGTCTTTTACGAACAACAGCTCCATTGTCAATTCTCCAACGCGAAGACTATACAATACACCTACAAAAGTGGTATCTCCAGCTTACCTCATTACAAACCTAAAGAAAATTAATTTTCTTGTAATTATTTGCAAGAACAAGCCTTTGTTTGACAATTTGATGTCAATTTACAGGGTTGAATCAACAATCAAGCTTTTCTTAATTCAAAACTAATTACAGAATGCGGTCCTCATATATTGCCTACTCAACTCACTTGCGCCCTGCACTAAATATATATTCATGCTTCTTATATGCTAAGTAATTTATTGAATTATCAAACATTTTAAATGTTACATGTTCAGCATGTCCAATTTAATAAATCATAATTGTTTTCATTAATGTTATAAATTTTTTTTTTTGTCGCACAGTGTTATTTGTATATAGCGATCAATGTCTGTCTGCAATGCCGCTTATTTTTTAACCAACTTCAAAAAAGCATGAGGTTATATGTTCGATTCAAGGAGTTTTTTTTTATGTTCGCTTATTTCTCCACATACCTAAATATTTTGTTATTGGTTAAAGATCAACCGTTATTGCAACAGTGAAACCATACACATCCATCAACTGCAATATGTTATAACTTATAACTTAGTTTATTTGCTTATTTCTTACTTGGCTTTGCACCGCCTACAAACCGATCAGTAGTTAACAAATACCAATAATAATATTTTTTTAAAATTATTTTTCGCTTTGTGCAGTGAATTTGTGTGGATTTTGTAGTCGGTTGAATTTATTTTTTTTAAAGTTTGTTTATTAACATTCTACATTTGAATGTTTTGCTTAGAACAATTTTGTTAACGAGCAACCTAAGTAAACGTTTTAGTTCACAGCAAGTATAAGTCAGGTTGGCCGAGTGGTCTAAGGCGCCAGATTTAAGCTCTGGTTCCCGTAAGGGAGCGTGGGTTCGAACCCCCCACATCTGACAAAGTTGGAAATTTTTTTTGTTTTTATTTTGCAAAGGCCAATTTTTTTTTTTTGCTTTTTTATTTGTTTTTTTACCCGACAGCCAAGAAGGGTTATGTTTTTCGCGTGTATCTTGTATGTTTGTAAATTTCTTTACCACTTCGTATCGTCCAAATGGCTCAATTATATTCGCTTTAAAAACCCAAGTGTCCTTAGACACTGTGTGTTTTGAAAAAAAAATGGATTTTAGGCGCGAAATAGTAAAGTTAAAATTGTTCTTCTTAGAAAAACAATTTTGTTTTTTGTCTTATCGAACTGACATTATGAGTTACTGGTACATATTTAATAACCATATAAATTTCAAGATGCTAGGATTACTATAAGTGGTACCTCCCATACAAACCCAAATTCAAATTAAACTTCTTATTAGTGCATTACTTTTAAATTGTATTTTTTAATTAATACTTGTTATCTTTAAAAATTTATGAAAAAAATTCTTTGAAAACAAGAATTTAAAATATATTGTATTAACAATATTTATGATGCTTTAATGGCATAGACCTTGTAAGGACTATTTCTTAATAAAGAATTTTATAAAGGGTGAACTTATCCATTATCAAAGTCAAATCATTCTCATTTAATTCTTCTTATTTTAGAATCAGAATCGAAGTAATGTAATGACAACAGGAAATTATAAAATAAACAGAAATCACAATTATTCTTGAAAGAAAATTGCAAAATAAACAAAAAACGAATTCGAATGGATCGAAATCAATAAATGAAACCGCTAAACATGACGACGGCGACAGTAATGTTATATGTCGCATGAGAATCGTCTGTAAGTATACTCTTCACGCATGCCCTGAAAGCTACGAAAACCAATACAGAATCAAGCCCTTTTTTAGCTTAGTTTGCAATTGAACAACAAATAATAAAATGATTTCTTGGAAAAACAAAACTCAGTTTTGTGTTATTTCAAGTGTTAGTATTAGTGTATTAATATTGAAATTTGCAGCCACGCAATTCAACCAATTCAACTCAATTCAACTTTTGTTTATGTTAAACTGAGTTGAAATTGGGCAAATATGCATAACAAGCAGTAGAACAATACATTAACAGTAATGCACGAACCTCTTCCTCTCATACAACATTTTCCTTATGTACACCCAGAGATAAAACATGGTAAACCTAATGATTCACACTTTGATTTATCCATTATAACCAATGATTTTGATTTGTGATTTTTGTCAAGATTGTCAATTTGAAGTGCGCACACTTTCAAAAAGAAAGTGGAATTAAGAATGAATAATATTGAATTTAAATGTGAAGCATAATCAAAATGACATGTTTTCGTAGTTGATTAAAAATTTTTGTTTTTAATTTTAATATTTTTATTATTAATTTAAGAGTGATTCTTTTAAATTTCCACAAGGTGTCATATTGAATGTGAACATTTTAAATTTGGATTTAATAATTTTTCATGGTTGAATGAAAACGTCCCTTAAAATAAAGAATGCTGGGCTTTTTATCGTAAACACGTATTTATTTCATAAGAAATTTTTTATTGTTATGAGCTGCTCTCTGTGATAATTATTGAAAAATTGAATTATAATTCAACAGCTCCGATTCTTCTACTATGTCAATATGCATTTTCATTTTGAAAAAATTCGTTAAAAAAGAACTTACGTCCTAGAAATAGTAATAAATATATATTCTAAGGTTTTACCAGTTTGATTTGATTGTCCAGTTTAATTTGAAGACAAGGATTGCTGCAACCAAGATTTCACAAATTAACGCAGCGACGGACTTTACACACCTAGAACGAATTTTGTTTGATTACAAACAAAGCAGAATAAAACGAGTGTGTGTATGTGGAATGTAAGAATTTAACACAAACTTCAACGTTTTTTATCAACCCTGTATGAAGGGATTGGTCCAAGACTAGTCCTGGAGTAGTCCCTTTTTCGCCAGCACAGGCGAATTCCTATTCCCTAGTACATGTATTTTAATGGCGTCTTTAACAAAATTTCAAAACGGTTCTTTATCACATTCTTTCGTTCTGACTTTCCGCTCTCGACACCAATTCAAGGAGAGTAAACAAATTGTTCCCTCTGAATTGTTCTCTTTTACTGGCTCGCCTCCTCTTACCAGATGACTAGGAATTCACTAGTACAAAAGGGACTGCCCAATAACTAGCGAAACGGGGATAATTGCCACCAAGCATACTGCAGGGAATTGTCAATAGTCTCTAAATGTCAATGTGTGTGTACTTATATGTTAATGCACACTTAGATTTAAGTAGGGCTACGTGTTAATTTAACTATTTGTATTTGCCTTTATATAAACAAAATGTGAGCAGCTATTTGATATAAAGTGTTGTGCACTTCAACTTAAGATTCCACCAAACTTAAAGTAACTATAACCATGATTAAATCAACTATGTAGCATATTTATTTTTATTTATATTATGTGAATGTTTGAATTAAATATTTTTCCAATTTGCTCGTGTTTCGTGTTCGGACAATATATGTAAATACGTATCACATTTATATTACTGATTAAATACGTTTTTAAAAATCAAGATATGCAAAGTAATTTCAAAAATAACTTATTCTGATGATATCAAAGAATCTATGATTCGTACAGAGTGAATTATTATACATATACTACGATTAGGTTCATCGATTATTAAAGTCATGATATACTTATGTATTTTTTAGACAATTGGATACATAGGTCTTGTATATTATTATTATTATTATTTTTTTGTTTTTTTGTAATTGTTTCCGAATTTCAGTCGCCCAGATCGAGACATTGATACTTATTTAGATGATTCATCGATCGTCAAAGATTTGTACAAAAACTATAAACAAAATACAGTTTATGCCTTTTGAGTGTAAGGAAAAACAAATAAACTCCTTCTTGAGAAATCAAATATGTTGAATTTGCATAAAGTCAATTACTCATGCAATAGATTTTGATATGTAGTCATCATGTTCAACTGTCTTTTGCATAGCATCATCATTAAGTTTAATTATTAGGGGACCGTTGTCACTTCAGTTATTGACAACAGAAAATTAAAAAATATACAAAAAACACAATTATTCTAGAAAGAAAAATAAGAAAGGGTTCAATTGCAGACAAAACTAAACAAAAATCAAATTCGAAAGGATCGCAATCAATAAATGACATAAGTTTCCATAAACATGACGATGACAAGAATGTTTTGTGATAACAAATTATGGTATAATAAATATGATGATTGATGACTGACTGATATAGTAAATGAAAAATCAAAGGAAAACGTAATAAAAGAGGAATATATATAAATTAATGTAAGGAGCGAAAAAATGTCATAAGATTCAGAAAAACCTTAAATTCTATGACCTAAAATACAAAATCTAAAATAATGAGATCTACAACTTTCATTTATTACAATTCACATACATACTTGGAATTTAAAAACAAGAAGCTGTCAACTGATTCAGATACTAATCTATTTTGTTTTTAGAAATTATGTTTCCAGCAAGAGAAACAGCCGCTGCATTGCTAGCTGGTATAAATGTATTTGCATCTTCATACACTCAAGTTACTAGAGACACTGGTATATATTGTATTTGGAGTATAAGAAATTCGATCAGTAGGTGTTCCGTCAACAATCTGGGGTTGATTCAGCAGCCGTTTGGAAATAAGAAAACGGTATGCTGGCTTTACAAATTGCAACTATTTATTCTAGCTTTCTATCATACCTTAAAGACTTACAATTCATATATAAGTTATACTAATACATAATAAAAATGTAGCTTATCATGAGAAAAGATAAGCAAGAGTGTAATAAAAGCTATGGAAAGAAGAGAGCATAAAGAAGAAGTACTTGCCTTCTTTCTCTTCTGAAGTTCTTCTCATACACTGATAAACAAAATACTTGACTCAACTGAAGAAAAATATAAATACTAATTATTTGTTTTCTTTCATTAAGATAAGTAGTATGATGGAACTCTTAAAATTATTATTATATTGATTACAAAATTAATGTGTTAAAAAGATATTTCTTTTCTGTTTTATAGCCATATGGCGGATGGTTGGGTAGAAGAGAATGACAATTACTGACCAAAAAATATATATTTAAGGAGGAGGAAAGGAGTGAGATCAAATCATATTCATAACATACCTGGTGCCGATGTCATTGTTTTGTAACACCATTTGCCGCCAATGCATAACTGGATATTCTCATAAGAGAAGCCCATAGCCAGGGTGATCTGCATTGTTGACTTACAAAGACTGAGAGATTTGCTTAGAAGTTCTTAATAGAAACAATTATATATTCATCTTTGATATGTTGCCTTGAAACCTTCATTACTCATATGTCTTACATGCTTCTTTAAACTAATCAATTGAATATAATTCCAACAAACTGCACAACCACTTATTGCTCCCTAACTATTAAACTTTAGTATTGTACATGCCAATATCTCCTGTTTTGGGGTAAAAGGTATCCCGACTATAGAGCATCCATTTGTTTCTTATATAAATTATGAATCATACAAAAATATTAAAAAACAAAAGGCAAATTTCAACACAGTTTTCTGTTTATATAGTTCTTATCATCAGCAACGAAAAGATGCCCAATAGATACAAAAGAATACACAACCAAACTCTTCTTTTAGCTTTGTTTGCAAAAGAACATCAAATAATTAAATTATTTCTTGGAAATATACTCAGTGTTATTACATGTGTTACTGGAATTTGAGTGCGCAAAAAAAAATGTAAAATTGAAAAACGGTCTCATGGACAAATATACATAAAAAGTGGAAGAATAATATAAGATACTAAATGTGTGGCAGACAATAATGCATCACCCCCTTACACGCAAACAACAATTTCTCTTATGTTGTATATACATTACGTATAAAATATTTTCAGTGTATTCTAGTTACTTAATTATTGTGTTTTTTTTAACATTTTTCTTTCTAAGTATCCCAGCTAGCATTTGGAAGATCATTTTAACAAAAATCATCTTGCTGAGTCTTATTCGAGTCCTCTTGATGATTAAAAAGTGATTAATTTCATATGCGATTCAAAGAAGACTCGAAAATGACTCATCTTTACGCTCAAAATGTGATTTCTCGGAACTACAATAATAAAATGTAGAGAAATCGCAAATTGATAATGCTGGAGATTGAAATATGATTGTTGTGGCTCTTGATTGTGTAGCAAAATTTGGCGCCGCTGGTCTATGCAATACGGTATTTCTTGTGATTCTAACGGGACTTTCTCATCTTTCTTTTTCACAAATTTGAAATGAAATGTCAAATTCTACATTTTTGTTCATTAATATTTGTTGAAGAGTGGAGTGCAGTCCAGATTTCAAAGTGAAAAAATTAATTAATAATAAAAGGTAAATTCAAAGTGAAGCAATAAATAAGACAATGTCGCTAAATAATTTCCATGCTTCCGGTGATTTTCAATATTTAACAAGTAAGTAATACATTAAATCCATTATTTTCCCAGTTATACTAAAAAAATATTGTTGCTAGTGCAAAACGTTGCCGCACCCCCGTCTGACTACGATAATAAGTCGAAAATGATCAGGAATATGACTCGAAGAAGACTTATATATGATCAGAATAGCGAGTCATAAATGCGACTCTTCGCGACTAGGGTACAATTTTCTCCCGACAAAAGTATCATTTATGCTCAGAAAATGCGTGCATATATGACTATTTTAATCAGTCAGGCGACTCGAAAAAGACTCGAATATGATTGGAAATTTTCAAAAAATGCTGGCTGGGATATGATTGAGTAGATTTATACATTTGCCCTTTTACTTATAAATTATAATTTATTGTTAATATCATATAAGTCCAAGGATGATCACTTTGTAGTCATTTCCATCTATGGCTGTTCTATTGTATCATTTACAAAAGTAAAATGTTAAGCATTGTTTCAGTTATAGTTCTTCTAATTCTTGAACAGGAAATGGATGACTTCTTCATTTCTACATATATATTTCATGCAAAGTGAAGTACAATAATATATTTGAAGACAAAGAACATACACATATACATACACATTTGGTCAATCGAACTTAAGTATATACTAAGTATAGTATGTGTTTTTTTTTTATAGTCAGTTTTACAAAATGCTTTTGTAGTTTCCTCATTCTCATTTTGCTCTTTGTGTGCAAGATATGTTCAACATCGATGTAACCAAAGTTATTATACAATATGTTTTCATATATTGTAACTTCTATATCTTACCTATTTATAGAGAAAATCGTATTTGTCATGTTGAATGTCTTAAAAAGAGAACTGAAAGTGACGAAATTATAATAATATGTGTTCACCATGTTCAAGCAATACTTTACAAATTTCCAGCAAATTTTATCATTTAATTTTATTTTATTTTGGAATAAATGAAATTTTAGTGAACAAAATTCTGTCAAGAATTGCCAAATGTCACTTAATTGTAAAAAGCCATTTGATTTAGTCTCGTGCGACAGAACTTGACCATAAGACAGACAATTTATATCTCAATTTTTCATAATTATGAAACTCATATTTCTGGAAATATTACTATACATATGTTGTAATTTTCTTTTGTTATACTCTCTCTCTCTTCAGCCTTGTTTTCCTACTAATTGGATCTTTAAGGCTTGAAACATCATTATTTATATGAACACTTAGCCTTTCCAAATGAGACCTCGCATATTTCCTAATGGTAAATGCGACTGAATCGATGCCAAGATCACGTTCAATATCGCTGCTACGGACATACCAGGGTGCATTAACAACACATATCAGCACTTTGTTCTGGAATGTATTGTATTGACATTATGTTGCTGGAACACGAGCAGCCCCATAACTGGATACCATAAGTCTATATAGGTCTAAGTATTTGCTTTAATAGTAATACTTTGTTGTAGGTCGATAGCGCATTCCGCCTACTCATGAGCCAATACTATTTTCAGAATCTGAATGAAAGAAATTCCTTAGAAAAAGTATTTGCTATCTTCTGACAGGAGTACGAGTTGGAAGTTACTTGACCAACGGACAATTAGAAGCCGAGTTATTGCTTTATAATAATATACAGTAGCACACAAAATTGATGAAATGATCGTGACAGTTACACGGTTTTATTTGTGGGAGGCAAAAGGCTAAATAGGATATTATGAAAAAAAACCAGGTATTCTTTAGATCATAAGTTAACGATTCCTAAAGTCACTTCAGAGAACGATTAAATGGAAGAGATACTAAAAAATAAAAACCAGAGTATTTACTCAATTATGCACGTTTTCTTCAACATGAACGAAATTTAATTTAGTCCAAAACTCCTTTTGGTTTATTTTAGTACACATTATCAGTCAATTTGTGAACATGGACACAGAGAATATTATTTCATTTATGTTGATTCTTTCCGAAAGTTAATATTTCATAGTGGGCGCCATGTTGGATTTTTAAAGCCACCAATTTTTCAATGACTCCAGCCTCACATTGACTACGGCATGCCTTGCGTCTCACTCCATCCAAATCCGTTATATGGTGTGCTATAACCGATTCCTTATTAATTATTAACGAAAATGAATCGAATTACTTATACGATGGCAACTCGTGTTTTTCTGGGTGTTAATTGATATTGTGCATAAAACAAACTTATAAATTCATCATTTTTATTTTATATTCTAGTTTGATACTGATGAAAGCATGGGCAGTAAAAAAATACTTATGTACTTGTCAGTGCATCAGGATGAAACAAAAACTCTATAAGAAAAAACACATAAGATAATAGCTGAAAATATAATACAAATTTAATAAAACCAGAAACAAAACTAAGAAAAACCATATGCAATAGCAGAGAAACATATAATATATACATATGTATTTATAATAATTTAATTCACAAACAAATAAATGAAAATAAAACAAAAGACAACAAAAAATATCATAAAATCATAAATAAAGTTTTCATTTTTTCTATACGAGGATAAGTAAATAAGATAGTGAAATGATTTGGTTATTTATTCTTAAAAAGCATTCATGAAAACAGTCAAAAGTTGAATCTGTTTTGCTCATAGTCTGTTATTCATGTCGCTTTTAATTATCGTCACTATCATCATTATCATCATCATTGCCATTATTTTAACGAAATTAAGTTGAAGTTGGATGTCGACAAAAATGATCGGCAGAGATACAATCGAACAATTCACCATTTCATGTTGTGACTGATGGTTGACAAGTTTGATAAATTTTTCAGTAAGAGAGAAAAAACAGACTACTCCCAAATTCAATAAGGCGAATGATACAGAGAGTAAGATAGTCGAGAGTTGTAAAATACAAATGTATTGATGAATTTCTATAACATAGTGAACTGATTCGGAACAACTGAAATTGTTCAATGTTTATCGAACTTGTCTTTTTCTAACTCTCTCTCAGGGGTTCCTAAGCTGAGTTTTCGAAATGTCATTGATATGATCCCTACAGTTCCAGTTTTCCAACAACAGCAATCATGATGTGTAAGTACATTTTATACACTTTTTCTTTCAGTAATCGGAGAACTCTGAATTTAACATATAAGTTGTGTGTGATGATAAAACTCGTTTGTACCAAACAAATGAACGGACATAGCTACAGAGATTCTCCTCTACACGATGATCTAACATTTATGCCAAGTATTAATATCAGTTCACGCTAGTATAAAGACATACAAATTTGTGCTAAATAATTTTTTGGCTTCAAAATACTTATTTATTTTGAAAAAATTGGACCAATATGTGAGCTTGATAATACAGTGGTTCTGAGGATAACACATATTCGTTTAAGAATCGCTTTTGTAGCTCACACTTGAGCTGAGAAACTACATATATCGCATTAATTCAGTTATATGCACAAGCAAAAGAGAAGGAATCAGCAAAGAGACTTGGAAAATGAATAATGCCTCTGATACATCGCGCTCTCAAACATTGATTTCTCATGTTGTTACTTTCAATATGGTTTCATCAAACCTCTGCTTGACAGAATCAAATTTTAGGATAGTTTACTTCGTTCGCATTGTTTCAATACTAAAATCAAAACCAAAAGTGACGTATAGCCAATCAGTTCAACGTCAACGTGATATTGTACTATCTTAGACTTACTAAGTTTATTTTTGAATACAAAAATATAAATATACTAAAAAGTGAATTAACAACATTTGGTCAAATAGTGAATTTTTCTAATTGAAAAAAAGAAATTCAGTTTATGTGTATTGAAATAAAGAATGATATAGTGACTCTAATATATCATCGAAATACTTTAAAAGTAACTCAATGAAAGTTCAATATTTTCAGTTCATTTTAAAATACAAAAACAAAATATATTAAAAGTCTCCTAAATAAAAATTAATAGGTGACTTAAAACAATTTTGTGAATTGGTAAATATTTAAGGCATAAAGAAGAAAAATTCAGTTGAATTTTGTTGTGACTTGGTAAAAATTTGAAGTTACTTTTGTGATATAAACTTACAAGTAAATACTTACATAAAATCCAAACAGAAGAACTCATCAAAATTGTCTGGAAAAATATGAAATTAATTTAACAAACATTCATATACGAAAGTACTGGAATCAAGGAAGTTATAGCGAAACCAACTCAACTTTAAATTTAAGGTCTTCTAAAAGATTCATAATATTCGTGAAATAAATACCAAGAAAGGAAACTTAGAAAGGGACAATGGGACGACATCATTAGGTAATTTATCAATTACCATCTACCAAGACGACACTTCAAATGAATGAATGAATTATCCAGGGTCAGGACCAACGTAAGCACTCCAAATGAATGAATGAATTATCCAGGATCAAGACCAACGTAAGGATCAAAACAAAGTTAGGTAAACTGATGATAATATTCACACTATTTATAACAGTATAAGTAAGTTTCTCAATAAAAATAATTAAAATATATCATTTAATATAAAAAAAAAAAATTATTAAGACGAAATTGCATATTTTGCAATAATATTTAAAACTTGAATAAAGTACTTCACCATTTAGATATTTTTCAAATGATTTAAATAAATAATAATAATTATAATTTTCAAATGTAAATAAGTTTCAACCTCCCTCAATCTAATTCTAATTGCAATGATTGTAATTTAAGTATAAAGAAACATATGGCAGATTATTAAAATTTTAATTGCCAACTTAATATAAATATATGCAACATAAGTTTAAATGCTTTGAGATCTTCACAGGACACATATAACAGGTTACTATGCTGAAAAAGATATCAATTGAATATCGATTTGAATTGAGATAAACTTTGAGATCCTCCGACTCAAATACAAATTTGAATTATTCGACCATCAACTTTGTAGTACTTCTGTTTTAGAGATATTCATGTAGACCCATTGAATTTAAACAGTTTTAAATTTTCTTTAAAATGACAATAAAAATTGCAATGACTAAGCTACGGAAATTTATAAATTGTAAATTATATAAACTGTTCAGAATAACAATTTGTAAATTGTAAACTATACCAACTATCCAGGATTCATCATGTTGCAAAAGAATGGCTATAGACTTCATAGATTCTTTGAACTATATTTATAAATTGATTATTTTCATGATCAAGAAATGTTAAGATAGTGAGATATTATGTCAAAAGAATGATCCATTTTTTGTGTATAAGACACAATATTCGTGGCTGGTGTAATCTGTTTTGTTAATTCATGGTTATTCATTTAATCATAATATACAAAGATACGTTCAAAAACTATTTATTCTTGTATTTATTTATAAAAGTTGCCTTAATTTAAGTACTAAGACTATCTTTTTACTGGCTTGTATGGCTTCTATGGCCTTCGACTTTTGAATTTACAATATACTCATAAGTATTTATGAAGTTCAAAAACTATTAATAATATATTATGACATATTCAATAATTCAAAATTTTTGATGGTTCATGATATTGTAAGGCCTTTATTATAGTATTTGAGTCTTTGCTTCAAATAATCTATCCACTATATACATATTTTTAACTTTTTCAAACCCTAACATTTGCCTATCAAATGGTATTATCTTATTGCTTCATTATTAAGTACTCCTAAAACAATAGATATGTCAATTACATCGCACCTTTACGACTCCAAAGCTCGTTTCACAAACAATTTATGTAATCCAATGAATCTTTTCTTTTACTATCGCAAACTTTGAAATTGTGCTCCTTATTTAAGGTGATTATAAAAGTGAGTATTTAATTAAAAAGATTGAATATATGTGTTCATTTAAGTTTGTCTATGTAAATTTAATAAAAATCATTCACATTTAATATCGGAAATTCTACATATACGTGGTGCGGATTTGATTTCATCGACTTATAGTTTTCCGCGTCTTCTCTTATCATAAAGAGATTTTTTGAGATACATATTTTCAATATTAAATGCAATAATAACCTGATCTGATGTTTCTTTGTAATAAACACATGGTTTTGTTGTTCTTCTTCCGGCTTCTCCTTTTTTGTTTGTGGTTTTTCAGATATTTAGATGTTTGTTATACCTAAATTTGTGAGATGTGTAATGAAAATCAGGAATAATGATAGAAATTCAAATGACTTACAAAACAATTAAATTAATTAATGAATGATTTACTATTAAAAACAAAGGTAACTTAAGTTTCACATCTTTAACCTCATCTGATAGATTTGGAAACAGAACATTTACAAATCTGCTGCTCTCCAGTTATTCCACTCAACCAAATCGTTAGGTTGGGAAATGTTGACATTGTCTTGATAAAACTGAACTGTCTCCTTTGTCAAATGGAAACTGCTAATAAGTATTATAACAAATATTATTAGGTGCCTGTTAGTTGGTAACATTGTATGTCAGATGTTCACATATGCTTAATCAGGTTCATATTTTGGTATTTTTAAAGCAAAAATTAGAATATCATTCTCTTACATGACTCCCGATTGGATGTATTTTATTTCATCGAAATTATTGATGGATGAAAAATGTTACAATACTATATATATAGTATTTTGACGACGCAATATTGTTTCAGGTTTAATAATTGGGCATGGAAACGATGAAGCATCTACGACTTTCAATGAATTTAGTATTTGCTTTCATCATCTTTTATCATTGATTGCAATAAGTTGATTGAAATGTTAATTTTATCGGTAATGTAAATCTGTATATTCACTGCTTCTATTAGTTGATCATAGAAGTCGTTGGATTTATTATATCATTGCTGTTCGTACATTTTGTTGTATATTAGTTGGTTTCATTATTTACATTATAATGATCTGAAAAAATGAATGGATGCACACCCAAAATTTGTTTAATAAACTTGGGTTATACGTTTATTTGTTCTTTATAAACCCGTCTTACCTATTCTCTTTTTAATACTCTTATTATTTGCCGAAACTAGCCTGTTATGTTGTATTTTGTTTTGAACTATTTAATTTGGAATTCAAACGATGCACATTTTATTGTACTATTTCGTTCGGAACTCTCCACTCATCTGTAGAGTTTTTATGAAGTTTACCTTCTGTTCAATTCTCTTATGGTATTTAAGTTTGATATTTCTATAGACGTTGGCGGCTTTTAATTCGGAAGACTTGTCACCTGCGTTATTTTTTATGTTTTTTTTTGTTAACGGCTTCAATCGATTTGTTGCGAGCTTTGTGGTAATTAAAGTTGTACCACTTCTTTTTAAAAATTACTTATGTGCCACTCTGTATCTGCAAAAAGTTCTGATACTGCGCATATGTCATTTACGATCACATTCACACAATTCAATTCACTTTTGTTATTCCCGTGGGTCCAACCATTCAGTATGAATAATCCATAGTCGGTACAGAACTCAGCGAGTTATAGAAAATTTATTTTCAAGGCCATGCAGGTTGTAGGAGATTAGACTAATTGATGCTTTTTGGAAGGGAATTTTCCTTATTTCTTTTTTAATTTATTAATCCAGTGCTCATAATCTATGGAAATCAGTTTACCATTCACTTCCATATAGCTCCTTGAGAGCGTTTCTATTTTCTTGCGGGTCTTGCATCTTCTTTTTCTCGCGGTTCCACCTTAACCATTTATCGCCAATTTTTAAGTTGACATTTCTTACTATAATCCGGTGTTTTTAGCTTATAGCCAAAATCGCCGATTTGAGCTGCAACATCACCGTTCTGTCCTGTTGACGTTCAGTATTTAGGTCGAGATTTTCGTAGATGGGTAAGCCTGCCAGTTTGTTTTAAGCCTTCTTCGGATTCAAACTCAACTAAGGTTTTGAACGCGGATGTTGATGGTACCAGTAAGACACACCCTCTTCACTTCGACATGTACTGCCTTGTTTGCTGGCTGTCCTTTGTAAATTAAGTTTCTGCCCTTGATCTGCATTGTCAGTTGCTCTAACTCGGTGTTCATTTCAGCATTCTGTGTTTTGGTTTGCCACATCTTCAGCCACAAATGATAGTTTATCTAGAACCTCATTGTTTGTATCCTTGTTTGTTTCTATTACAATGGCCTTGATATCTTCGGCATTTGGGTTTTTTATTTCTAACTTGGTTTTTCTCAACTTGATCGCATTTAATACAACCCATATGCTCACTGCTGGTGAGAACCTTCGTCGAGTCCGCTTTCCTAACGGTGTGCCCGTATCTTAGTTTTGTTTAGTATTCTTGTGACTGGTGTTTTCCATTGTAAACGAATGCTGCTACCTTGTTTTTTAAATTACACTTAATTCCAATATAATGAAATTTAAGATATAGTTTGGCACGTATTTCTTAATCTTAACTGAGTGTTCTAATCTCAGCTCACAATGCGCTATTCGTGGTCAAAAGTTTAAAGTTCAAAGTTGAACTTGCATCGCTTTGCTTTACTTTGCTTTCCTTTTTTTTGCAAGTGTCCTCTTACTCATCACTCTTTCAGTTTAATCATCAGAATCAGAACTTGTTGTTGTTGCTGCTGTTCACCTTTTATATTTTTTGTCTTTACTGCGATTATTGTCAAAAGGTTTTATTTACTTTACCGTGTTTTTCTTCTCTTGACATGCACTTTTTTGCTTTGCTTGCTTCTTTCGCTTCACTTTGGAGGTTTCTTCAGTTTATCCTGGATTTATGGTAATACGAACTCATTAAATCTCGTCAAAAGTGGATTCGAGCTTAAAACTTATATCTTCTATTATTTTTTATTTTGATTCTCTCTTTCTCTGTGTCTTTTAATCACTATTACATTATTTTAAGAAGTTTCGCTTATGTCACACGCGGATTTTTTTTAATTTTATGGCTATTTTCCTTCCTTAAGTTTAGTACTTACTTTCGAGTTGACAGTTATTTGTCATAATTAACTTATTAATATACTATACATAACAATGTATTTTTGTTCAGTATTCGTCCATTTGAGCGTCGAATTGTATATCGTTGTTGTCCTTTGGCTTTGCTTTTAACTTTCACTTTGCTTTTGCTTGTTTTTGCTATTATCTTTGGTTCTGAATCTGCGTCCGAATTCATTGATATTATTTTATTTGATAATATAATTGGAGGGGATTGGTGGATTCGGACTACGGTCGTTCTTTAACAATGCCTTTTCTTTTTGGAGATTCTCTACTCTTTTCTCTCTATCCTTAATATTGCAATTAAGATTATTATAAAAGTGAGTATTTAATTCAAAAGATTGAATTTATTTTTGATTTAAATTTGTTTATGTTATTGCCAGGTGGCAATCATTGTCAATCTCACACAGAACCTAGAAACGGGAGAGATTAGCATCCCATATAAGTGTTTTATGATCCAATAAACATTTCGCCATTAGGGACAACATTTGTCAATGAGAAAGTGTCCAAATACAAGGTGGTTAAAGTATTTGGCTTTTCGTGTTCTTTTTCTAGGTCCATTTCGGCTAAAGCCTTTGTTTTATTGGGTTTGCCAACATAACGTTGTTTATGGGCAACAGTCAACTTGCGGTCATCAAATTCAGAATCATTTTCAAATCGCATGGCCGCATCAATGATTGCTTCTAATATTATATTTGTTTTTACCATTCCTCCAGTCGCCGATTGAGACATATATAATGTACATACAATATAATGCATTGCCAGAAACTTTGTCCCTTCAGCATTGATTAGATGCTATAACAACAAATATGCGCACCTTTCATGGAAGAAGTACGAGTACACAGAGACCAATTGCATATGATGTCATTGTTTCTTTCATGCAAGATGCGCTCATATTTAAAAATGTTAATTTTTCGTGTTGATGCAGAACTATGGTTAATACTATTGTACATTAAATTTCTCCTAAACGGCTGAACCGATTTTGATGAAATTTTTTGAATATTTTTGAGTGGGCCCTTGGTGATCCATTTTTATATGCTGAACAGGATGGTAAAGTTTTGGTAAAGTTTGTTTGATTACCGCTTCTTCTTCTCAAAATTTCTTCTCTGTCTCTTACACTAAATCTCTCTTATTCTGTTTTTAAGAAGTTTCACTTCTATCACACGAGGATTTTGATTTATTTTATTGCTATTTTCCTTCTTTAAGTTTAGTATTCTTACTTTCGAGTTGTCATAAATAACTAAATAATATTCTATACATTACAATGTATTTTTGTTTTGTATTGAATCGCTTGGTTTTATCAGTACTTTGATTTTGACTTTGCTTTTACTTGTTTTTGCTATTATCTTTGGTTCGGAATCTGCGTCCGAAATCATTGATATTATTTTATTTGATAATATAATTGGAGAGAATTGGTGGATTCGAACTACGGTCGTTGTTTAACTATGCCTTTTATTTTTGCTTTTTCTCTTCTGGTGCTATTGGAATTTCTTGAAGTCGAAGAAAATTTTTGAGATTGTTGCTCGTCTCTTGAAGAAATAAGATATTCAAAGCACTTATTATTTCCGTGGGATTATTATTGACTATTTGGTCTTGTGGCATGATAGTAAATGCTTTCTATTTCTAGGAACTCTCCAACATTTACTGAATAAATGAAAATAATGAATGACTTCCTATTGACTTAAGTGTCAATATGTATGATTTCGTTAACCTCTTGAACAAATTAATAATACTATGGATACTTTTTTATGTTGGGCATTGTAGAGACTCTTTTTATTTAGTTCTTTATTGGTGGATCTGATTCCAGAATGATCGTTTTTAATTTTTATAAAAACACGAAATTTTTTATCCAGTTCATTTTGAGTCGACACATTTTGCAAAATTTGTGAACTTCAGAATTTTTTTTATCATTATATGAATATGGAATAGTTCAGTTAGTTACTGCAACTTTACTTGTTCTAAGCTCATGTTTTGTAACTAATAACTTCCTTCGTCTTGTGTGGGGGTCACAACCAAAATTGCATAACAAAAGCAAAATTTTATACATATGTCAAGATTTTGATTTCTCTATATACATATATGGTGTGACTTTGATTTCTATATGTCACCATACTGATTTATTTGTTCATATATTTCTGCCTAAGTCTGCAATGAACAATTGCCATTATTCCCAGAATCAATCATTAATTATTTATTGAAGGCTTATGTCTTTTGGCATCAGTATTCTGTTTATTGTGAGGTGCTGATGATCATTGATCATCGTCCATCGATTTTCATTTTATTTATTTAATGGTTTCCGGTGTCGGCTGCGTGGTCGCGGCATAATTCGATATTTTTTGATACCATGGTGTGGGAGCGATACGAGTAAACAAATAATTATTGCTTATCACCTTCTCCGTAATAATATATTATATTCGTATATTGTATATGCAATTGTTCTTCTTACATTACTTGAATTCTATGCATTTGTAAATAATTTACATTGTTTAAAGATCGAAAGTTTATTACGAATTTAAATGTAAACCAAGTAACTAAATTGTTTGAACTCCTTTCTCTCTAGATTCTTTTCAAAGATTACGGAAATTAAATCCTTTTATTATTTTTCCTATTTTACTGATATAAATTTTGTGATATCATTAATTTGATTCTTCACTTTTGCTTTATGAAAATACGGGTAACTGTAAGACTTTTTATATAATAGGTTTTCATGAAGAGCCCGAATATTTCTCCATAATTCGTTAGTAAAAGTCAGTTGTTCCCCTTAATGATTTTCTGTATCTCGAAACTCGTTTAATACTTTTTTAAATTTAGTTCCACTTTTTGATTGAGGTGCTCATCTTTCTCTTCTATTTTATTATCTTACGCGAAATTATCTTCTATTATTTTCCCTTCTTTGCCTTATCTTTGTTAAACATTGTACTCTTGAATTATCCAGAGAAGGACTAGTATTTGCGTTATTCATTGAATCCTGGTGCTTAAAATTATATTCATTGATCCTTCTTTATAATTAATTGTGAAACAACAGTGTACCAATGGTTGTCTTCTTAACAATATATCATAATTATCCGAAAATGTATGTATAAAGAACATTTAAGATTTTGAAAATATATAACTTTTTTTTCTAATTCATTGTAAAACTTGTGTAAGTTTCCGTTGTACTGCGTGTTGTAGAGTCTTCTGAGTATAGCTTACTCCGTTGAATTAAAAAGTTATAAGTGTTTTCTTTAGCTGTTATGTAAACTAGTAGACAATGGTTTTCAAAGGACATATTTGTTTTTCCTTGTTCAAATAGTAAATATCCTATTTGTTATAATCTTCCAAATTTCAATAATCTAAGCATTGATTGTCCCAGTTATAAGTCTTCTTTTTCTTAAATTTTTATAAATCATGAATGACCTTGTTTCCCTTGTTGTCTTTCTCATAATGTTAACTGTCAATGTGTTTGATATTATGAGTTACTCTGAATGGTTTTTGTAGTTTTAACTTATTAATTTACGTGTATCTCGCGTTCTAGACGGTTTTCATTAACCTTGCTTATCTGTTGCTTTCCTATTTGCTTGTGTATTTAATTTTGATGTCCCAGAATATACTTATGAATATATCTGCTGGTGTACATTCTGTTGTATCTTGTATCTTGATTATATGTGTATAATATATTTTCAACATTATCACTGGTATTTACAATTCGAAATTTTTCATTCAATATATTATGTAGCCATTCTGCAATTCCCGTTTTACAGAAATAATTGAATAGCCTTTCATCCTTTTTAATGCATCTTCGGTTATCTTCTTGAGCACTGTGTGACGAAGTTCTTGTTGAATTGTTCGTTTCATTCATTTTCATCATCGTCAATTACAAGGTTTTCTTTAAACTTTACTCTTGATTATGCATCTGCTACATGATTCTCTTTTGCTTCAATGTTCTTCTTGGGTAGAATCCACAATGGACTTCAAAATGGCGAAACACCTAATTTGATTATGCCCTGTTCTAGCATATCATTAATTTGATTTTTTACATCTTCTTCATTGATATATGGGTAACTGTACGGTTTTCCATGAAGGGTCCGAATATTATGCCTAATTTCATTAGCGAATAAAGCTAAAAAATTAAAGGGGTCCTCATACAAGAAACGTGTGCTCCACTATGCCTGCGTGCAGTTTTTATCTTGTGTTTCCAATTTTGATTACTTTTTTTGTATACTTTAAGACTAAAAGTTCTAGTATACTCTTAGGCTGTTTTTGAAATATTTCACTTTTGCAACAAAAACAAAAGCAAATTAGTTTTACATAACTTCAGGCAGAGGTACAAGCTTTACGTCTAACGAATTTGCATATAAGAGTTAGGTGGTGCAGAGTTATTCCATTTGTATAATCAATTGTGAAATTACAGTCTTCATAATTATCTGAAAATTTATGGATAAAGAACATTTGAAATTTGGAAAATAAACCATTAGATGGTATTTCTATATATTTATTAATTTTAACCTTAAAATACTTCTTTTTCTACCAAGCATTTATAGTTTTTATTATTCCATTTGATTGTTGTGTATTGTATGCCTTCGAAGCAAGTGCCTGAAATTTGTCAGTTGTATTAATCTTTTGATGGCCGCTGTCACTTTCCCTCTGTCTCTATCATACTGAGGTTTATTTTCCTATTGTTTATCTATGTTATAGTTATAGAAGTCATGTTGTAATTGATCAGAGGCAGCTACTTAAAAATTTCTAGTGGTATCCATACATCGATGACCACTATTACTGTCTCTTTGCCTTTTTACTGGTGTGAATGGTTGCTTTAAATTTGCTCTATTTTGGGTATAACTTATAGTAGTATGAATTTTTGACTTTCACACCTATTCTGATCGAACAAATCATTTCTTTGGTTTCTATGATAATCATTCTGCCGCTAGTGGAACTTGATTGATTTTTATTGTTTCCCTGTATCAAATGTACTGAGAACTTTTGTATTGGAATCATTGTAGTTCCTATTTCTTTAATTCAAACTCGTTTCTTAATTTTTCTTTATCCGAGTCAAGTTTTTGTTGGTCTAGTTCTAAATTTTTTTTCTAACTCTATTGACCCTTGATAAAGATGTTGCTTCCATTTGACTAATTATTTTTTGCAGCTGTCCGTAGTATGGGCAGATCTTGTTTATTTTTTCTTAAAATATGTTCAATTTGTTAGCTAAAAGAATATTTCACAAAAATCGTATAAAAATATTTACCTTGCACTGTGCGAACGCCATCATCATCGTCCACTCCCACACCTGTGGAGTTAACGAAAGAATTGGCCTTACTCTAATAAAAAGTTCAGATACCTGATCTTGCACTTTAGCATATTCCACGTGCATTTTATGCCTTTCTGCTATTTTTGTAATATATCTGCACTGTTGGTTTCTGTAATGACATACAAATTATTACACCAGCAATGTTTTACCAAAAGCAAATTTATTCCTCAATATTCTGATGCTCCATCGCAAAAGACAACTCATTCCTGGCTTCGTCTTCATCCATCTTTTCACGACTACGTCCCTTTTGCTTTTCATAACCTGTTGTTGTGCCACTAAAATACACAAATAAACTATTTTGATTGTACAATACTTCATTACATAAGTTACTATGGAGAGCTTTGATCTTGAAGCAACACTAAAAAATGTAACTTCTATCGCACTCAGCCTCCTGAAATGTATCTAGATCATATAATATTTATTTAAATACTCACATATGCGAAATTTTTGTATATTGTGAATTACTGCCCCTGTTATTGTTTCTGTTGTGATATATGTACTTGTCGTATAGTATTGTTGTGGTTGTTGTGACCTGTTAACGTATTGTTTTCTTTGTTGAGGATGTTGTTTTTCTTGTATGTAGCTAAAGTGTATTGCTCTACGGTGCCTAGATTTGAGTATATCTGGTTATATTCTCGTTTAATACTTTCTTCGTTTGATAGTTTCCTTGCGTAATGACGCTCATTTTCATCTTTTGGAAAATTACTTAGATAAATTTGTGAGGGCCCACATAGTATAATGTGATCTATGTCTCTTGCAGTAAGTACTTTTTGCCACGTAGCTATACTCATCATCAACCACTTGACTTGGAGAAATCTCAGAGGCAAGGTTGCCCTTAATGATTCACTCTACATGTAGATTCCCCGAGAGGCAGGTGTTTTTTATTGTTTTAGTAGGTCGTTGGCGCTGTCATATGATCGTAATTTGTTAAGAAGTATGTTGTGGTGCGGTAACAAAGGAGTTATTGCAAGGGTTGTTCGATATGCGTCGGAGCGTGAGGCGCCCCTGAGTCCCGGCGCCCCGGTCGACCCACCCAAATGCACCCGCTGTATATAGTAAATAAAACACAGGTAGAATTACCAAAATCCATTATACTCCATGTTAGAAATAATAGAAATGTGTTGAATTAACGTGTAAAACGATATATGTCTGTCCAGACTCTGTTAGCAGCATAATTCTCCTTCTTTAATGGTTTTTTTATAAACATATAAGAAAGAAAGTGTGAATATATCGAACATTCATTTGTCCATTTAGCTACGTAAGTCAACGTGTTTTACATGAAAGGCTCGTGAGTGTTAAGCACACTCACATATTTTTTTTTTTATTTTGTTTTATCATAAATACCTCAATAATATATTATACATTACAATGTATTTTTGTTTTGTATTGAATCACTTGGTTTTATCAGTACAGCGTACATTAAGTATTCGTCCATTTGAGCGTCGAATTGTATGTCATTTTTGTCCTTTGCCTTTGCTTTTAACTTTCACTTTGTAATATTACAGCAGCTGGGACTGTTGCTTTTGCAGCCTGTTGCAAATTCGTTGTGTAGAGAAGGCATCGGCAAATTTAGTTCTAGTAAACCATGAGGCGGGCGTCATTATAACGGTTGTTCTTTGTCAGCATTTTGGTAATTTATTTATATAGTTGTAATGTTATTCAGCACGTAAATTATTGTATTTATTGTTAGTTTTATTTTCCTCTTTCATTTTTCTTATTAGATATTTACTTGTCTTCGTATATTATATTCTATTTCTTTTGTTATCTAACCATTTGTAATTATTTTTCGTTGGCAAACACATTACTAGAAGTTGAGAGTTTCATGCACAAGTTCACTTTAAAATTGAGTTTTTTTTATTTGCCTAATTGACACCATTTTGTTTTTAGTAATTCGCTTTGGCTTACTTTTTTGTTGGCGTCTGTCTGACTGTTTTCTGTCGAATATTGTTTTTCGTTCATATTAATTCATTTTTATAAACTTTATTTTATATTTCACACATTCTTTCTTTATTATTTATTTCACAAAAACCTTAGTCGCACAAATATTAAAAAGCACTTTTTTCTTGTTTTCCAGACGCCGCAATCCGCCATTTTGATTGTAAGAACCTATCGACTGCAATGAATGAGTGAAACTGTTCAAAAATTTTCATTTTGCTTTTGCTTGTTTTTGCTATTATCTTTGGTTCTGAATCTGCGTTCGAATTCATTGATATTATTTTATTTGATAACATAATTGGAGAGAATTGTTGTTTAACTATGCGTTTTGTTTTTGTGTTTTCTCTTCTCGAGCTAGTGGAATTTCTTGAAGTCGAAGAAAATTTTTGTGCTTGTTGTTCGTCTGTTGAAGAAATGAGATATTCAAAGCTTTTAATATTTCCGTGAGATTATGATTGACTATTTGGTCTTGTGGCATGATATTAAATGCCTTCTAGTTTCAGAAACTCTCCTACTTTTACCGTATAAATGAAAATAATGAATGACTTCCTATTGACTTAAGTGAAAATATATATGATTTCGTAAGTTGTTGTTGGTGGCTCTGTTATAACAAATTTGGTTTGAATTGCATTGCAGTCATGTTCGCCTCCTGAACAAAATAATATTAATACCATGGTTCCTTTTTATGTTGGGGATTGTAGAGAGTCTTGTTATTTAGTTCGTTATTGGTGGATCTGATTCCAGAATGTTCGTTTTTATTTTTATAAAAACACGAAATTTCTTTATCCAGTAAATTTTGGGTCCTTAACACATTTTGCAAAGTTTGTGAACTTCACAATTATATTATCATTATATAAATATGGAATAGTTCGGTCAGTTACTGCAACTTTCCTTGTTCTAAGCTCATGTTTTGTAACTAATAACTTCATTCGTCGTGTATGGGGGTCACCTCCAAAATTGCACAAGAAAAGCAAAATACACATGTCATGATTTTGATTTCTCTATATACATATATGGTGTGACTTTGATTTCTATATGTCACCATACTGATTTATTTGTTCATATATTTCTGCCTAAGTCTGGAATGAACACTTGCCATTATTCCTAGAATCATTATTTATTTATTGAAGGCTTTTGTCTTTTGGCATCAGTATTTTGTTTATTGTGAGGTGCTGATGATCATTGATCATCGTCCATCGATTTTCATTTTGTTTATTTAATGGTTTCCGGTACCGGCTGCGTGGCGACATAATTTGATATTGTTTGATAAAATAGTGTGGGAGCGATAGTAGTGGATACGCCAAATGGAAATTGCTTATCACCTTGTCTGTTATAATATGATAAATAATATAATGTAATAATAATGTAATACCTATACATTCTATATGTTATGGTTCCACATAACTTGAATTCTTGGTATTTGTTCATTGGCTAAATTGTTTAAGGATCGAAAATTCCCTATAAATTTTAAGGTAAACCAATGACAAAATTATTGGAATTACTTTCATTCAATGTTCTGTATGATAATTAATAAAATAACGTGTTTATAACATACACGGCCTAATTAGTTGAATTGAAATAAGTTATTGTAACTTTATCTCATGATAAAATATAAGGAATGCAGATACTATTTAAGTCTTCCTAGCATCTTGCAAGTTAAACAATCTCATTTCCTTGTCCTTTGTATGCTATCCATTTCTTAATCTAATTGATCTTTATGTAAGTCAGCATTCCTTACCTATCTATTTTAATAGATTCTTTCTTGTTTCCTCTGTTACAATATAACGCTAGTTGCATAATTCTCTTTATATGGGCTCTTACTTTTTTGTTGAATTTTTCGAGTGAGCTCTGTTCCATCTATTTTGATTTCTACCTTACATAGTACTGCATATATTTTTTTTATTTATGGCTATCTAGAAATTCTAATCTAGTCATTTTGCTTACAATACTCGGTTTAAACTTGTTTGCTTTTAATTTCCTTTACTTTTAGGATATGTTAGAGGTAAACACTGAGTAACACCACATCGCAGTAATTCGCAAGCAATGTCCATCGTTACTTATTGTATTTGTATTGTAGTTCTTATTTCCTCAATTCAGACTTGTTTCTTAATTTTTATTTTTCAAAATCCAGTGTTTGTTGCTCAAGTTCTTATTTATTTTCTAACTCTATTGACCTTTGATATTGTAGTTGCATCCATATTTATGGTTAGAGTTGGCAACGCGGTTTTATCTGCCAATCTTTTATCAAGTGTCTGGGTCGATGTAAGTAGATGAAAATTCTGTCATGCGTTTTGTTGTTGGAGATTCAATTTTTTTACCCGAGGTTCAATCTCAAGCTGTGAATACCCTTACTTTTATCTTTTTCTTTTATTTCAAGTATTTGAGATATATATTTGCATTATTAAATAGAAATATGATCTGATATTTCCCTGTAATAAATACATGTGAGTTTGACAATTCATCTTCTAGTTCCAATGATTTCCTCTTTCCTCTCTTTTTCCTTAGTTGATAACTCTTCAGATAGATATATGCATTTGCATATTAATTTATATATTCTGTTGATGTTTGCTTCTCTTCAACAAAATATCCGTCTATCTACTAACTTTTCTATATCTATCTAGTTGTTTGGGCAAAAACAGAATCACTCAACTGGCTTATGTACTTCTAATAGGTTTTTCTTTTATATATGTTATGTGATTGAAAACATCGCTTAAGCTAAGATTCTTACAATTTTATTATTAAAATATAGAATATATAATAGTTCAGTTAGTTACTGCAACTTTCTTTGCCCTTCTTTAAATAATAACTTCATTCGTCTTGTTTGGGGGTCACATTGAAAATTGAATCATAAATACCATGATGTTGGTTTCTATATGTCACCATACTGATTTCATTGCTCATATGTTTCTGTCTAAGTCTGCAATGAACACTTGCCATTATTGCCAGAATCAATCTTTATTTATCTATTTAAGGAGGCAATGATGATAATTGGTCATCATCCATCAATTGTCATTTTGTTTATTTAATGGTGTCGGCTGCGTGGAAACTTTTCGATAGAATTGTATATGAGCGAAATGCTTCATAAATTCATTCTAATAAGTGCCTAAGTATCTCGAATTATAAGATTATTGACCTCATTAATAGTGAGTGAACAAAAACGCACAAAATAGAACACAGAATCGTATTTTGAAGAAGGACAATCAAAGACACGAAAGAAAGTAAGGGCTCAAACATGTAACCTCCTCCTCTTTTTGAAGTTGGTTAAAAATTATGCGCAACAAGCCGGCAGCAGTAGTTGTGTCCAAGGCATAGTACGATAATGGGAGATTTGGTTGGGACAATACTTGTTTCTAAACGTTCTGCCCGAACCTGGACTATGCGTGAAGGAGATCTTTGTCGCATTACTGTGCTCTCAAGTTGGAGAGATGAATTTTTGGAACGCCGTTTAAGTTGTGGCAGGTCCATTATTGGTGTATTTTCGTACACAAGTATCTTGATAATTGATTCCTATGATCCGACTCGAAGCACCAAAAATGTTTTGTAAATGAATCATCTATTTTATGGACTACATCTTTGTTTGTATTTTAATTTGTATTCTGAAATGCGTTTTTTCACAAAGATGCTTATTAGTAATTAATAGTGTTGGGTGAACATTGCACATTTTGGTGACTTTATCTTTTTTTAATAGAGTCAACTCACTCACATTGCTCAGTTGTTCACTTGCTTACTTATGAATACTTTTCATTTACTCATGAACAACATAACTGCTCATGAAAATACTATTTTAAGTAGTTATATTTTAATTCAAATAAAGTATACTCTTATCTACTTCATTTTGAATTCTTTGGTATGAAGTAATCACATACTCAATTTGAACATCGGGCCCTATAGTTGATGAGTGTTTATTTTTTAAGTGCCGGGTCAGGCTGGTTTGTGAATTACAGCTTAAAATATTATTGCATTATTGCAAGTTTTCTTTGAACAACCCATAATGGACTATAGTATGGTGATTCACTTCCTCTAATTATTCCTTGTTCCAATATGTCTCTTGTGTTTGATCGGTCTTTTGTAAAATATATTGGGTTCTCATGAACATTTCGAATCCCTGATCTCATTTGTGTAGGCCAGTTTTTCTCCTTCCTGTATTTCTATCCTTGTATGTCTCAAATCATTTCATATCAATCATATAATATTTTTTTTCAAATGTACTTTCTTTTCTTGATTCATGTGTCCAAGTCGACATTCATTATTTTCCTCATTGTCATTTTCTAGGACATAATTGAACTCCTCTGTAAGTTTTCTTTTTATTTTCTTTAAACAGTTTGATTTTAATTGTTGATTTCTATTGTCAGTTATTATTGTAATTTTATATCTTTGTATAATTCAAAGCACCGTTTAGAATAATTTCTTTAAGTTATGAATTTTCTCTTTATTCTGCAGCGCGAAAGAATAAACTTTCACGAAAACGTGTGAATGCACCATTACCTCATTCCATGGATATTTTTCTTGTTAAAACTTTACAACAAAACACGCTCGTACTTTGAATATTGTCTTTTCTAACCGATCTTCATTATTTATTGAATCACTTTGTATGAAGCACAAAGCCTAACAATAAAATTAATAAATCTTAAAACTAAGTATTGATTGTTTTAAAAGATTCTTTAGTGGTGAGCTAAAGAAGCCAATTTAAAAAAATAAAAGTGGTGATAATGGTTGAACTTGAGCTGGCTGATATGGTGCTGTTGAGATGGGCTTCAGCTTCACAAATAGTCACTCTTTGAATTGAAAAAAAGTCAAAATTCTTATTACTTTGTAATTAATGAGTTCGTTGTGCAATTTTAGCCATTAGTCTTAAGAACTTTATATTTCTTTCTTGAAAAGTCAATTCCATAAATTCGAACTACTTGATAATGTAGTCATTTTAATCACTGATTTTGTTTTAACCGTGGGGGTTTGGTCATAATGACCTACTCATTCAACTCCGGGTACTTCTCTATTTTTTTTCTACAGATTTAACTGTTTGTTATTCTTTTCGATTAGTTTATTATTCAATCACAGGAAATCTAAATTGTATAAGATTAAATACATACACTAAATGATAAAGGATGAGTTACATTAGGATCATTATTAATAAGAATTGTTGGGGGTAGATTGCTAAATTGATCTTTTTAATTTGTTTATTTTTGTATTTTTTCTTTTGGAGGATTAACAGGATATTTAATTTCAGTTATTATTGTATACATTTTAAGTTACTCTTTATTAAATTATATTAGTTCTATACACACATATAGGATCAATATGATTTATATCTTATATAGTTACATATAGAAATTATAAATGACCTTCGACTTGAATAAACATACTTTTATCCACTCACTGCGCCAATTAAATTTAAATTAACTCTTTAACATTCATAATGAAAAACTTTATTCACTGAATAGAAAGGGACTATATAATTGAACTTTTCACACATTCTTTTATCTTAAAGAATACTCGGTAAGTGGCGCACGTATCTTATAGATAGCTGTTTTTTCGTTTTATGATCCTTCTTATTGTGGCGTGTTGTCTTTAGCTTCTTATTGGTAGTTTATTATGGGGTGATGTCGTTAAGCTGCTCTTTTGTTGATCAGCGTTGCATTTTTTCTTTTCATTTGCTGTATAGTTTTTGTATAATTATCTTATTATTATTATTATTATTGATGAATAAACAATCACCCAATCAACAAAGCAAGAACCTTTAACACCCACTTGAATGGAAGATTGAACAAAAATACGATTACTTGAAATAGAAGATAGAAAAGAGGATAGGAAACGTTGTTCAAATATAGAACTTTTCAATCAATTACAATATAATTCAAAATTAAGCATGATGTCTTTAGCATTTTATTGCTAGTTTGATGAAAATTTGCACTCTTGTCGAAAAATAAACAAATTTAAAAAAAAAGGAAATGTAAAACAGTTTAATGGGTTACTTCTAAGATAGGAGTACACAAAACTTAAGCTAAGATTCTTTTAATTTTATAATCAACATATACAATAATTGAGTTAGTTGCTGCAACTTTCCTTGTTCTTAGCTCAGGTTCCTTAACTATTAAATGTATTACAACAGCAAAATCATATATGTTTATGGCATGATTTTATTTCTATATGCCACCAAACTTCACTACTTTAAATATTTTATATTTCTATATCATCATCCTATTTTTTGTCATTTTTGTTACATAGTTGTTCTATTATGTGTGATTATTCTGTGAATATACTTCTACATACACATATATTAGCTTTTATATGTATAGTTGGCAACTACATTTCAGTACATTATGAATATTTGGTACAAACATTTGAAAGAGTCTCCCCTCTCAAATTACATCAAGAAGTATGTAACGGATATTGATAGAAAATACTTGAAAAATATAATATAATATAATATAATAATTATTATTGTAATCTATATAATAAAAATATATTATACACAATCAAAAAAGAGAGAGAGAGCGAGAGAGAATATTATTAAATAAAATTCAATTGCTTTAAAAAAAAAATTAACAAATAAACTTATTAAAAACTTAGAATTAATTTCATTTCATTTAAGTTGTTTTTGCTTTTCTAATGAAATGAAAATATAAAACTTAAAAAACGGAAATTTAAGAATAAGATAAAAATCGCATAACATAATCCATTTAATTGAATTTGCATTTATAATAAAAATATAATAAAACCAGAATCTAAACTAAGATATATGCAATAGCAAAGAAATATCCATGTTCATACATAAAGCCACATAGTAATTAAATTTACAAACAAAAAAAAATAAATAAAAAATACAAGAAAATACAAAATATATTCATAAATAAATATTTTATTTTTTAAATATTATAAATAAGCAAATGTCTTTTATTTAACAAAGTTAAGTTGAAGTTTCATGTTGACATAATGATCGTATAAAATACAATCCAACATTTCACCAATCAATGTTGTGATAAATGGTTGAAAACTTGTCAGTGACATTAGCATTTGAGAGAAAATGTTTGGTGTCCGGATATTCAAAGAAATTTTATATGCCCATTCTTGCTTATGTAACATTTTGAGAAATTGGAGCAACTCATCTTACGAAAAAATAATAACAAAATCTGAAACACGGCCTTAAAGACAAACAAAGTTTCAGAAGTTGTGGCTGATCAAAATATCCTGATATTAAGAAGTAAGAAAAAATTTGAAGCAACTCGATAATAATAGAAACTTTACATGTATCTCAATACTTTTTTATCCATGCTCCAACTGGAGTTATATATATATACCCTATACTATTTTGTATTGAAGAGGAATTGCATTTTCTAACAAAGTAAGTACACGTTTATATGAAAACTTATTTTTCAGCCATAAGTTTAACAGGAGATTACATATTCTATTAAGTTGATAGCTGCAACTGAAACATATTATCATTGGCATTGTTATTTCTGATTTCTCTTTCAATGCGTCACAAAAATCACCACAGAATGAAAATACACTTCAGTTGAATGGTATTTTTATTATTAAATATTGGTGTACAGATAAATTTGAAGCCATATTTTTAGTATTTTTGAAGCTTTATTCAATGAAATTGGTACAATGCATTTTATTCCAAGTATTGCCCATCGTTAGCTACGACTTGTCCCCATCTTTCAGGCAACACACATATTCCTCGTTGGAAAAATTCCTCGTCTTTTCAGGCAATCCAAATATTAACTAACTTTTTGGCATCTTCGTAAGAGGTGAAGTTCTGTCGGCCGAGCCATGAGTCATTGACCGGAACACGATATCGCATTGTAGCGCCTCCAACGTTTCTTTGACGACTTTTGCAACATGTGGACGAGCATCGCCGTGCTCAAAAATCACTTTGTCATGTCTTTTGGCATATTGTTGGCATTTGAGCATTAATTCTCAGCTCCATTTCATCATTTGTTGTTGGTAACGCACTCCAGTGATGGCCTTGTTAGGCACGACTAGCTGATTGTGGATCACTCCGAGCTGATCCCTCCAAATGCACTACATTACCTGCTTGCCATGAATATTGTTTTTGTTTGGCCATTGAAGGTGCATGGCCGGGCTTACCCCACGATCTTTTGCAATTTGGGTTATCGTAGTGGATCCACTTTCGTCCCCCGTCAGTTGTTCAAAAACGGCTTTTGACGTCTCTTGGCTACAGTTCATACAGAACCCAATTTGTTTGTGTCTGCACCATGCCCATGGTCATGAGACTGGATGAAATCGTTTGTTGAACAACTTCCAAGGCTTTAGAGAGCAATTCTAGAGATTAGCATGACTGGAGCTCTAATAACGCCTTCAACTCAGAGTCTTCAAACTTTACTGGCCTCCCAAAACGTTGTGAATAATTGGTGTTAAAACGGCGGATTTAGTACTGACATGTTTTTATTGATGGAGCATGTTCCCCATATACTTCACACAGCAATCGGTGTCCATCAACTGCACTTTTCTTCAAATTGAAACAAAAAAGCAGCGTTTCCTGCAAATTGCGTTTTGTTGGCACAAAAATTGACTTGGTTAGTGCACAAAGAAAGTATATCACACTTAAGCTATTAATGAAAGACATATTTATATGATATGCACAGGACTGATATAGACAGAAAGGTAATGGAACATTTGATTAAGCAAGCGTTCGATTGAACCGTCAGTTAGAAGAAGAGTACATAGTACGTACGAATCATTCTAATGCGTACATATCTTGCTATTCTCTTGAGTGAGTGAATGGTGTTTTTGTTTCTGTAAAGAGCCCAGCACAAGCCCACACAAAGTAGTGTTTACAGTCGACAATCACACTGTGCACACTATGTACTAGCTTCTCAAATTCTCTTGTTTTATTCGCTTTGCGAACTCATTGCGTCGTTGCTAGGATGTATTGCGTCTGCTGTCTTCTGGTATGCCTCGCACTAATACTTGCTTTATTAACGAATTCAACTGATTCTCAATATCGCATGAATTGATTTGCGAAAGTGGTGCTACAGACAGTCAGATGACAGTGTGTGTGATAGTGTAACGCGTAGCACATGATACTTTTGAGCTTGAGAGGATAACAATCTGTTTTGTGAGCACTCCAGTGGTTATATACATAGACATATTAATCCCTGAATGTTTAAAAATATAATGGTTTTAAAATTATGAATAGTTATAAAATCTTCTGGTTAAATCTGCGACACATGTTCTAAATATTGAATAAAGGAGTGGTCTTACTACGTTGATTTAAATCTATATCTATCTATATATATATAAAATCGTAAGCCTTTTCGTGGCTGTGAACGGTAATCTCAGAAACAGCTTTACCTATTTGAATGCGGTTTTGACTGGTGTATTGTGGCAAGCTTGTTGTAACATTTAGCTTTTTAATTCTGTTGCCTCCTTTTTGGGTGATTTTCGAATGTTTTCCTCTTTATCTGCAGGGCAACATAAAAGATCTGACAATTAGGGTAAAAGATAACAAAATACACGCTATTACAAACATATTTCGAATACCACGCGTACGAAGTCGGGGGCACAGCTAGTTTTATTATAAAATCCTCAAAATTAAGAGATCACAAAAGTTGTTTTTTGTGACTGCAGGCAGGCATAATGATAACGACTATATTTACGTCCCGCATATTTTATTGCATCTTATCTTATGTTCTGCAAATAAAAGGCTAAAGCGACAATATATTTTATTATATATATTATATATATTATATATATTTCGGGTACAAAGGTTAGGATCGGGTTCGAATTTTCCAATAAGTTTTACGATCAGATGCCAGACTTTGACTGCTCTTAACTTCAGTGTTTGCCTTCGAACTTACCGGCAAGGCGAACTCTACTGACTGCCATTGGCATCCCTTTTAGTACCCTTACATCAGGAGTCTCCTTAGAACGACAAAGTGGAAATCCAGAAAAACAGTTATGAAGACATAAACTATTAAGAAGTATATGGATGGGAAAATATAAACATTATTAACCTTTTGAAAATATATCGTTTTGTTTTTCTTCAATACTGATTTTTATATAAAAGATAAGGAGTCTCATCTGGTTTAAATTGCATTGTCAATTACAATTAGAGTAGAAAGGAATTAGTCGGTACGATCCCGATTATAAGACAATTAACTTGTGTTCAGGAAAAGAGTATAACTACCTTAATTATCATCTGATTATTTGATCAAAAAAATCAATGGTTTCTTATCTAGATTAAGTGACTCCATTTGAGTCTTAAAGAGTTCGCTGCATACTTGTTTATGCTTCTACCATATTTCAAGTGGCTTCAACTGGGAAGCAGTCGATTAAAAAATTGATATGCTTTGACGTTAAATATTGGCTGCGTTTGAACATGCATAATCTTATGTATTAAATTTTTGACAATTGAACAAAGCCAATTAGCTAACTAACCAATTTTTAGTTAGATTAGTTAAGCTTTTCAATGCATTTTAAATATTAATTGTTGCATACTTTTCGGGAGGCTTATGAGTATTTAAGAATATTATTATTACTAAGAAACGCTTCCAACATTACGAGTATCATTATTTCAATTCAAAAAGAAGTCAATTGAAGAGTTTGAAAAGTATTTCTTAACATAATATCCCAATATTTTTTACATCGATTATGGAGCCAGTTAATTGCTTATGTTTTCTGCTAGTCTGGCATGAGAATTGTATAAACTTAATAATGCAAATTCAGATAGACTTTATAAGTATAGTTTTTTCAAATACTTTTACTTTGGAATTTCCTTTATTCACATTCAGGATTTGTTTAAAGATTTAGTGATTTAACTAAATTTAGCAAGACAAGACATTAGGGTACACTGATAACTGGGTAAGGGGTATGTATCCATGTAACAGCAACAACAAAGACATTCTTTGAAAAAACTCTCTTTTTTTATAAATAACATACAAAATTAACTACTTCAAACAAAACATATGAATATCATATATATACATACATGCATTTCCTTTTATAAAAAAAAAACTCAGTTTATTAAAAAATTTAACACAAATGAATGCTAAGAGAAACTTTTGTAAAGAAGGAAGCAGTTTAACTTTAATTACATAAATAAAAATTTGTTAAAATGAAAAGAAGAAAAATTAACAGAACAAAAGAAAATTCTATTATAAACTTAAGAAAAGAAAGCATGAAAGAAGATTTATTGAAGATAAAAGGGAAACATTATTTTTGAGCAAATTATAATTAAATTAAAATAAAATAGAAATATAATATGAAAATATTGAAGATTATAAATACAATATAGATATCGGGTAAGTCAAGGTCATTTGTACGTAATGTAAGCGATAGTAATACTAAAATGAATTCCATGCTATTAAATGATAGATTTTGATTGAAATTGTCTCTCTTACACAGACATACAGGATGTGATTTTAATATTCTATACCACCTTAAAGGATGTTAGTTTCTTCATTATACTTGTATAAACAATATATATCATCGTATGTTCTGAGTTAAGGAACAATAAATAATACCCGTATAAACAAAGTTCATTATTTTAGTGAGGATATTCAACTGTGAAAATCAATATAATTTAGCTTCTGCATTAATAAGAAGAGGATAATTGAGAATGAAAATTTGTACCTTGCTACCAAATTGGAAGTTATGCTCTTTGATAAAATTAACTGCTCTATGTAATATGTTGATAATGCAACTTCTATTCCTCAAACAGCTCAACTATGTATTATATTTCCATCAGAAAATGCAGAAATTGACAGAAAGTTCGATCAATTCAACTCAATGTTCTATTCTTCATTATGACTTTTTATTATGAACTCATTTCAAATCTATCATCACATTAGTTGATTTTCATAGTGTATTTGCTAGCGAAATAAATAGAAAGTATATACTAATAATTTTCAGCACTCTGGTCTCTAGTCACTGATCTATGTTGTGCTTTTGTTACTAACCAAATGGATAAAGTCAGTTTATTAGACTCATATAGTGTTATGTACCAGAGAACTGTAACGAGTATCAAATTTTCGTCCACACACTATTATTTACTCGGATTTTGTATGAGTCAGTTGCTTAGATACAACAACAAGTAATGATCGTTTGCGCATTAGTTCAAAACAAACTTGATGATCGCATCACTCGATTCACAATTACTTATGTATAATATATGTTCATGTTCGTGCTCTTTGATTACTTTCTTAAAGTTCGGTCCCTTTGTCTTGGAATTCGAGTGCGAGTAACTTGAGTGTATGGAGATGCAAATATGTACATTCAACTAACGCCAGCATCAGTTGACATCTAGCTGTTTCTAAATTCCAAAAGCGTATGAGGATTTTAAGAAATGAATGTTATAGATCTTATTGATTCTTTTTTAAGTCATAAAATCTAAGGATTATCTGAGTCTTATAAAATGTTTTTCGCTCCTTACATTAATTAATATGTACTCCTCTTTTATTAGGTTTTCCTAAGATTTTTCATTTACTAATTGAGTCAGTTATCAATCATCACATTTATTATACCATAATTTGTGTATGGAAATTTATTTCATTTATTGATTTCGATTCAATCGAATTCGATTTTTGTTTAGTCTGCAATTGAACCCTTTATTATATTTCTAGGTTAATTGTGTTTTATTGTTTATTTCATAATTCTCCCTAATAATTGAACTTAATGATGATGCTAAGCAAAAGACAGTAGAACATGATGATTACATATAAAAATCAATTGCATCAACATATTTGATTTCTCAAGAAGGAGTTTATTTGTTTTTCCTTACACTCAGAAGGCATAAACTGTATTTTGTTTATAGTTATTGTACAAATCATTGAAGATCGATGAATCATCTAAATAAGTATCAATGTCTCGATCTGGGCGCCTGAATTTCGAAAACAATTACAGTTGCTGGTAGTAGTGGAATGACATGCTTACAAAAAAAAAAAAAATATAATATTAATAATATACAAGACCTATGTATCCAATTGTCTAAAAAATACATAAGTATATCATGACTTTAATAATCGATGAACCTAATCGTAGTATATAATAATTCACTCTGTACGAATCAAAGATTCTTTGATATCATCAGAATAAGTTATTTTTGAAATTACTTTGCATATCTTGATTTGTAAAAACGTATTTAATCAGTAATATAAATGTGATACGTATTTACATATATTGTCCGAAACACACGAAACACGAGCAAATTGGAAAAATATTTAATTCAAACATTCTCATAATATAAATAAAAATAAATATGCTACATAGTTGATTTAATCATGGTAATCAAATAGCTGCTCACATTTTGTTTATATAAAGGCAAATACAAATATCTACTTAAATTGAGAAGTGAAAATACTTAAATGTCGTGTGCATTTACATATAAGTACCCACACATTGACAGTCAGAGACAATTTTGGCAATTGATAAAAACGTTGAAGTTCGTGTCAATCTTTCACATCTCACATACAAGTTTAAAATAATAGGTAAAGGAATCATAACTCATAAGAGAAAGGAAATCTTTTACAAGCGACACATATGTTGTCAAAAGAGTCGAAATTTAAGACTAAAGTAACTAATGCTATGGGAAGACTAGGGAAACTTTGCATCTCAATCAACATGTTCAATGTTTGATTAGCGTTATATTTGTTGTTTGCTAAAACTGTCCCTATACCGTACCATTCCGCTGTCACGCTTTCATACAGTACTGGGAAAAATTATTCTCTTTTTATTATTAAGTAATCACATTCACTTTTCCTTTTGCTTTGTTCTCGTGAATAATAAAACTAAATTTGTCTATCGGTGTGTAATGTCCTTTGCTGCGTTAAAGTGCTAAAGTGTACAAAAGATGATTTCTAAGACATCATTCCCAACATTGGTTTCAGAGCAGAGTAAGATAGAAAAGATACTGGGTTTGGCGTCAAAAAGAGGTGAGCTATATATGTATATATATATTTTTTTTTGTGTTTTTGTTTTAACATTTCCTTTTCTTAATTCATGGTTTAATGTTGACGACTAAACCATATCTACGAACTGAAAAGTGAAATCTTGGTTGCAGCAATCTTTGTCTTCAAATTCAACTGGTCAATCAAATCAAACTTGTAAATAATGTAGAATATACAATATAAGGTATATTTCTATTTCTAGGATGTACGTTCTTCTTTAACAAATTTTTCAAAATGAAAATGCATATTGACATAGTACAAGATTCGGAGATATTGAATTATCACAGAGAACAGCACATAACAATAATCGATTTACGATAAAAAGCCCAGCATTCTTTTATTCGAGGGATATTTTCATTCAACTATAGAAAATTATTAAATCCAAATTTAAAATGTTCAAATTCAATATGATGATGATTAAAATTAAAAACAAAAATAAAAAAAATTAAATCATCTACGAAAGCATCTCATTTTGATCATGCTTCATATTTAAATTCAATATTATTGATTCTTAATTCAAGTATGGTTGCCTTTTTAAAGTGTGCGCACTTCAAATCGACAATTTTAACAAAATTTTAGTCAAAACCACAAATCAAAATCATTGGTAAAAATAGATAAATCAAAGTGTGAATCATGAGGCTTTCCATGTTTTATCTCTGGGTGTACATAAGGAAAATGTTGTATGAGAGGAAGGTGTTAGTGCATTATTGTTAATGTATTGTTCTACTGCTTGTTATGCATATTTGTCCAATTTCAACTCAGATTAGCATAAACAAAAGTTGAATTGAGTTGAATTGGTTGAATTGCGTGGCTGCGAAATTCAATATAAATCCAGTAGCACTTGTCATAACACAAAACTAAGTATTTTTCCAAGAATTCATTTTATTATTTGATACTCAATTGCAAACTAAGCTTAAAAAGTCTTTGATTCTGCGTTTTTTTTTTTTTTTTGTTCTTTCGGGGCCAGCGTGAAGAGTTTACTTACCAGAAAATTCTCATGCGACATAACATATTCTCGTCGCCGTCGTCGTGTATAGAGATTTCATTTATTGATTTCGATTCATTCGAATTCGACTTTTGTTTATATTTCAATTGAAAGCATCTTTTATTTGTATTTCTAGAATAATTGTGTTTTCTGTGACTTCGTTTCTGATTCTAATTTATCAAGTGAAGAAAGCAGAGAACCATGCCATAAAATAAGAAGAAATAAATGAGAATGATCATAAAGAACATGTCAAGTTTCAAATTCCAGTGTAATGTTTTTTACAATATATTTTATCTTCTAATTTTCAAAAAATTACTTTCGCCAATTTTTTAAGATAAAAAACAAATAAAAAAGCAAAAACAAACATTGACCTTTGCAAAATAAATAAAAACAAAAAATTCCAATTTGTCAGGTGTGGGGTTCGAAGAATTAGAAGTGATGAGCATCTTTCAACAGCAGGAGAACTTAAAGTGTACTATCAAGTTTCAAGCAAGGACTCACCATACACACAAGGAAACGGAAGACGCTTGATTGCAAATCTGCTGTGGAACTTTTCAATTTATGTTCAAATGGCGAAGCACTTATGACGAGACCCATTCATATACAACCGGACTAGAACTCAGTATTCTGGTAAGGAAAACTTAAACAAATAAGAATATTTAAAACTAATCTGATTTAAATTCGTTAGCTATATGCATACACTATGTGCCATTTGACATGGAAGACGAGTCTATGTCAGGGCATTGTTTCTTAATAGCTGAGACTATGTTCATAAATCCTTGGATTAGTCTAGAGGTAATAGATCTTATTTTGCTTAGTCAACTTTGGTAACTAATTCTTCTTACTTCATTTATTTAGATACTCATTGATGGCGATGAACCGGAGAATATCTTCTAGTTGACATTTAACAGCTGTAAACCAAATGAAACCAATTCACTCATGTGCAATGTATGGTTGGGAAAATATTGATATATTTAAGATTTGAAAATATCTGTTTTTTTTTTCTTCAGTAGTCATTTTTATTTAAGCATTCTATATAAAAGATAAAGTATCTCATTTGATTTGGATTGCATTGTCAATTATAATATTGTACTATGAATTTGTGTACCTTGAACCACAGCATTTAAGGAAATTCCATGTAATGTATTGTATTGATCAAACGATTAGGAGAGACAGCAAACTTGAGTTCAGTAAAAGAGAGTAACTATCCAAATTATCATCTGATCATTTGATCAAACAAAGCAATGGTTTTTTTCTATTATTATTATTATTATTATTATTTATAACTAATATTATAATTAGAAATTATAACTTAGTAAATAATTTTAAGAGAAATAGCAACAAAGGCCTTCAGCTCTAAAGGTATAGTAAAGTAAATTAAAGTAGTGAGATATTTAAATGTTTTGTAATACAAATTAAACTAACATATCATAAATATTCTTTTTATAAAGATGTAATTTATTGTGATGATGAATAATTCAGTAATTGGGATCTGTGTTGTTGAAATGGGGAACAATTTAAAAGTAGGTGGGTTATGGTTAGGATTGTATTGCAGTTTGTGCAGATTGGTGGCGGAGTTCTGTTTATTATAAATCTGTGGTTTTTTATCTAGCGTTGAAACATTCATAATCTATAGGAGAATACAATATTCTTTTGCTTGTATATATATTAAATTTTTGACAATTGAACAAAACTAATTAACTTACTAATTTTTAGTTAGATTAGTTAAACTAATCGACACATTTCAAAATATTAAGTATTGCATACTTCTCATACCTCATATAAATATTTGAATCCCAAGCAACATTTTTCTATTCAATTGAAGAGAAAGAAGGATTTTTTAAAATAATATCCCAATAGTTTTTCATCGGTTATTGAGCCAGTCAATTGCTTATGCTTTCTGATTGTCTGGCATGAGATTTGTATAATATATGTTGCTTAAAGAAGCAAATTCTTCTCATGATAGAATTTTGTTCAACTGAAAATCTGTTTGTAGTTAGTAGGTTCACTAAAAATTTATTAATTGAAAAATAAAATATTATAACATTTAATGAACAAAAATCAGCCTCCAACTTAATGGATATAAAAAATTTATGTGATAAAGGTGAGAGATTGATGTGTGGCTTAAAGCCTTAAAGATATATTAAATTAATCGTATATGTCTGGTTTAATTAAAAGAGAAGCCTACGTCCTCTTTGGCATCCGTATACTCAAAGGTCATTATGGAGGTAGAAAAATAAAATAAAATAAAATAAAGATATTGAAATAAAAGTAAATTGGAGGAGAAATTATTTCCTTTCATGAAGAGAAACATTTAATAGTCACGGTTTCAATAAATCTAAATGATATAAGTATATATATACATGTATCAAAAAATAGTTAAGAAATTTAGTTTGATGGCAATGGACTTTGACTCCGTTTAAGCGATCACAATCAGATAATTTTTTTACACATTGCATTTTACTCATTCAAGTGAAAGAACTTCCATATACAATGTTGGCGGCAAGCAATTATGCCAAGACCAAAATCACACATTAACATTACGCAGGGGGTGTAACAAAGCATGCCGGAAACGCTACTATAATAGTATATAAATGAATAATTTTTGGTTGAAATTTGTAGAAATGGCATAGCATATTCCTTACAGTACAATATTTTTACTTATTTCCTTACAGATTCGCCACTCCAATTTTTTCTTTTTTAAATTCAATATAAGAAATACGAATATTCCCGACATTCTAAATTCACTTGTCCTTTGTAAATTAAATCAAATTATAAATCAGATGCTGCATATGAAAACGGGTTGGTTCATAATAAGTTTGGTTCAATCGATGTTGAACACATCTATCTCTCAGAAAAAGATATTGTTCACACTCAGGCTGCCTGCAACTGCATTCTCTCTCCCAACTTTTGTTTGTCGACCAGCAAAAGCTCTGCATGCGAAATGCAGAATGTAGTGGTAAATGGAAGCGGAATGCGACAGAACGCACACCTTCATAAAGAAAACACAAAACTGAAAAGGAATGTGAAAAAAGTTGCTAGAGTACTAATGCTGATTGTGAGCAACGAATAGCGACACGAGCTGCTGAGAATGATGCTGAGTATGAACAAAGTCAAAGAGACACTAGAGACAACGAAAACTTTTTGTAAACCTGACGAATTTGCAGTTAAAAAAGCCTTGCGAATTTATCCCACCAATCAACAGGTATCCAATAATAATCAAACTGTCCTTCAACAGTTTCACACTAGTGTTGTAACTATTAACAAAATAATACCCTAAGATAGTCTGGTTGTAGATTGTACTTGAAATAATGACAAAGTAAAACAAAAGAAATTTTTACACGAAAATCTTGAGGTACAATCAAGGATTGTCAGGTTTCCTTGGCGGCGATCTTGCTACTTATACTATCCCTATTCGAAACAACGGGCAAGAACTTCTTAAGAAAAGAGGCGGGACAAGTCTAATCAAATTATACATTTATCTAAGGGTTAGGTGCTGCACCGGTACTTCGTAGTTGACAATTCACATTTGCTTTGCATTGCATTTTCGGAATTTATTTTATTGAAAAATACAAATTTCTAGTTAGAATTACTTTCGTCAAAATATAAGTATATACTTAAGTATTCTCTCGAGATTTTCATGTGTAAATTTAAATTTATCCCGACAAGCTTTTATTTCATAAACAATTGTATTATGTAACAAAATTATAGATTTGCTATGGTTTGATTTATTTATATACGAGTACAACAAATACATGACAAATCATTTATTCAATTAATTCTACTAAAATCTAAAACTCACTCAAATTCGAATTTCAACTCAGAATAAAATAAACATAAACTGAAATGAGTTGAATTGGTTAAGTTGCATGGCAGCAAAATTCAACACTTGTAATAATACAAAACATGCAAAATAAGCTAAACAAAAGAGTTTGATTCTTTATTTTTAGTATTCGTCGTGGCCTGCGTGAAGAATAGTCTTATTACCAGAAGATTCTCAAGCGACATAAAATATTATCGTCGCCGATTTCGGTTCATTCGAATTTTGTTTATTCTGCAATTGAAACCATCTTTTATTTTTCTTTTTAGAATAATTGTGTTTTCTGTTTATTTTATAATTTCCTGTGACTTCGATTCAGGTTCTGATTTATCAAGTGAATAAATCAGTAATCATGCCATAAAATAGGAAAAATTACATGAGAATGATTTCCTAATAATTCTTAAATAATTGTTTTTCTTGTGTTGTTTTCAATCAAATTATTAATGATCATGATAAGCAAAGGACAGTTGATTATGATGATGACATGAAAAAATCTATCGCATGAGTTACGGCTTAAAGATTGGTTGGGAAACATGAACATACATGTATCTTGACTTTGAGAATGGATAAGTTCATAAACAGAGATTGATTTCTACCCAAACTATACTATTCTTTATTAAGAATTCATATCATCGCTTTGTAGTATTAACAAAAACTTCTCTATACAACATGAGCAAACTCTCTCCTTTAATTATTGAATTGATTAGAAAGAAAATAATATAAGAATATATTCATACGCAAATATTCTTGAACTTAATAAATTCATTAACAAAAGTTATTTAAAAATAAAACTAAATGATAACCACAAAGAAGGTTATAATTGGCTATGCCATTGATATAATACTCTTCACGCTTCTGCGCGTTGCATCCAACCGAACGGCGTCAAATGCCAGATATGAGATATGCTTCCTTTCTTAGCATCATATTATTCTCTCTGTCAGAGTTTGAGTATCAAATATCAGCACAGTTTGAGTGACACTGTTTTTTTATTGTACTTTCATATGCAATTTACACCAAAGTACATCACGTTGATGGGGTTTACCGTTTACACCGGATATTTTGCATCACGAACAACTGTTTTTTGTTTTGGTTATTCACACACGTGGAACTTGCGAGCACGTTGGTTAAATAAAAACTAAAAGTTTGTGGAAAATACATGATTTAGAACATTTTGCAACATATGCAAATAATTCTTGCAATTCCCTTTTTCATTCCTGAAAAAAATTCAAAACAGAAAAGAAATTTGTACACAATAAAAAATAAAAACAAATGTATAAGTACGAGTATATACATGGTTTACATACTTAGCAACAATCTTTGAAATATTCAAGTGAATATCGTATGTAGTACACCCTCCTTGATTTAAAACTTGAAGTCCACCGCTTTATATTTACAATGCTAATCTTAAATTAGAACATATATAGTAATTGTATTTTAAATGGGAATATAAGTGAGAAAACCAAAACTAGATTAAACTCATAAAAAAATTAATTTAAGAAATAAACAACTTAGACTGACCGACCATTCATGATTGATCAGTTTATGACAGCAGTAGCATCCCATTCAGTATGGTTCTATCAATTGTATCACAGACCAAAATGACACTTACTAAAGTACAATACCTAACACTTGTAAGTATGCTTTGTTTTTCAATTCTTAACAAAATAAATAATTGTATAACAAGACACCGAAGAAGACCTTTTTATACTTTCAAAATACTTATGTACTTGGATTTTATGTATGTGCTAGGTAATGTCAGAGGCACTGATTACTGAAAACATAATAGTTTTGTCGTAACCTCCTCCAAAATACAAATTTTTCTTCTCATTTTTTCGTTTCGGGTTTTTGCAAAGCTATGAAATGTTCTTTTGCATGATTTTCATGAATGAGAAACATCAAGTAGATAGATCCCTTTGCAAGCTCCAACAATAGTCGGCCATCGTACCGGCATCGCACCTTCCCTGATAACGCTCTTTCATAGTACGCATGGTGAAATCTTTTTCCCTGTTCTTCGCTGAAATTACCAAGATTTTCTGAAAATTTATTTGGAGACAAAATTGAAATTTTATACCATTCTCGTACTATTAGGTAGTGTTCATAGCTCACTTGAATAACGACTAGTTTTATGTTGTTTATGAACTTACAAATCTTCATATACTTTTTTCATCCCTTTCTCATTTTATCTTTAAAGTACCGTTCATTAAGCTATTTTTAGAAAAAGGATAAGACAAAATTAAAATAAAAATTTAATAAAACCAGAAACAAAGCCAAGAATACCATATGGAATAGCAGAGAAACATATAAAACATACATATTCATAATAAATTAATTACAAACAGATAAATGAATAAAAAATAAAAGGTAACAGAAAATAGAATCACAAATAAAGATTTTATATTTTCTGTATAAATAAGAAAGTGAAATGATTTGGTAATTTATTCTTAAAAAGCATTCAAGAAAACAGTCATAAGTTGAAAGTGTTTTCCTCATAGTCTTCGGTCACAGATTTACACCCCCAACAAGTACATAGTTCGTTTTGGTCAGGAAAACGCTCCTGGTGTTAACAGTTAGTCATGTTACTTATCATTATTGTCAGTATGATCATTATCATCATCAACAGCATCATTGTCAAGATTTTAACGAATTTAAGTTGAAGTTGGATGTCAACAAAAATGATCGACAGGGAAACAATCGATCATTTCATCACTTAATTGATGGCTGAGAAGTTTGATCGCTCTTTCAGTTAGAGACAAAATACAGGGAGTCCCGATATTCAAACAACATGCAAATTCACTTTCTTTCTGCCTGTGTAACATTTTGAGAATTTGAATTTGAATCCTGACAACGTTATGTGGTGGAAACTACTTCAATAAAATGAAGCAACTCGGTAATAATCGAAATTATATAAATCAATGCTTTAATTCTACGACTCAACTGCAGTTAAAAGAAAAATTTTGTAAATAGATACCCTATACTATTATAAATTGAAGGGAAACTGCTTTTTCTATCAAAATAAGCCGATGTTATTATACAAAAATATTATTTTTCAGCCATTTTCGTATGACAATAATATTGCTGATGTAAATTTCAATATGCAATAAACATCATGACAGAATGAAAATACACAATAGTTTGCCGGTGTATTATTGTGTACATACATACATAGGGAGGATCATACAGAGAGAAAGATAGTCGAACATTTGATAAATCAAATGTTAGATCGAACCTTCAGTGAGAAGTCGATTGGCTATACATGTATTGATCAAATTCTGTAATAGAGCGAATTGATTCTGAAAAACTCAAGTTTGATGTTGCCTCTTTGCTACTCTCGCTCAGTGGTTCTTAAGCTGGGGTTTGCGGAATCATGAGATTTCGCAATGCCATTACCAGGGATTCGTGTTGATATGAACTTTTCATTCCTAACTTTCTGGAGAAAAGGAACAAATATTAATATACTTATGTTCATATTAGTGTAAAAGTATACAAATTTGTGAGAAATAATGTTTTGGCTTCAAAATACTTTTTTATTTTTGAGAAAATGGGACTCGTATCACTGTTTTGTTTTCCTAATTTAATTGCGCCATGTATTAAACTTGAAGAAAGACATAATACAGGGGTTCTGAGGATAACACATATTCGTTTAAGAATCGCTTTTGTAGCTCACACTTGAGCTGAGAAACTATATCGCATTAATTCAGTTGTATGCACAAGCAAATGAGTAGTTGTCAACAAAGAGACTTCCAACATAAGCGATGTCTCAGATACCTCGCGCTCTCAAACATTGATTTCTCATTTTGTTACTTTCAATATGGTTCCATCAAACCTCAGCTCGACAGAATGAAATTTTAGGATAATTCGTTGGCATTGTTACAGAATTAAAATCATAACCAAAACTTCACTTGAAGAAACAACTTCAACTACAAGTTGTCACGATTCTTATATTCATTTCAACAAAAATAACTTCAGTTTTATTTTAAATGCAAAAAAAATTATTATGGAATAATAAGTGATTTAAAAAACTTTTGTCATTTTTTGAAGATTTCTAATTAAAAAAAAAACGGAATTAAGTTTATTTTTGTGTGTATTAAAACAAAAACTGTCAGAAATAAAATAATTAATTAAAATATTAGTATTATATTATATTATTAGTCACTTTGACTTAACAACATTTGGTCAATTTGTGGAATTTTCTAATTAAAAAAAAGAAATTCGTGTGACAAAGACAAAATGATAATGTGTGGTAATAATATCCAGCGGAAAACCTTAAAAAATGACTAAATGCAAGTTTGATTAATTCAGAGTATTTTAGAATATAAAAACAAAAAATATTCTAAGCGTCTAAATATATTCTGAATGAACATTATTAAGTGACTGAAAAGCAATTTTGTGACTTCGTAAAATTTTCAAACATATAGAAGAAAAATTCAATTTATTTTTGTATGTATTGTGATTTGGTAAAAATATGAAGTAACTTTTGTAAAATAAACGTACAAGTAAAAACAAAGAAGTTGTCCAAATTTTCTAAAACGAAATGAAATTGTTTTAACAAACATTTATGAAGTAAAGAAATGGAATCAACGAAGTTACTGCAAAACCAACTAAACTTCAAATTAACTTTAAAGTCTTCTAAAAGATTCATAATATTCGTAAAATTAAAACCAAAAAAGGATACTTAGAAAGGGACCAAGGGGAGTACATCAGCGAGTAATTTATCAATCGCCATCTACCAAGACGACACTCCAAATGAATGAATGAATTATCCAGGATCAAGACCAACGTAAGGATCAAAACAAAGTTGACCAATGTGATGATAATCGGCTGACTATTTTTAATAGTACCTATTAGTAAGTTTCTCATTAAAAATAATTAAGATATAACATTTATTAATACAAAAACAAAAAGGAAAATTTGTCTACAAGAAATTGCATATTTTGCAAAAATATTTGAAACTTCAATAAAGTTCTTCATTATTTAGATATTATTCAAATAAAAAATAATTTAATTATATACGAGTATTAATAATTATAATTTTCAAATGTAAATAAGTTTCGACCTCTCTCAATCAATGTAATTTAACTATAAAGAAACATATTTCAAATTCTTAAAATTTCAATTGCCAACTTTATATAAATATATTCAACATTAATCAGCATATGATTAAGTTTAGTTCAGATCATCATAGAACACACATAACAGGTTACTCAATTTGAATTGAGATAAAATACTTTGAGATTCTCCGACACTAATACAAATTTGAATTATTCGAATATCAACTTCTATTTTAGAGATATTCAAGGAGACCCATTAAATTTAAACAGTTTTAAATTTTCTTTAAAATGACAATAAAAATTGCAATGACTAAGCTACGGAAATTTATAAATTGTAAATTATATAAACTGTTCAGAATAACAATTTGTAAATTGTAAACTATACCAACTATCCAGGATAACAATTCATCATGTAGCAAAAGTATGAATATAGACTTCATAGCTTCTTTGAACTATATTAATCAATTGATTATTTTCATGATCAAGAAATGTTAAGATAGTGAGATATCATGTCAAAAGAATGATCCATTATTTGTGTATAAGACACAATATTCGTGGCTGGTTTAATCTGATTTGTTAATTCATGGTTATTCATTTAATCATAATAGACAAAGATACGTTCAAAAACTATTTATTCTTGCTCATTTATTTATAAAAGTTGCCTTAATTTAAATACTAAGATTATCTTATTACTGGCTTCTTGTAATGAAGGTCAAAAACTATTAATAATATATGACATATTCAATAATTCAAAATTTTTGATGCTTCATGATATTGTAAGGCCTTTATTATAGTATTTGATTCTTTGCTTCAAATGACTTATCCACTATATACATATTTTAACTTTTTCAAACCTTAACATTTGCCTATCAAATGGTATAATCTTATTGCTTCATTATTAATTACTCCTACAAACCCACAATGATATGTCAATTATATCGCACCTTTACGACTCCATAGCTCGTTTCACAAACAATTTATGTAATCCAATGACTCTTCTCTTTTACTATCGCAAACATTGAAATTGTGCTCCCTATTTAAGGTGATTATAAAAGTGAGTATTTAATTTAAAAGATTGAATATCTGTGTTCATTTAAGTTTGTCTATGTTAATTTAATAAAAATCCTTCACATTTAATATCGGAAAATATACATATACGTGGTGCGACTTATAGTTTTCCGCGTCTTCTCTTATCATAAAGAGATTTTTTGAGATACATATTTTCAATATTAAATGCAATAATAATCTGATCTGATGTTTCCTTGTAATAAAGACGGTGGTTCTTCTTCTGGCTCCTCCTTTTTTGTTTGTGGTTTTTCAGGTAGTTAGATGTTTGCATAACTGAATTTGTGAGATGTGAACCAAAAACCAGGAATAATGGTAAAAATTCAAATGACTTACAAAATGATTAAATTAATTAATGAATGATTTACTATTAAAAACAAATGTAACTTAAGTTTAACATCTTTAACTTCATCATATAAATTTGGAAGCAGAACAGTTACAAATCTGCTGCTTTCCAGTTATTCCCCTCAACCAAATCTTTAGGTTTGGAAATGTTGACATTGTCTTGAAAAACTGAACTGTCTCCTTTGTCAAATGGAAACTGCTAATAAGTATTATAATAAATATTATTACGTGCCTGTTAGTTGGCATTTATTGAAAAATATATAGTTATATTTCTATTACTATTAATTTTAACATAATTTTGTCCATGACAAATCAGTTATTGAATTTGTTCTTCTTAAATATAAAACTCACTCAAATTCAAACTTCAACTCAGAATTAAATAAACAAAAGTTGAAATGGTGGACACTTGTAATAACACAAAACTGAGTTCATTTCCAAGAAATAATTAATCATGTATAGATGTTGGTTTCGTTTATTGATTTATTCTGACAATTGAAACCATCTTTTATTTTTCTTTCTAAATAATTGTGTTTTCTGTTTATTTTATTATTTTCTGTTATCAATAAATAACTCGCTTCTGATTCTGATTTATTAAGTGAATAAAGCAAAAATCATACCATAAAATAAGAAGAAGTAAATGAAAATGATTTCCTAATAATTCTTAAATAAATGATTTTCTTGTGTTGTTTTCAAGCAATTATGATGATAATGATAAACAAAGGACAGTTGTTCATGATGATTTCATATAAAAGTCTATTGCATGAATATGTAAATAGAATGATAGATGATATGATGACATAAACATAATGTATCCTGACTTTGATAATGGATAACTCCACCCTTTAATTTCTCTCATACTCGTATATAACAAAGATATAAAATTCTTTATAAAGAAATGTCAATGCCAATTTGAAAAGAAGTCAATTGGAAAGCTTGTAAAGAATTTCTTTAAATAATATCATATATATATTTACATCGATTATGGAGCCAGTTAATTGCTTATGCTTTCTGCTTGCCTGGTATAAGACTTGTGTAAACTTATAGATTCAAGTTCATATAGACTTTGTATGCATTTTATATTTTTTCAAATACTTTTTCTATTGAATCGCCTTCATTCAGATTCAGAATTTGTTTAAAAATTGAATGATTTTACCAAATATACCAAGATAAGACATTGGGGGTACAATGATTATTGGATACAAGGCAATGTGTACTGGGTATCCATTTAACAGCTTCAACAATGACATTCTTTGAAAATACTCCCGTTATATACATACAAAATTAACTATTACAAACCAAACATTCGAATACCATATACCATACATACATTTCCATACATCAATTTAATAAAAGAGTTAACAAAAATGAATATCATATCTTCTATATATACATTATATATCTATCGTGGCATACGCCTTCACGCACCTCATGTATTGCCACGTACATTTGTTTAGCTACTAACGACAGCAAGAATGTTTTTCTGTTTCTTCTCAAATGTTCGAATGTTGTTGGTGTTGTTTTCGAATGTTCTAGTTTCAATAGAGTGACATATAGATTCGCGCCATTCGTTCCGATAAACTTTAAAACATGATCACACAGAAATGAAGTTCTGTAGCAATGAGCTTTTTGTATTGTAGCATAATGAACTTACAGTAGAGTCAAAAAAATGCACTTCATAATAAAAAAATATGAATATATATAAAAACTTGCAAGTTGCAACAAAGTGGATAGCATATAAACATTCTTCATGAAGAAATACATATACATGCCAACTTTCATGCTGATTGGTCAAACGTTGTTGGAGTGAAAAGCCGTTAAACATTTTTTCTCGTCTAGATATATAAAAATCATTTGCCACATGTTTTTGAGCTCATCACTTGAGTACGGCTTAACTGATTTTAATGAAATTTCTCTAGCATGAGAGTGTTCTTGTGAAGTTTGTTGAGGATCCGACTCGAAGTTGTTGAGAAAATGGTGGATAAAATTTTATTTTAAAATCAATCAATTCGTCTTTGACAAATATTGTGTATCAGATAATTTTGTCGCTATTAGTACTTAATTGATTCTCTGATTTTTCAAATTATTTCAATTGCTGTGCAATGTACTACAATTAAACAGAGAACAGCATCACGCACTAACATCACGTCGGAAGCTTTGTAAAGCACGCCGGTTATGCTAGTAATAGATGAAAAATATGTGATAGAAAAGCTACATGCTCATGCCAAGAGTAATAATTCAATAGTGGCGTTCTAATTATAATTCAATAAATAAATAAATAATTTTACAAAGCAATCATTGCTCCTGCTTGACGATACGGCTTGATGAGTACGCCGTAGCAGCGAAATCACATATCTTGAAAGTCGGAGCACTATTGGCCAAGACATTGCGTATGATCTCTGGTGCCCCGTGGTTCATGCGAACGGCGGAACTTGAGAACTAAGACATAAATGATATTGAAGAGGAAGGGGTGGTGCATTATTGTCATCCACACATTTAACATTTTATATTATTCTTCTGCTTTTTATGAGAAATCAGTTTCAATTCAGAATAAAATAAACAAAAGTTGATTTCAGATGAATTGGCAGAATTGCGTGCCAGCAAAATTCAATATTAATCCAGAAACACTTGAATAACACAAAACTGAGTTAGTTCCCAAGAAATAATTTTATTCGTTGATATTCAATTGCAAACTACGTCAAAAGAAGAGTCTGATTGTTTATTCTTTTGTATCTGTCGGGCCTCTTTCCGTTGCTGATGATAAGAACTACACGAATAAAAAAACTGTATTGAAATTTGCATTTTGTTTTTTTATAATTTCATATAACTCATAATTTATCTAAGAAACTAATGGAGGTTATAAAGTCGGGAGGATATCTTCTACCACAAAACAGGAGATGTTGACATGTACAATATTAAAGCTTAATATTTGGGGAGCAATAAATGGTTGCTTAGTTTGTTAGAATACTATTCAATTGATAAGCTTAACGAAGCATGTAAGAGATATTAATAAAGAAGACATCTCAAATAATTGTAGAATTCTATCTTTTTAAGAACTTCCAAGCAAATCTCTAAAGTCTTTCTAAGCCAACAAGGCAAATCACTCCGATTAAGGACCAATCAATTCAAATGTACGTATTATGTGCTAGTACGGGGCAAAGGGTGTTACAAAACAATGGCATCTTTGTAGATCTTATTCTCGTAATTTTTGACAAATATTGTCAGATCTTTCTTCTGTCCACCTACTTAACAAACCAGTCCCCATTTTTATTACTCGTAGATGTATAATTATGCGATATAAAATACACCCATCTTCTTTTGTTTTGTTTTCAGTGAATCACAATTTTTTGTGATGGGCGCTGGATTACGTTTAGTTGTTAGTTGATCGCTCGAATTTGCGTGAAAGGAAGTTCCGTTTTAATTACATGTATATACATACATAGATACTTAGATACATGTTAAGGCAAGTAAATAGAAATAAAAGTATTAAAAGGCTGTAAAACATTTCTTTATTTGCGCTTAAAGTTTTAAGACCATAACAATCATGAGTGAGAAAAGCGGTTTTACTTTGGAAAGAAAATTTGATATTTTACGAAGATTTGATAATGGAGAAAAAATGGTGAATATAGCAAAATCACTAGCTAGATCAGGCTGCAACAATCGTCACAACTATTCTAGTTCGAGATAGAAATAAAATAACGAAGTTAAGCCAATTCTTTAACATCTTAAGATGCGAAGTCGATAACTCGCACAAGAAGTGGTTTTATGACTAAAATGGGGTCCCTGCTTTCCATTTGGATTCAAAATAAGGTTGCACAGAAAATTGATTAACCAAAGGATAATTCAGCAAAAACAGATATTGAAAACAAATATTTGTGTAGCGACGGTACAAAAAATAGCCGAGTTGCTGACAAAGCAAAAAATTTTGAAGATTACTAGCGTGATAGGTTCAAAACTCGAGCAAATCTACATAGCATTACTTTCTTCTGTCTTGTGAATGGAATTAATAAAGTCGCATTTCATTTTTGTTATCATAAATTTCATCTTCCTTTAACATTTAAATAAACAAACACCTTGCATCGTTTCGATTTGAGTCGAGTTTTTGTGTGCGGGTGTATTCACGTCGCCGTCGTCGTGTTGGTTTCATTTATTGATTTCGATTCATTCGAATTCGAGTTTTGTTTAGTCTGCAATTGAAACCCCTTTTATTTTTCTTTCTAGAATAATTGTACTTGCTGTTTATTTTACAATTTCCTGTTGTCAATAAATACATTTGATTCTAATTCTGATTCATCGAGTAAATAAAGCAAATATCATGCAAATAAAATAAATAGAATTAAATCTTTTGTATTCGACAACTTTTTAATGATGATGATAATTAATAGAGCACTTAGGATGATGACACATAAAATCGATTGCAAGTAGTTGACTGGTTGACTTGGTTTATCATGAAGAAGTTCATTTATTATTCCTTGTACCCAAATAGAGTAATTCAGTTATTGACAAGAATAAACTGTAGTTTAGTTTATGTAGAAGCATAAGAAAACAAAATCGTCGACCCATCTAAGTAAATAAGGTCCATCAATAGAAGACAACTTAAAAGGATGATGACACATGATCTTCAGAGTTGCGGCACAGACCTAATACGCTTTGTATAAAACGCATGCTCTATAAGCATAGATGATTTTCTTTAAAATCACCTTTCCTTTTAAATAATCGTCAACTTCTATTACTAACAAGGTATAAATGTTTCAGACAATCTTTTTAATGCGCAATGCCATAAATGATCTTAAGCTTAATAACTATATAATACCCCTACTAATATAACTTCAAAACATCAATACACTAGCGATCTAACTGAATCAAGTACAATTATCGCTTTTTAGTAAACCATAAATATGCAGGCAGAACTAATTCTAAGTATGCAAGAAAAGGTTAGATACTGAATATAAGTGTCATCAATTCGGGGCGTACAAGCTGCTCGAGCTGACAGCTACTTTATAACTATATCCACATGTAATATCCCTGTGTTTGAAAGATGCAGTGGAAGGACTCATATAACAGAATGACAGAGTGCTCCAACCAAAATTCTAGAAATGATATTTGATCTACCATAATTCTATGCAATAACTTTTATATGTCCACATGTAATATCCCTGTGATTGAAAGATGAGTGGAAAGCCTATAACAAATTACAACTGCCCAACCAAAATTCTGAAATGATATTTGATCTACCTAATTCTATGCAATAAATCTTTTGCATAGAAAACAATATTGAAATAACTTGGGTTATTAGTTAGTCTCTCATGCTACAAGTAAATTTAAGGCAAAAACAATTAATATTGTCGACTGGCTCTCATGAAGGACTATTTTAGTTTTCTTTAGACCAAGGTTTTAATGCCTAGGATTCCTAGGAATGATACCTCCCATACAAACCCAAATCTTCATTTTGATTATTTTTTTTTTTTGTTTCATACTTTATGGTGAAAAATATTTCACTTTTGCGCTAAAAACAAATTACTTAATTTTACATAACTACAGACAGAGGTACAAGCTCTACGTCCATCGAATTTGCATTCCAAGTTTCAAAACCATGTGCGGTGGTACGAAACCCTTCGTGTGCGAGTCCGACTCTCACGTGACCGATTTTTTTATTTAACTTAGTAAGTATAATAATATAATTTAAAAATACATAAATGCAAAAAGATACAAGAAAATTCAAAATAAAATCACAAATAAATCTTTAATTTTTTCAATGTAAATAAGAAAATGTGTTTTGTTTTATTAAAATAAGAAAAGCTTTCAACAAAACTATCATATGTTGAATCTGTTTTACTCATAGTCTGAAAACACTCATTATCATAATAAACGCCATTATCATTATCATCATTATTGTCACCATTTTAACGAAGTTTAGTTGAAGTTGGATGTCGGCAAAAAAGGTCGACAGAGATACAATCGAACATTTTATCAATTAATGTTGTGATTGATGGCTAACAAGTTTGATCGATCTTTCAGTTAGTTAGAGACAAAATACAGGGTGACCCGACATTCAACTGGAATTAAAATTCAAACAAACATCACGACAGAATGAAAATACTCTGTTGATGTTGAACATACATTGGAAGGATTATACCGAGAGAAAGATTCCCAATTCTGGCCTATGAATTTATTGAGTCATAAATTAAGCTATAAGAACGGCATAATGAAGGGGGTACTGAGGACTACACATATAAGTTTGAGTAACTTGAGCTGAGAAATTATATCCCACTAAGTCAGTTGTATGCACAATCAAATGAGAAGGCGTCAGCAAAGAGACTTCGAACATGAGCGATGCCTCAGGATACATCGCGCTCTCAAACATTTATCTCTCATGTTGTTACTTGTTCCATCAAACCTCTGCTCGACAGAATGAAATTAAAAGTTTACTTCGTTCGCATTGTTACAGTACTAAAATTAAAACCAAAACTGACGTTGAACGCAACAGTTCAACGTCAACGTGATATTCTAAGTTCATTTTTAAATATAAAAAAATTAAAATATTAAAATGTGACTTAAAAACAAAAGTATATATAAGTGACTAATAAACAATTTTGTGACTTCGTAAAAATTTCGAACTTGCAGACGATAAATTCAGTTTATTTTTATTGTGACTTGGTAAAACTTTGAAGTAACTTTTGTGAAATAAACATACGAGTTAAATAAAATCCAAACAAAGAAGTTGTCCAAATTTTCTAAAACGAAATGAGTTTGTTTTAACAAACAATTATGAATGAAAGTAATGGAATCAAGAAAGTGATAGCGATATCAACTAAACTGCAAATAAAATTTAAAAGTATTCTGAATAATTCATAAAATTCGAAAAATAAATACCAAAAAAGGAAACTTAACAATCGACAATGGGTCTACATTATCTAATAATTTATCAATCACCATCTACCAAGGCGACACTCCAAATGAATGAATGAATTATCCATGACCAGGACCAACGTAAGGATCAAAATGATTATAATCTACAGACTATTTATAATAGTATAAGTAAGTTTCTCAATAAAAGCAATTAAAATATATTATTTGTTAAAAAAATAAGAAGAAAAAGAAAAATTTTTTAATTAATTATTAATTATATGGGATTAATAAGGGATATCGGTGGTAATTATTAAGTGTTATGTGTGTGTTGGTATCAATACAGTGTATGTGTTTATGTCATTTTTATTGTGTGTTCAGGTAAATTGGGATGAAAAAAAGGGAGATGTCCTAAGGTAAAAATAAAAATAAAATGCTTCATTTTTTCATATTTTTTACATCTTTACCAATGTTTTATTGGATACAAAATATATGTGATACAAAATTTAAGTAACAAAAGGAACATCAAAAACTCAAAATTATATAAAATATCACGTCCTTTCACTTTACTTTACACAAACACAATGAAATGGATAGAGTGAACAGTTTTCTCACGCATTTTGAAAAATGGTTACTTTTCAAACATTTTCTTGTTGGGTTGCGTGTGGGAAGGTGCAATTGGTAGTTGATAGTGTATAAATCAAATATATGTATGCAGAAATGAAACTAATTATGACTTCGAAATGGTTCGATCGAACAAATGATGAAAAACTAAAAAACAACAAAAAAATTCAAATCACCACCATAGTGTCTGAAATCGGCTATTTTACAAATAAAATAAATAAATGAATAGTAAAATGTTAGTCAGTTGCGACGACTCTCAAACAAATTATAATACGATACTAGTATTTAAAGTATAGAAAAATCCTTAAAAAAAATTTCCAACGTTATATAAACATATTCAACACAGATCATCATATGATTAAGTTTAGATACTTTGAGATCTTCGTAGGACACATATATCATGTACAACAACCAACTGAGAAACAAACATATTAAACACAAAAAAAAGCTAAGAATCGGGTCAGGTAGTATCGCTAGACTACCGTAATTGTTTTTGCTTGAAACGTTGTTTGTTACGTATCACGAGATGACACACAATTTGTTGTTCGGTATAGCAAAATTTTAAATAAGAAGAAAAGATTGCCCTTTATAGTCTTTGTATATACCAGAGAGCAAAAATCTTCATATGCGAACGCTCTTGTCTTTTACCAAAGACTATTTACAATGTTTTATACTCTTTGTTATTCCGATCTCCCTGACGTCACTCAGGGGTTTTTGTTGTAGAATGTGATCCGGATCAATAGTCACAACAAGAATTGATTTGCCTTGATTTGAAAATTAATAACAGTCACTCTCGTTAGTGTTGGTCAATTTCTGCCTTTTTAAGTTGATGTTTGTCTGTCTTCCTCTTTTTTTTTGCGCTCTCACCTAAAACAGCTGATCAAGGCACATAACATTTTTAAGTTAACCATAAATTGTTAATTTTTTAAGAAGATTTTAATAAAATAAGTGTCAAGAATGAAAAATGGAGCTGCAAGAACTATTTGAATAGATTGCAATATGTTCTAAATCATGTATTTTTCACAAAATTTTAGTTTTAATTTAGCCAACGTGCTCGCATAGTTCCACGTATGTGTATAACCAATACAAAAATGTGCAACATCGTGATTTAGTCCGGTGTGAACTCAGCATGAAAACAAACTCCGTGTAAAAGAAGAAATTTCAAAATTTGGTTTTCATTGGTGTATTGAAGTAAGCTTTGTGTAACATTAAGCGTTTATTTTATAGAAATCGACCGACTAAAACAAAAGATATTCATATTTTTAATTCTGTTGCCTACTTTTTGGCTGATTTTCGAATATTTTCCTCTTTGGCAGCTCAGCAACATTAAACAGCTAATAATAAGGAAAAAAGTTAACACACAAAAGTTAATACTCGTTTCGTTTACCCCACGCGTACGAAGTCGTGGGCACAGCTAGTATTACATATTATCCTTCTTATAATTATATTACTACTATCACAATAACAAACATATAACAATTAATGATTTATTCACTCTCATTTTTAGGGTTCCGTACCCAAAGGGTGCTAACGGTGTATTTCTGTTGTCATCATAGCAACAAATACTAAAACTAAAATAAAGTTATAAATTAAAGGGGTCCCCATACAAGAAACGTGTGTTCCAATATGCACTGCGCAGAGTCTTAGAAGCTTCACTTTTAATCTAAGTTGATATGCAGTATGAATACTGATCCTACCCTAAACATAAGTCAAATCAATAATTTAATATTGGGAGCATGAGCTTTTTGTCAATTTCATAATGAATGCATATTCATTATGCTTGGAATTGCTCGAGCATTGAGTTATTGAATACATAATTCATTTTTGCGGCAAAAAATCTTGTACGAACCCTCCGTGTGCAAGCCCGACTCACACTAAGCTAAGAGTATTTAGCTTATTATATGCAAATAAATCGTAGAAGAACTACATTTTTTCTTTTTCTATACATTTCAGAACTCGAACAAACACCACATCACAATATAATGTGGTTTAACAACAGATCATATCAAAGAACAACAAGTAAGTGTGTGGTGTAAACTTCAAAAACTCTTTATTAAATATTATATTTTATTCATAGATTTTTTCAAATGGATGTTAAAAAACTGCAAGGTGATTTTATTACCATAACCAATTATATAAATCCTCAACTCTTTTGGTATGCCAATATCAAAGATTTAAGAAATTGTTCCAAACAACTTAAAGGAATTGAATATGAGATACGACAAAATTATAAAGGAAATCTTCAAGCTCGTCACACTTTTGGTGAAAAATTGAATCTATTGGTGTTTCTACCAAACAAATGCTCATTGAAACTAAAATACCAACGACAAACGAATATAATTTGGTAACTCACATATCTGGAAAGAAACCCATTCCTGGGTCATCTGTTATAAATACAAGTGTATCTAAAAAACCCGGTGTTACAGAAGGAATCTCTAAAGATCAAGTAAGAAATGTAGCCACCGAATCTATTAATAGTCGACTTAAATCATCGATTTTTCTTTAGGCATCAGTGGGATAGTCGTTGCCATAAATAATTGCTACAACCCATAAAATAATATCCCAGAATCAAATAAGAATTACAACAATCATTGGACTCAATATGAAAATGGAAGAAAATTTCATGACAATATTAAAAAGAAATCCTAGTTAGTCCCAAAAAACCACAATCACAAGAAAATAATGAAAAGAAAATGACAAATAAGCACAAGTCCACAGAACCAGAAAGGACAAAATTAATAGAATCATCAATAAAACCAGTACAATAGTTGAAACAGTTAACAAAAATAATATTCCCGTTCATAAGGAGCATCTATAAAAAGTCAATTTCGTTAGCGATATAATACTTCATCATGCAAATGCTCCCATCATACCAGTTGGTAATTTGGATCAAGTCGATTTTCAACATAATGTAAGGCGAGTCATGAAGCAAGGAAGAATCGTCAAAATTTTGGGATTTCAAAAATTTGCATTGCCACATCTTTTGCATGAAAATCAATCACTTTTACTAATCCGCCAACAGAAATACGAATGTACTTTGAGCTATTTGCCAGCGCTTTGCTCACAAGTTGAAAAAGAAACAGTCAAACGAACAAATTTTTGAACACCGGTTACATAGAAGCTGAAAATGTAAGCGAAGCTGATTGCTGATTTAAGTACAAGTATGCTTAATGCTTGCAACATATTGGTTGCTACGACCCCACAATTGGAAGAGTTATTTCAATAAGTATGATGCTACTGAGAAGATGTTTAGTCCCGAAAGACTTTCATTTTTCGTCAGCGATGCTCTCGATTTGATTACCGCCCAAAATAATCAACATTTTAAGATGCTATTTGGTAATCAACTTAAATTATGTAATTTCTAGAAATCAAGCCAAAGATGGAATTAATATCATCGCACTGGCAACCATACTACATAAAACTCTATTGGAAACACATAGCGACGTAAAGTTGATTTTTGCTGTTTTTCTGAAAGCTGCGGTCGACACTACACACGACAACGTGCAGCATGTCATTGATTTCTTGGAGTATCGTACATGCAATGATTTTAGTAAGGAAAGTTAACTTGAGAACGCGAACTATGAATGCTTAGCGTACATACAGACATTATCATCAAGTATCGAGGCTCAAGAAAATATCAAATCAATCTATTCCCATAAAAAAAAATATTAATTTTATTAGATGACTGTCCGGAACTTAAAATAGCACAAAATTCTAAATATCATTCGCAAAAATTTGGATTACTGAACATTTTTACATTGTGCTGCTATTACAAGTGAACACACAAATGTAAATGAGTTTAAAAAGAAGAAAATTAAGAAATGTGGCTGCCACAAATTTAAAACTTTATGGAGAAACATAATATTGAAGCATCACAGCCATTGGTATCCTTGGTGAAGAAAAGTAAAAGTAATCTTGAAGAAAAAGGCGCTGTTATTGGATGAACTCTGTGTCCGGTGCTGGCAACATACAAGTATGGTGTTTGCGTTGATTGTAATTCCATATATTTACATTAATAAACCAAGATGGATATGGTGCCTGCAGATCATAAGGATGATATTCCAGTTGATGTGTACATTATCTTAGAAGTCTTGAAGGTAATCATGCACCCCATTATTATTAATAACATTAATAAAGCATAGAGCTGCCTTCGGAGTCTTTGAATATATGACAAATTTTTAGGAAGAAGAATATCTTTTCTGTTTTATATTGGCTTTTAAAACAAGAAAACGGAATAATGAGGGTAAGAATGAGCTACGGTAAAGATGAGGACAGCTCTCTTCAACCAACAAAAAAGTTATTAATTTTTCTCTACTCCGACAGATTTTTCTTTGAAAAATTTTATAAGTCAATAGCGCAAAATCATAATTTAAATCTTCCCCAATATTTCTAATGATTTTTTTAAAACAAAACTAATAGGCCGTGTACACAGTTAATCATAACTCTTGAGTGAGTTGTTTACACATTTCATTCGATTTTCGTAATGAGAGGTGTTTCCTTATCCTCATCAAATTTTGTTTTGTCCGCGGTCGTGTTTGCTCTTTTTACTAAAATTCAGAATGATTTTGCCACTCACTTGTTTCGATAACCGATGGCTGACTCGTGATGGAAGCCATATATCAAACTTGTTGTGTCACTAAAACATACTTATTTCACTAACACAATCAAACTGCCTCGCGAATCACACTCACTGTTAATGGGGACTATAAAAATTGTAGCTGCTTCAGAAGATATAAAATTACTGTTTTGTAAAAAAATGAAATAATTTTGTGAGTACTCAGTTAATAAAGAGTCTGGCATGAATGCATTTGAAACGGCAAGCAAGATATTTGTTTTGTTATGAGTGAAGCAAGTTTCAAGTACTCGGTCGATCAAATAAAATAATTAAAGCTTCGTGCCGACATTTGTAAATACCAAATACTTGCTTTTTTGTCGTGTGGATTAATAAGTTTGTACAAATATTTGTACAAAATCAAAACGATTAGATTTTTTCACAAATTCATGACAAAAATTTGTCGTTCGAATGGCAAAATCATCTTATTGTGATGAAATCGTTGTTGTAAGTAGACTTACGTACGATAAAAAATTGAAAACGAACGTAAATTGGCGTCGGAAAACAAATCATAAGTTTTCCTAAGAAGTTATAAGAAAAAAGTTTTAATTATCCAGTACTAGCTATCACTTTTCAGTACCAGTTCTGTAGTCATGGTAAAAATGTATTCAAAATTTTTTGTATTTAAAACTTTTCAGCTAATACTGATAAGTCAAATCTCAGTGCTAGTTGTATAGGCTACATTTTGTACATATAATAATAATAAGAGAATAATTCAATTTACTTTCTTTTTTTCATTCAACCCAGCTCACTTTGCACTGTTGTTGTGATGCATCAGCAGCCAGGTTCATCACAATCATGGCGTGATCTGCCAAATAAGGGAAATTGCAATAGCCCTTTTTAATAAAAAGGCATTACTGTGTAGAGGCCAAAAATAAGATGCATTGAGCGCCAACATGACAGCATGACATCTGTGTAATACCAACGCGTACGCAAGTTTTATAAACATTTTGAATGGTTTGTTATTTTAAAGAATTATCTTCACAATAGTTATATATAGTTACATAATTTTACTGTTTGTTGTATTTAAGTTTATTTAGTTCACAATAGTTTTATAATAATTTTAATTTTTTGTTGTACTTACTTTTTGAAATCTCTATTTAGAATAGTCTTATCTTTTGTTGATCAATGATCGTCTTTTTACCATATACTCTTTTCTATTGGTGGAAAGTCATTGATCAAATCCAACGAGAATAGAAGAAGAGCAAAAAAGGATTAGTAATATAAGTACATAGTTCGAAAATAAGAAACGGTTAGATTTCAGAATAAAAGGAGTAGCTCCAAAACAAGAAATTAGTTCGTAGACAAGTAACAGTTAAGTTCTCAACTTTTTGATCACATTTTTGACAAATTTTAAGTTGTTAGAAAAACGTAATGATTTAATTGTTTGTGCGTGCAGATGTATTTAAAAAGATAGACTCTCCTCCCGACGTCGTGAACACAAATGGTATTCGCATTATATGGTCATATGAAGCTCCAAAAAAAAATAATGTTTATGGACAAGTTTAGATATTTAAGTTCCTTCAATTCAAACATGACTCGCACCTGCACCAGAAAAAATCTTAACAGAATTTTTTGTAAATGAAAGAAGGGTTACATTAAAATTGTGACTTTAAAAGATCGGAGAATTAATAAGGCCAGCCTTGCTCCAAAGTTGAATCAAATGCTTGCTTGGAACACAGAGTAATTTAATGTTTGGTAGTGTTTCATTAACAGTTCCCTTATCTTTGCTGCATAAAAAGAACTGTTGTCTCTGTTCAGAATAGCGTCAATTGCTGACAACGAGTCAGAACATATGCATATTTGTCCACCATGTTTAAGAGCTATTTGTATTGCTTCAGGTATTTTAGCTGAAAAAACTGATAAATAACTTGGTAGTATGGCTAATTTAAGAATCTTATTGTCTGTAGTATCCGAATATCCGATTATATCATTGGTCAATGAGCCGTCTTTGTATAGAAAAGAGTATTTTTTTAGTTTGTGCTTGGTTAGACCACTGACTGATGCAACTCCAATCCGGAGGCTTCATTTCGGATCTTTGCTGCAATGAAGCAGACAACGCATTGGGCTCACCAGACAACTTCCCGGTCTCCCTAGGCCATGAGTGATTAAAATTTTATTTTATTCAATATTGTTTCTTCATAAATTAAATGTCAAAACCAGGCGATATTTATTACGCAGAAGTAAAGCGCACTATAGGGCACAATAAAGGCGCTCAGGAAGAATAGAAAGAATTGCAAGATCTACAATACTGACCTACACATTTCTTCGATAACACTTACCGTTTACGAGAAAAATGTGGAAACCCGAAATCTGTAACTTTTGACCCTCTGATCGATGGGGACTTTTCACATTTTAGTCATATGTTTTAGTATCTCTAAGGCATATACCAATTTACAGCTCCATGCGAATTATTACAAAGTTAAATGCTACTTTGACCAGACTATCATTATGAAGATCGTGTAAAGAAGAGGAATGAGTATTTATTTATTTATTTACACCGTAAGCAAATAGTTACAGGGAGGGAAACAGGAGGACTGGCTTAATACTTGTATTGAAAATTTTCAGTTTGGTATTGCGAGATAAAACATTTGAGTCCCATATCTTTTTGAGCTTGAAAAATGCTGCACGAGCCTTGCAAATGCGCGCATCGACATCAACGTCTGCTCCTCCGTCCTTTGTGATCACGCCACCCAGGTAGGTGAACTGGTCAACGTCGTCAATTGAGCCGGTTACCCCATCCATATGAAAAGTCAAGGGTTCTGTTACCGGGGTCTCCATCCGCATCAGTTTTGTCTTGGCCATGTTCACCTTCAGGCCTACTAGCCGCGCGTTTTCAACAAGTCTCTCAAGTTTTTTCTTTATGCCATTTAGTGAGTGGGAGAGAAAACAAATGTCGTCCGCGTAGTGGAGGTCGCATAATTTTTGAAAGGGATTCCATTGGATGCCGTCAGGAACTTCTTGATTTGTTTTCCTTAATACACCGTCGAGCACTAGAATGAATAGCAAGGGTGACAACACGCAGCCTTGGCGCACTCCCTTCGTTATTTCAAATTTCTCGCTGTTCTTGCCTTTGAAACGGACGCAGCATTCTGCATCGGTGTAGAGCTCTCTGATAAGACTAGTTATCTTATCAGGTACGCCGTTTTTACGCAACGCATCCCAGATGGCGTTCCTGTTTATGGTGTCAAAAGCGCGCTCGAAATCAACAAAGAGAAGGAAAAGCGGGGAGTGCCATTCGGCCGATTGTTCGATGATGATCCTTAGGGTGTTGATGTGGTCAACGCAGGATCTGCGTGGTCTAAAGCCATTCTGCTCTGGTCTTAAAACGGTGTTTAGGGCCGGGGAAATACGATCGAGAATTATAAAGGCTAGAATCTTCTGAATTGTGTTTAGCAACGTGATACCTCGACAGTTTTTGCAGATACTCAGGTCCCCTTTCTTGGGAATTGTTATTATGACGCCCTCTTTCCAGTTCTGTGGTATCCGTTCCGTTAGCCAAATCTCTTTAACCAGTCGAAGTAAGATAGGAGCTCTGACTGATGCAACTCCAATCCGGAGGGTCAAGAGGCTAAATTTTGTATATTTGCTGCAATGGAGCAGACAACGCCTTGGGCTCACCAGACGACTTCCTTCAGAAATTAAATCCAAAAACATGGCGATATTTATTACGCAGAAGCAAAGCGCCTTATAGGGCACAACGACCCCTGTTTGGCGCTTAATGAAAATAAAAAAAATCTATTATTTAAATGTCCCCTTTTTTTCATGATGAAAGGTGTATGTCTAGTGCTTCACATTGAAGGGACCATGGGGGATTTTCTCGATCTTCTCCCAGGTCTCGTCACTTAACCATGGCTTTCTGCGGCCTATGATAAGTGGGGAGGAAATTATATAGAGTTTCGAGCAGACATCGATGCATTTATGCAAAGCGGTTCTTTTTATATTCATTTCTATTGTTTTCCACAATGTTTTTTTATTATTGTTCTGAGAGGGGAATCATTTGAATGGGTTATTGTTTTGAATAGTTTAGCTTTTTCGAGGTATTGGATTCTAGTTTCAACTAATGCATTCAAATTGTTGGTTGGTGTAGAACGGAATGCTATTAATGCAATACAAATATCGGTAGTTCAAAATCTATCTTTTCATTATTTTGTATTAATGTGTAGGTGTGGCAGTTAAACTTTTGATTGGAGCAGCACTTTACGATGTTGAGGGATTTATCTAGGGATAATTAGAGTTTTTTAATGTGTGTATTCCATTTGTGTTTGGAGATGAAGGTCAGGCCGAGAAGTTTAAGCTCTTTAACATTTTCAATGTACGTTGAATGTGTTGCAACTTGGCAAATGCATTTTATTTTCCTTCCGACATGCAAATGTTTGCATTTTGGAACTGAAAGAGAAGCTTCAGAATGATGGCACCAGTGTTTTATATCGATAAAGGTTGATTTGCTGGTTTTTTGTATAATTAGATTAGTTATAGTGTTGTAGTCGTCTTCGTATGCTATAAAGTTTAAGTTCTTGTGCTTGGCTATTGTATCTGACAACTCAGAGGGGTGAACCTTGGTGAACTCCTTTGTGGAGGGGAGTATCTTAGAATAAGTTTTATTTTTCATAAAGTGTTTTACATAATTGTGTATTATCGGACCACAGCCTCATTTGTATAGTTGTTCGGTTGTAAGTAGTATTTAAGCCAATTTTTTGGAAGGCTTTATCAAAGTCTAGAGATAAGTATAATTAAAATATGTCTTTTTGATAGTATGGCTTTATTAACAAGAGCGTCTACATCAAGTTGACAGTCTTGGGCTGACTTACCTATTTTAAAACTAAGTTGCAGACTATTTAGGAGCTTGTTAGAGGTAAAAAACGACCATAACCGCTCTGAGATAATTTTGTCCTGCGTTTTAGAAAAGGTCAAGAGATATGGTTTTATAAGATTTTATGTTTGTTCTATCTAGGCTTAGTTTGTGAATGGAAACTATTGTTTTGTTATATATGATTGGGCGATAAAGTTTTTTAGGATATTATTGAAAAGTGAGAGAATTCGTCTTTTGACCGATTTGGATGAATGCATTGTCATGGCATAATTAATGTTGTCAAAGCTCGGATTGTGCCCTTTAAGTCTGTCTAAGGCTGTTTCCAATTCTAGTGGTATAAGTGTGTTTTTTCCATAAAAATAGCAGTGTTCTGTACGAGTATATTGTGGCCAAATTTTGTTTGTTTAGCGCTTATAAATTGGGAAGGAAAATTGCTGTCTTGAGATCTGGTAGACCAGGACTGTACAAATGCTTCTGTTATATCCAATGGATCAGGAATTGTCTTATTTGAATGCTCATCTTTAGGACAGTGAATTGAATTGATTTTATATAGGTCGCAAAATTTCCTTATTTTCGGCTTGTTTAGTTACAAATTTTTGAGTGAAGTTCAGATGTATATCTTTTTGTGACTTGCTAAACAATTCTATGGTTATTGGAAAGTAGGCGCTACCTTAAGCATGTCACTGACATTAAAATCATAGTGTGGTGAGGTGAGTTTCTTGGGGAGAAATTATCTAGGGACTATATCTTTTGATTAAAAGTAAAAGCTCATTGTTATTGTTGACGTAACCATTCCATTCCATTGTAGGATTGTTAGGGTCTTTGCGTTTAACGATTGTAAATTATACTGTTGTATGTCTCTTCCGGACCTATTGCAAAGCGATCGGCCTGGGAGACACACAGCCAGAGTAGGATTATGTTAGATAACTAAATATTGTCTCTGAGTACTTCTTTGACTAAATTTAGTTCTTGTTTTGATTGTGACATTGATAAGTGTTCATTAATTTAGATCTTTTTTAAGGTTATTTTATCATTTTTTTGTAATATTTTTGGGGAAAATATCTATTTTTCCCTTTTCCTGTGCACTTGTGGTCGCTTGTTCGTCCGAAGTGTCCATTGACATAGACTCGGTTTCTGTATCCTCATAGGAGAACAATTTCCGTGTGTTGTTTAGTGTTGTATCTTCTGATGAAGTAACGGTTTCTAAGTTGGTTATTGATAGAGGTGTACTATAGTTGATTAGGTTAGGTTTGGTGTCGGGTTTGAATTTGAAATAGTAACTGTTGAAAACATGGCCCCGTCTATATTTGTAGATTGCCCAGGTCGACTTTTTTCTTAAATTTGATATTTAGGACTTCCTTGTGTGTGTGAAAAACTGGGCAGATCCTGTCTTTCGGGTAGTATTAGTTTTAAGTCTTCTCTTTGTTTCTTTTGTTCAATAAAGCCAGTTCATTTTAGAACAGAGATTGTTGCGTAATGTCCGGTATTCTATATCCCATGTACCTTGTAGTCTTGTGTAACCGGTAAAACACTTCTAGTTTCGACATTTACTTATATTAATGAAAGCACAATATTGGTACCAAGTGATATTTCGTGGGATATATTGTTTCTAATACTATTGCTTTTATTCTACTGCTGTTATTATCCTTTGACAATTGTTTATTGTAATCATCTTTTGTATCGCGGCTTTCTTTTTCCTTCGGATCTGTTGTTTTATTTGGCTTTCCAGTAGATTCGAAGTCATCATCATAATTTACATTGAGCCCAATTAATTGTTTAAAGCAATTCTTAGTTTTGCCTTTTCCGAAATCCATTATATTCTGTGGGCTTTGCTCTAGTAGCTTTACGCTTTTATTGGCAGCCATATCTTTTGTTAAATCCATATCTAAATCATCCTTAGTTTGATCATCATAGTGAGGTGCAATCGAATCTATGTTGATTAAACATGATACCACCAGATAGGTCATCATCATTATACCATTCATATAGAATAACTTCTTAGCCTTGTGTTCTCAGATTTTTAAAGGAAACTGTTGATATTGACGCTTTGTGACAACATATATGTGTTTGTTTTTAACTTTGACAAATTTCCAATACTGATACATAGTATTGAGATTTGCAGACTTATAAACCACATATCATAAGTTTAGCACGTTCAAAAAGATTGTTGTCATGTTTAATGATAGAATCATGACCAGATTTAATTTGCTTAATTGAGGTTACAGATGTCGTGTGTTTCTCCATCATGTAGTCTTTGATGCAGTTTAAACAGTTTTTGAATTTATTGTTCTTGCGAATTATATAAAAACTATTGCAGGAGACATTATCTTGTTTGCTATTTAGTTTAATTTTGGCCAAGTCCTTTACAGGTAATAAGCACCAAGACTCTGGTTGCTGATTTCTTCCAGATAATGGAGGTTTCATTTCAATATTAGTTCATCCAATGAAATCGGAGTTTCTTTGATTCATTGGATTTATTACACTTCATTAGTTGTTTGATTCAGACGATAAAGTTTCTAATAAAGTTGTTCAGTTTTGACTAATGTTTGCTTCTTCATAATCGTCTGAGAATTCATTGTGACTGAACAATGTCAATGCGTTTTCAAAAAGAATCGTTCAAACTTTGCGTTTCGCTTCGGTTCAAATTAGTATCATTTTCATTTTTCATAAATACATTGAAGATATTACTTAATTTGCCCAGAATTGTTCTATCTTTCTGAGCTATTGCGTTTTTCAATAGGATTTTTGTAGGTTTGTATAAGCGTACATTTATAGCCATTTTTGCAATGAAGTAATGCGTCAGCTTTGTGTTTCAATTTATCAGTGTTATTGTCCATAAGTTATGGACCATATCTGCCATTTTTACATATCTTCTTGCAGAAAAGCTGCGTATGTCACTTCCCTACACTAATCAATCAATAAAATGTGTCCGCACATTTTTGAAAATCATTATTTTTTGGATACAATGTCATTACTTGTGTTGTTTGTTTCATTTTGGTCATTCGACCGAATTGCTATTGTTCTTATGGATGATTATTATTGGGATATTCTTAAATTTGAATATGGTATACAAGTACAATAATAATGAGTAATAATAATGCTTATCTTAGATGTATCATTCTCTTTTTGTTTAACAAAAGAGCTTCTTTTGTTTCAATATATGATATTGGTTTCATCTTTGCTACATTATTTTGAGAGTAAATTGCTATTGTATAAGTATGATTCGTTACAGACACATCAAATAGTTCAAGAGTACAGTTATCATTTGATTGCCTTTAATTTTAATATCATTTATTTTACAGTCTTGTATTAATGTCGTTGGAGTTATATGCCACGTTATTATGATATTTGGTTCGATATACTGTACATGATTCTCAGTTCTTATTATTATCATTAGTATTTAGAACTAATATTATAATTATAAATTATAACTTAGTTGTTTTTTTAAGACCTTTTTTTAGCGACAAAGGCCCTTAGCTCGAAAGCTATTAAAAATAAATTAAATTTATGAGATACTTAGGTTAGGTTAGGTTAAGTTTGCTTGGCTGATCAAGAGATCTCACATAGACCAATAATGGTCCTTTGTGTTGCCAATTATGAGATACTTACATGTAATTAAAATTAAGCTTATATATTATAGATTTGTGTTTTTGAAAAACATGTTATATTTTGTGGTACAAATTATTATTTTTCGACCCATCAGTGTAAGGAAATGTGCGATTAGGCATAGAGTTATGGATTTCTTTGAACTACTACTGGTAGATTTCCGGCATGGGAGAGAGTTGTGGAGGGATGTGTCAATTATAATTTTCAGAGACCAAGGTGGTATGTTTTTTTAATTTTAATTTGTTACATAGTTCTACAGTTTCTTGAAGGAAGGATAGCAGTTTCGGTTATCTCTTTGAATTAATAATATTTTTGTATATTTTTTCAATGAGGGAGTGTTTGGAGAACAGTACAATTTTAAAATTTTGAGTATTGCTTGAGTCGTTCTGTTTTCGATTGGTAGTATGTTTGCTTCGAATAGAAGGTTATTGATTGGTGTGGTGCGAAATGCTTATTGCCGAGTGGTATATAGTTTTGAGTTTGTTAAGAGTTGAATTGGTTGCCTTTCCATATAAATGTAAACCATAGTCAATTTTTGACATAAGTATAGCTTTCATTATGTGTATGATAATGTGGGTGTTGCAACTGAATTTTTTGTTGGCGAGGCATTTGACAATGTTAAGTCTTTTGGACAGTTGTAACATGAGATTTTCGATGTGTTTGTCCCATCTATATTTTTTATCTATAGTGATCCTAAGTATTTTTAGCGAGTTAACATTGTGCAGTGCAAAGTTTGTTGATTGTATAACGAAGCTGCAGTTTGTCTTTGCATTTGTTCACAGAGAGTGATGCGCTAGAATAGCAGCACCATTGCTTGATAACTGCAAATTATGGATCAATATTCAATGTGCTTTGTTGTTTACTTAACCGGTGAACTATTGTGTAGTCATCGGCGTACGCAGTAAAGTCAAATGTTCTGTGTTTAGTTATAATTTTGTTGAGTTTGTTGTAGCCAATTGAAGTTCCAAATAAATATTTATAACCTTTGCCTACAATATTAAATAAAGCTCTTTTATTCCTCTGGATAACCCTTATTCCACTAATTTCTTTGTTTAATTTGTCTTCAAGGTAAGGAACTTGTGGTATATTTTGATAATTTTACTTTGTTCTATTAAGTTATTATAGGTCATTTCAATTGCTGTTACATTGACTAAAATCTCGATGATCTGGCCGATGGCTGTCATCATAGCGCATAATATTGTGATCATCATTTTTTCTGTTGTTGTGTAGTTCCCCTTTCCTGTGGAATGTACTTGCTTTTATTACGCTTTTTCTTTTTCTTAGACTTTGCAATGGATGACCTTATTTCATTTACTCTCTTCCTCATAATGTTTTTCATCTAGCTGTTTAACATTGTGAGTTACTCTTAATGGGTTTTGTAATTTTAATGTGTTTAGGTAATTTATATCAATCTCACATTCTTGACGGACTTCATTAATCCTTTTGATACTCGTATATGTATAATGCTATTTCCACTGCTGTTGCATTATTCACGATATTATCATTGGTATTGGCAATTCGGAATTTCTCATTTAAAGTTTTATGTAATCTTTCCCCATCCGCAATTCCTGTTTCACTCGTTGTTATCATAAGTTATACATTTTTCTCTTTAAGTCAATTTTTGAAAGCATTCAACTGTGATTTTCTCATGTCATTAAATATCTTGATAAGGGCTCTTTTAGTTTCAAGCCAATCTCGGCTTTGAACTTCTATAATGGCTGCAAATTTTGAATATAAGTCAATGCATGACAAATATATTTAAATATCTATTATGTATCTCTCTCGTATTGTTAAAGGTTCTGGTGTAATTTCGAATGGTATGCTTACATCTCGATGTTCTACTTAGCTTTGATTACAGATCTTACATTCATTTATTATATTTTGTATTATCTTCTGGTAATCCGGATAGTAATATTCTGTTTTAAATATTTGCGTTACCTTTTCAATTGCAGTATGTAAAATCTTCTAGTGTATCTTTAATATTTGTTCCTTCATTGCAGGATAAGTTTGTTTGTCTTTTAATAATAATGATGTTCTCATTGTTTTTGTTTTAGCATTTTTGTTAAAATTTTGCACATATGCATTTTGAAATATTGAAAAATCTTCATCACTATTATAAATAAGTCGACTATCCACATAAGAGAGGTCACATGCAGTACGACCTCTCATATTTTTTCATATTTTAACTCATTAGCTAAAAATAGGACACCACTTTTCGGCTAATTTCGATTTGTTTTTCAGATTTTAGCAATAAATAGACCACTGCCGTTGAAAACTTTTATTTTGCCTTTTTCCATACCCGTTAAGGCACACATTTTTGTTAAATTTGATATTCAATAATTTGAACGTACCACAAAAAGTGTCCACACAACAGATTTAAGAATCTAATAAATAAAATGTGCTATTCAAGTGGCGCAAAATTTGTGTGTGCCTTTTAATGGGGACCAAAACAAAATAGAAAAAAATGTGTAACGGTTTATTCCAAGCAAAAAAAAAACCAACCAACCTGCATTTAAAAATCGAAATTACCAAGGTGTGCAAGTCAGAAGACAAATTTTAACGAATAAAGAGGATTTTCAAAAACATTTGACGAGAAATGATAATAAAAATGTTGTAGCTAACCTATAAATCTTTGGGAACGAGAGGCAGAGTAACGTCTGCCCGGGTCTTAACTATAACAATCTTCAGCAAGAGCCTATTGTTGAGGAGGCCGTTGCTGTTTTCTTTCTTTGGGCATATTTTCCACGAAGAAGAAGAGTATAAAAATGTCATTTGGACGCAGTGTTTTTTTTCTCTATACGAATTGACTGCAACAAAAAATTCAAAGCACATAAATAAGTTTTTTATTACATATGTACATATGTAAATAACAAACAATAATCGAATTGCGCCGATAGGCGTATCCCAACAACAATAATGCCCCAACCGGCTGATATCAACGAACTTTTTACAACAACAACAACATACAACTACTAAAACCAACACTTAATGAACCAAAACAACAGATCATAAGACACTTGGTTACCGAATTCATCAAAAATGGTCTAGGATGAATTACAAAGAATATTTTAATATTGGAAAACTTGGTTACCGCGCAAACGAAGACTTATACAGATCTACAAAAAAAAATCCTAATGAAAAAGGAAATAGCTCAGAAAGATGGAACTTTTCTGGGCAAATTATGTGACATCTTTAATATATTTTTAAAAACGAAAATGATAATAATTTGAACCGAAGCGAAACGCAAAGTTTAAACGACTCGTTTTGAAAGCGCGCTGACATCGTTTAGTCACATTGAACTTTCAGACGATTATGAATAGGCAAAGATTAGTGAAAACTGAACAAATTTATCAGAATCTTTATCCTCTGAATCAAACGACTTTAATGAAAGTATAATAAAATCAATGGATAATATAAGCTCCGATTTAATTGGATCAACTAATATAAAAATGGATTCTCCATTTGCTGGAAGAAGTTCGCAACCAGAGTCTTGGTGCTTATTACCTATAAATGAATTGGCCAAAATCAAACTTATTAGCAAACAAGATAATGGCTCTTAGAATATATTTTTTATATAATTCACAAGGACAATAAGTTTTAAAATATTTTAAACCGCATCAAAGGCTACATGATGATGAAGCAGCTGACATCTTAACCTCAATGAAGCGCAAATTAAATCTGGTCATAATTTTATCATTAAATAAGACAACAATTTCTTTGATCGTGCTAAACTTATGATGCGTGGTTTATAAGTCTGCAAATCTCAATACTATGTATCAGTATTGGAAATTTGTCAAAGTTAAAGGCAAGCACATTTATGTTGCAACAAAGCTTCAATATCAACAGTTTCCTTTAAAAATATGAAAATACAAGGCTAAGAAGTTATTTTATATGAATGCTATAATGATGATGACCTATCTAGTGGTATCATGTTTAATCAACATAGATTCGATTGCAGCTCACTATGATGATCAAACTAAGGATGATTTGGATATGGATTTATCAAAAGATATGGCTCCCAATAAAAGCGTAAAGTTACTAGAGCAATGCCTACAGAATATGATGGATTTCGGAAAAGGCAGAACTAAGAATTGTTTTAAACAATTATTTGGGCTCAATTTAAATTATAATTATGGCCTCGAATCTACTGCAAAACCAAATAAAACAACAGATCAGAAGGAAAAAGAAAGCCGAGATACAAAAGATGATTACAATAAACAATTGTCAAAGAATAATAACAGCAATAGATAAATCCAATAGTATCAGAAACAATACATCTTACGAGATACTGCTTGGTACCATTATTGTGCTTTCATTAATACAAGTAAGTGTCGAAACCAGAAGTGTTTTTCCGGTTGCGCAAGATTACAAGGTCCGTGGGGTATAGAATACCGGATTTTACGCAACGATCTCTGTTCTAAAATGAACTGGCCTTATTGAACACAAGAAACAAGGAGAAGACTTTAAACTAATAACAATATGATAAAAAAGAAGTGGAACAAAAAACGCGTGTTGCATCGAACACGTGATAGAAGTGAAACTTTTTTAAAACAGATGATATAAGTGAATGCCTTTTGAAATATCATAAGACGAAACAAAATAATGAATAGAATGTATTAAGATTTCGGTCATACTCAACTATTTTTAGTCAAGTTTTGCCCTCACAAATAAACAGCTGATAATGACACCAAACAATTTTAAAATCAGTAAATTTCACAAAACTTATGCGATACATATGTCATACCTGGACGTTAAGAACGCTTTTAACTCTGCTAACTGGATGCATATCAAAGGGTCCGTCCGTAGAACGGGAGCGCCAATGTACCTTCAAAACATGATCAAGTCCTACTTGTCAGAGAGGTACTTGCACTATGACAGCGAAGATGGAAATAAAACCTACAGAGTTACTGCGGGGGCTCCTCAGGGTTCGGTGCTGGGCCCGCTCCTATGGAACCTTATGTTTGACCAGGTCCTGCGGTTGCAGCTTCCCAAAAACTGCACTTCGGTAGGTTTTGCGGATGATCTGTGTCTGATAGTAACGGGAAAGGAGATAAGGAATATAGAGCAATCGGCAAACTCCGCTATTCTCGCGGTTACTGCATGCTCAGGTCTTCGAAACTGTCCTTAGCAGAGCAGAAGACAGAGTTGGTTCTGACCACCAGTAGGAAGCGTATAGAGTTCTGCTCCGTACGCGTTGGTGATCACGAGGTACGGTCCAAGAGGGCTATAAGGTACCTAGGTGTTATGCTGGATAGCAGGCTATCGTACAAAGAGCACCTGCTGTACGTGAAGAATAAAGCTGCGAGGGTCCAGAATGCCTTATCATGGACGCTGCCAAATATCGGTGGCCCTAAGGCGGACAAGCGCCGGATATTGTCAAGGGTGGTGACATCCGTCATGCTGTACGCTGCCCCCGTTTGGGCGGAGTCGCTGAGAGCTACTACCTACTCGAAAATCCTTTCGACTACATATAGGCTGGCAGCGCTGAGAACAGTATCGGTTTTTCGAACAATCTCAGATGATGCGGCATTGGTACTAGCTGACATGATTCCCATTGACATTTTGCCTGATGAAATGCGCAGACTCTATGAGACGTGTCATGGGCGTCCATACAACGACGCTAGAAGGCGTGAGCGGCAAGCCTCAACATTGCTTTGGCAGCGGAGATGGCAGAGCGCTGAGAATGGTAGATGGACTTTCAGGCTCATCCCGGACATTGAAAAATGGCTGAGCAGGAAGAGCGGGGAAACCAACTACCATTTAACCCAGTTCTTGTCTGGACATGGTGGATACAGGTGATACCTATACAGGTTTGGGCACGACAACACACCAAGGTGTCCACTGTGTGACGAACCGGATATATGTCATACCAATAGTCATGCGCCATCTACATGTGACTATTAGTGTATTGAAACTAGTATGAGTACTGACTCTACCCTAAATGTAAGTCAAATCATTAATAGAATATTTCTGCACGCTCCTTCAAAGGAGCGTGAAGAGTTTTACATCTTTGTCATAGCCAAAGATAACATTCTTTCTGGTTTTTAGTTAAGTTAGTTTTTATTATAAGTATTTTAATATTCTATTGCCATTATTATGGTATTTTGCAATATTTGCATTAAAAATATCAGAACTTTTAAGAAAATGTCCAATTTGGATCATCAAAGCATTTTGTTGCTGTTGTTTTACAGTGCTTAGATATTTAGCTGGTGCACTTGTGTTACTCCAGGCATTTATGGTTCTAAAATCACATTGGAAACCCTAGACGATTGTTGATTTTAAGATGTATAATGGGCTCCTGGTTTTATTGTCATTCTTCCTGGTTGTGTCCTTAAAGTACTCGAGGTGAGCAGTCTCAAAGGTTCCAACGTATTAACTCGTTGGCTTCGTCATCAATATTAGAATTCCTGGTGAACTGACCTTTCAATATACGCAAATTGGAATGTTATAGAGGAAGTTGCTGGTCCTCACTTTCTTCCATTTTATCTTCTTCTTCAGTCATTGATAAATCACTATAAACTTCTTGATTTAATGGTTCTTTATTTGTCGGAGTTCGTTGCATTGGTTTTACAACCGCTATTTGTGTCGACAGTCACTTTAAAGTGGTTGGTTCTTATTAAGAAATGATTGTTTGTTTGTGAAGCGACAAAATGAAATATGACGGTAATGCCATGCTTGAACCCCAATTGCCAGCATTAAATAAGATCGCAATTTTTTATATCCTTTTAGAAGAGTCTAATATAGTGTTATATAGGTATATCGATCTGATTGTCTATCATCTATCTATCAAAATTTTTCTTCAGCTTCGAGCTTGGAATGGACATTACTGTCGTTTGCCGATTCTCAAAAACACTTCAAAATATGTCTGGAGTACGTTTGTTAAATCTAAATTCATGGCCGATATCCGGAAACATATTATATGCAGGGTATGCAGTTAAGTAAATCACTGAAAAATAAATTTTCTATTACGTCAATTAAAAAAGAAATGTAAGATCAGATTAATTTGAAATTGTTTCCGAATGCTCAATGAACTTTTGAAATATTTACTTAGAAACTTGTATCCCTGATAGGATACATATATACACTCTAGATTTGCTATTGTCATACATTCAGAAAACTTTATATGAGTACACTGACGATAGACTACCGTATAAAATGACTAGAAAAGTGTTGGAAAACAGGTATTCTGGTTTGACAGAGTGCAGGAGTTTTCCAGCAATGTTAATAATTGTTTAGAAGGTGCAAGGTTAAGTAGGAATACATGGAGTAGTAAATAGAAATGAAAGAATTAAAGTAGGGAAAAACTGTGGGAAAGGGTTTGTCAGAGTACACGGTTAGATAAAGATGTAGATGTGATATGAAGATTACACTGGGAGAAATTATGTGAATGACAATTACAAAATAATGTCATAGAAATTTGAATTGTATACTTTGCAACCTTAATGAAATTGAGAACATTATTCATTTCTTAGGGAAATTAAACAGAATTCGTTATACTTAGATACGAGTATTTTAAGAAATATAATTTAGGTGAGGTAGAAATATCAGCTATATTAAATGGTACAGCCAATGTTGGATGCATATATTTTGTTGTATTAATCAGCGCAGCTTTAAGTTATAGAAAATTAATTTTAAGTGAATTTTTGTTTGTTTTTCTTTATGTTTTAATATAATCTAGTTTTCAGACAAACGACCATAGCGTCAATGTCGTATTGTATGTTCTTTAATTGTTTAATATAATTGAAAATTGTTTTTGGAAGCAAATAAATAAATTTAAATTTATATTCCCATGTCAAGTAATTCATCTATCTTAGTATAACACAAAAAGTTCCAATACAATTTTTAATATATTAAATAAATTTATGAATATGATTATCAATGCTTTTGAGAAACATCAATATATATCATCACATCACATCAAGGATCTTGTAAAAACAACAAATCAACCTATAAGTTATTTAAGGGAAATACTCAAGGAAGTTTGTGTATACTACATATTTATTTATTTGGTGACTAACAGGGCTCATCATGCCTTATAATGCACTTTGCATATTCGTTAAAATATCGCCTGGTTATTACATGAAAATCGTGAAAAACAGCAAATAAAAATTTATGAAAAAAGCATTTACTGCCATTACAGGCAAATTACACCCATGCAAAGCAGGACAGGTTGATAGGGTTATTAAGTTCAACTTCATGTATGCATCTATATATAGTTTTAAAAAAATGATTTTGTAAAAATAAATTTCATATATAATTTACCAAAATACTACAATCCACTTAATTATTCGTTAAAATGCTTTTTGTTTGCATGGCAAGCATTTTTCCAGTTATATTTATTTTTTTAGCTTTACTTATTACCAGTCTTTAGTTCTTTAAGTTTTACTCTTAACTTTTACCTACCATTTTTGTTTACTTTTTACATATTAATTCTATCTTAATTTACATCCAAAATTTAATATCCCAGTAAGTAATAATTAAACTCTGTATAATTATATAATAATATTATTATTAAGTCATTCATATATTTTGGACAATAAAGAATTGAATTGAATATTTTATGTGTTGTGTTTTTTTCCCATTTCTCCTTTTGAAGATTGAATATCTTACAGGTTTGGTTTTCTCTTTTACCCGAATGTAACACCGCCAATACAGCCAATGGTTCAAAGTATCAGTACAGTAAAGTATTTTAATCGACTCGTATCATTATCAATTTTATTTCTTAATGTCATGACAGAATTTAGTAAAACTTGAAATGAAAATAATTAGAAACTGCTTCAAAAACGCAGGTTTTCCAAAAGGAAGTGGTATGTATTCTTTTACCTATACCATAACACATGATTTAAATATAAGTTAAAGAGTAATAATCAATGCATCACCATCCCTGAAAATACCGTAAAAATAATTAGCTAATTATAACTTATCCCTTGTCTGTTCTGAATGAAGCCACCAACCAGTTGCCGGACATAGCCAATAGAAAGATGACACCTAGCATCTTAGATAGCGCTTGTCCTAGCAGAGGCATTGACTTGTTCGGTTAATTTAAGATAGTGAAGTTAGTTAATGTTTAGATTAAAAAACGTATCATATCAGAAATATTGTTTATGAAATCAGTGTGGTTCGGGACAGAAGTGGTATTACTTTTAATGAAAGCATTGCTACGAGCAACATTGCGTCTGTTCCGAGCAATTCTACTAGAAGCATTCCTACCAATACAAGCAATGCTACTGGTGGGTGCGGTCCGTGCAGCTGCCACAGCAATACTTCGGGTGACAACCTTAAGCAGTCTTCTTAGCAGATTCAGCTGCTGATGTTGCCACGCAGGCCGCTGCTGCTGTCTCTGCCGCTACCTCTCACGCACTCTTTGCCGACGCAAATGTGTTTCTTTAATAATAATCTGGTTCGTTAGCTGATAAATTTAGTTTCTCTATTTCTTTAGTTTGTTGTTGTCGTCGTTGGCGTTGTCACTGCCGTTGGAGGTGGCGTCTTTTTGCTTCATTTTGTTATTAAATGTAATTAAAAAACATTTTTTAAAAATTGCATATACGAGGACGGTTCACTAAATACCCGTGTTAGAAATGAAGACACCATTTTTTTTAAAAAAATGTTTTTTATTTTCCAACATAGTCCCCGTTAAGAAAGATACAATTCTCCCAACGTTCCGGCCATTTTTTTAACCCCTCCAAAAAATAGGATGTGTCGAACTCTCCAAAATACGCCTCTGTTTCGGCGATGACTTCCTCGTTTGAGCTAAATTTTTTCCCGCGAGCCATTTCTTCATGTGAGGGAACAAGAAAAAGTCGCTGGGAGCCTGATCAGGTGAATACGGGGAGTGCGGCAGCGATTCATAACGCAATTCATGCAGTTTGGCGGAGACAACACCAGATGAATGTGCTGGTGCGTCATCGTGATGAAACAACACCTTTATTTTTCGACGCAAAAAGTCTTTCGGATTTCGCTTAAATTGCCACAAACACTGCTTCGAAGTTAACAGCCGCATCCGCTTGTTATCCAGCGTGAGCAATCGCGGCACCCATCGGGCCGACAATTATTTCATCGCTTACTTATCATGTGAAATATTAATTGCCGTTCCGGTCGACTCACCTACGGCCTTTGCTACAACGCCAGTAAATTACACAGACGAACAAAGAGTGCAAACAAACACCAGCGAAACGTTATGCATGAGAGCGATAGAGACATCGAATCTTTCTTTCATGAAAGGTTTGTTCATTATTACAATAAGCTTCGCAAACTTAATTATTATGCTTTACTGCACATCCTTGGTACTGACCTCTTTAATGATGACCACTACTCCCATTGACTTTTCTTTCTTTTTCAACTCACTAACACAAAAAAAAAAAAACACGACAACAAAAAATCAAAAACCAGAAAACTAGGTTATCATTGGCTATGCCAAACCCTCGGGTTGCATCCAACTGAACGGCGACAAATGCCAGATATCAGATATGCTTCCTCTCTAAACATCACTATATTCTCTCTGACACAGTTTGAGGATCAACAAAGAACCCATTTTGAGCACAGTTTAAGTGACACAATACAGCTTTGTACATACTTTTTTTTACTCCCGGGAATGAATATTATTATAAGTTTGTCATGAAGTTTGTAACAAACCAAAGGAGACATTGCTGACCACATAAAGTATATATATATATTCTTGATCAGCTTGATGAGACGAGATAATTTAGCCATGTCCGTCTGTATGTATGCAACTTAGTTCCTCAGTTTGTCAATTTCGAGATCCTAGGGGTACCTCGCATATAAATTTAAAAAACAATAAATATTTTATATGTAATGTATATGCTACATAAGAGAAAATGTTGTTTTAGAAGAAGGGGGTGGTGCATTCTTATCATCCACACATTTATTATTTTGTATTATACTAGCTGTGCCCCCGACTTCGTTCGCGTGGTATGCGAAATATGTTTGTAATAGCGTGTATTTTGTTATCTTTTTCCCTAATTATCAGATCTTTCATGTTGCCCCGCAGCTAAAGAGGAAAACATTCGAAAATCAGCGAAAAAGTGGGCAACAGAATTAAAAATATGAACATCGTTTGATTAAGTAGGTCGATTTCGATAAGATAAACGTTAAATGCTACAATACACCAGTCAAAACCGCATACAAATAGCTTAAGCTGTTCCTGAGATTAGCGTGCACAGTCACGAAAAGGCTTACGATTTTATATACATGTAGATTATTCTTCTGATTTTTATGTATATTGGTCCATGTCCGTTTATAAATTTTTTTTTTTTTTTTACTCAATCAAATTCAAACTTCAAATCAGAATAAAATAAACAAAAGTTGAATTCAGATGAATTGGCAAAATTGCGTGCCAGCAAAATTCAATATAAATCCAGTAACACTTGTAATAACACAAAACTTAGTTAGTTCCCAAGAAATAATTTTATTCGTTGATATTTAGTCTGATTGTTTATTCTTTTGTATCTGTCGGGCCTCTTTCCGTTGCTGATGATAAGAACTTCACGAATAAAAAAACTGTATTGAAATTTGCATTTTGTTCTATTATAATTTTATATGATTCATAATGTATCTAAGAAACTAATGGAGGTTATAAAGTCGGGATATCTTCTACCACAAAACATGAGATGTTGACATGTACAATATTAAAGCTTAATATTTGGGGAGCAATAAATGGTTGTTCAGTTTGTTGGAATACTATTGAATTGATAAGCTTAAAGAAGCATGTAAGAGATATTAATAAGAAGACTTTAAGGCGACATCTCAAATAATTGTAGAATTCTAACTTTTTAAGTACTTCCAAGTAAATCTCTAAAGTCTTTCTAAACAAACGAGGCTAATCACCCCGACTAAGGACCAATCAATTCAAATGTACGTATGCGTACGGGCCAAAGGGTGTTACAAAACAAAGGCATCATTGTAGATCTTATTCTCGTAATTTTTGACAAATATTGTCAGATCTTTCTTCTTTCCACCTACTTAACAAACCACTTTGTCCAATAGTTAATACAATATTGTATAAGAGTTCCCATTTATATTACTAGTAGATATATAAAATTATACGATATAAAATACATTTGTTATGGGCGCTGGTTAACGTTTATTTGTTAGTTGACCGCTTAAAAATGTACATACGTAGATACATGTTTAGTCAAGTAAACAGCAACTTAAGTATTAAAAGGCTGTAAAACTATTCCTTATTTGCGCTTAAAGTTTTTAAACCATAAAGATCATGAATGTGAAAAGCAGTTTTACTTTGGAAACTAAATTTGATATTTTACGAAGATTTGATAATGGAGAAAAGGTGGCAAACATAGCAAAAGCCCTAGTTAGATCTGGCTGCAACAATCGTCACAATTATTCTAGTTCGTGATAGAAATAAATTAACAAAGTTCCGCCAATTCTTTAACATCTTAAGATGCGAAGTCGATGACTCGCACAAGAAGTGGTTTTATGACTAAAATGGGGTCCCTGCTTTCCATTTGGATTCAAAATAAGGTTGCACAGAAAATTGCTTTTTTGCAGATATTGAAAATAAATATTTGTATAGCGACGGTATAAATGGTAGCCGAGTTGCTGACATATAGAAGATTACTAGCGTGAGAGCTTCAAAACTCGAGCAAATCTACATAGAATTTCTTTCTTTTGTTTTATGAATGTAATTAATAAAGTCCCATTTCATTTTTATTATCATCAATTTCATCTTCCTCTAACATTTAATGAAAAAACAGAAAACAAAAAGAGCAAATCACCTTGTGCCGCTTAGATTTGAGTCTTGTTTTTGTGTGTATATATTCACGTCGCCGTCGTCGTGTTGGTTTCATTTATTGATTTTGATTCATTCGAATTCGAGTTTTGTTTAGTCTGCAATTGAAACCCCTTTTATTTTTCTTTCTAGAATAATTGTATTTGCTGTTTATTTTACAATTTCCTGTTGTCATTAAATAAATTTGATTCTAATTCTGATTCATCCAGTGAATAAAGCAAATATCAGGCATATAAAACAAATAGAATTAAATAAGAATTCTTAAAAAAATATTTTTCTTGTTTTGTATTCGATCAACTTTTTTAATGATGATGATGATGACAATAAATAGAAGACAACTTAAAAGGATGATGACACATAAAAATCGATTGCATGAGTAGTTGACTGGTTGACTTGGTTTGTCATGAAGAAAATCATTTATTATTCCTTGTACCCAAATAGAGTATATTCAGTTATTGACAAGAATAAACTGTAGTTAGTAGTATATGTAGAAGCATTAGACAAACAAAATCGATCTACCCATCTAAGTAAATAAGTGTCCAAATGTCCATCTATCTGGGCGACGGAATTTCAGAAACTATTAGAGTTCTATTCATTGAGTCATATACACATATACAAGGTCTACATATCTATTTGATATCCTTATCTTAGTTGCGGCTACAGACCTAATACTATTTGTATGAAATCATGCTCTAATAAGCATAGATTGATTTTCTTTATAAATCACCTTTCCCCTTTTTAAAATTATCGTAAACTTCTATTACTAAAAAGGTATAAATATTTCAGAAAATCTTTTTAAACGCAATACCAAAAATGATCTTAATATTAAAATATTATTAATTATAAAAACACACTAACTAGAAATGAAAATTACAAAACATCAATAAAATAGAGATAAAATAAATCAAATGCAAATTAATCGCTTTTTAGTAAACCATAAATATGCAGACAAGAAATAAATTTTAAATAATGCAAGAAAAGGTTAGATATGAATATAAGTGTCATCAATTCGGTGGCGTAGCACAGCCGCCTTTCTAAGCTGACAGGCTACTTTTACCTTAGTCTAAACGGAGCTGATTCCGAGTAGCGAAGCCAATAAGTGCTGGTGTCCCACAGGGCTCAGTGCTCGGACCCAGCGCTTTATACATACGCTACTCCACATGTAATATCCCTGTGTTGTGCAAGGTGAAGTGGGAAAGACCCTTATGAACACAAATTACAGACTGCCCCAACCAAAATGTCTGGAAAGTGATACTTTAATCTACCCATAATTCTATACAGTAAATCTGTTGCATAGAAAAGCAATTATCTGAAATAACTTGGGCTTATTACGTTAGTCTCTCAGCTGCTTCAAGTAAATTTAAGCAAAACCAATTGATATTGTCGACACAGCTCTCAGTGAAGGACCTAGCCTTTTAGTTTCCTCTGTTAGTCCAATGTGTTTGAATGCCTAGGGATTCCCTAGGACATGATACCTGCCCATACAAACCCAAATCTGGTCATTTTGATCTATTTTTGTTCTTTGCGTTTCATACTTTTGGGTGAACAAATATTTCACTTCTTGCGCTAAGAGAACAAATGCTACTTAATTTTAGCATAACTACAGACAGAGGTCGACAAGCTCTACGTCCAACGAATTTGCATTCCAAGTTTCAAAACCTTGTGCGGTGGTACAGAACCCTTCGTGTGCGAGTGCGACTCTCACTTGACCTGATTTTTTTATTTAATTCTACTATGGGTGATAAAAATTTCAATTTAAAAGTACATAAAAGATACAAGAAAATTCAAAATACAAATCACAGAGGTACATGCTTTAATTTTTTCGAATGTGCAAATAAGCAAAATGTGTTTTGTTTTATTAAAATAAGAAAAGCTTCGTCTACGAAAACTACTCATAAGTTGACCGATCTGTTTTACTCCTAGTCTGAAAACACTCATTATCATAATAAACGCCACTATCATTATCATCATTATTGTCACCAATTTAACGAAGTTTAGTTGAAGTTGGATGTCGACAAGGAAAAGGATCGACAGAGATACAATCGAACAGCTTTCTATCAACTTAATGGGAGTTTTATGGGTGGTCTCCTTCTGTGTGTTACAAACACTCATGACAAACTTATACGTCGTCACATACTATCTCACTCCCGTGAAGAGTATAAACACAGTCTGATTCGATTAAACTCAACAGATCTACAAAGGCTTCGACATTTACAATATAGAGAATATTTGTATGGGTGGTCTCCATATCTGAATGTGTTAAAAACAGCAGAACTGAGACGTATCCGAACTTTATCAATGAACATATCATTTACTAAGTACAAGGAAACGAGAATATGCCGGGTACGGCTGGAGTCCGTTTTACATGAATTTTAACTAAAAATGTGTCATTTATTTATTGCATAACACCTCAGTTAATTGAAACGTTTTATTTTATTTTAACCTACTAACTATGAACAGTTTTATCCTGTTAACAAAATTCTTTCAAGTATTTTATGCAGAGACATAAAAATGTGGTCAAATGTCAATTCTTTGTAAACGGCGTTTTCGAGTTAGGCTGGTATCATGGAACTTGAACAGCGGCTACGGCCTGTTCTGATAGATGCATAGTAGAGCTCAACTGCTCTGAAGGAAGTGGTAGAATTTGCATTATTAAAGAAGTATAACTTCAAATTTCTTAGCTTAGTACTAGATAAGACAGATGCTAAATTATATTGATAACCATAGTTGAATTATTCTGATAGACTCCTCTTTTCCAGTTTTCTCTCTCTGTTGCATTGAAGGATTGCTTTAGGGATTATTTTTTTTTCATAAATTGACAGATAGGACCAAAGATTCTCCTGTGCTCCTAAATCAGCTTTTTTTTGCACCCCTGCCATTCTACCAGAAACTTTAGCCCTTTAGCCTTAGTTAGATGTAGAACTTAATGTGCCATACCTGATCTTTTCCGAGTTTTATGAACGTTTTATAATAAGTTCTATAACGTGCCTGAGATCTCGCCCTCTGCTCTTACCATCATCGTCCTTGGCTGCCTACTGAAATCGGATCACTCCAGTTGAACTGGACTTCTCTTACTGGTTAAACTATCGCGGCTGCCTCTGAGGTTCATCAGTTGTAATTATATGTCTCTGACCACATTTGGCTTTGAGTAGGGGCACAACTAGCTGCTAAGCCAATTAATTATTAGTATTTGTCATATCTTACTAAAATAAATAAATAAATACCCTCAAAAAATAATGGAAAGTAACATCACATTCTGTGAGTCTGTCTAAGACAGACAATTTCAATCTCAATCATTCATATTTATAAAATTCATATTTCATGAAATATTACTATATCGATCACTTACATTAAGAACAAATGTGAGAGTACTACTCCTTTTTGACTAATCTGATATCTGTATCTGTAATATTCAATCTTTTCATCTTATAACTATCCACATTTGAACCAACATTTTTTTTATCTGATAGAATTCTTCTTTCTTGCTTTCTTTTCTTAAGTTTTTGTTTTGTTTTGTTTTTTATTTTCATTTTAAAAGAACTTTTTAATTATTTAGATATAATTATAGCGCAGCATTCTTTGGAATGTTGTTGTTATATGGATACCTAGTACCCTTTGTCCAGTATAATCCTAAAGTCATTCCATCTTTAAACAAATTCTAAATCTGAATGCATATATATAAGGTCTGTCGCAAAGTTATCGAGACTTTTTCAAATTCTCTATTTATAGTGACGTTATCTTTTGACGGGAGTACGAGTTGGAAAGGTACATCCCTCACTGACGTTTTGTCAAAATTTCATGACCAACGGACAAACGGAAGCCGAGTTATTTATAAGTCACAGTGTGTTTATGGCATCGGTCGAAAAATGAACTTCAACTTGGAAAAACTTTTATTGAAACAATTGAATTAATGATACAAGTATATGGTTACAATTGCTTATCCCATGCTAGAGTCCATGAGTGGTTTAAACGATTAAAAGAAGGTCATGAGGACATCAAGGGCGGTGAACATCCCGGTCAAAAAAATTTCGTGACTACGCCAAGTAACATTGGAATTGTGCGTGAGTGAAATTGAATCTTTAAGTTTATACGAGTACAAATCCTATATCAGATAAGCAGAAGATATAAGCAATTAACTGGCTCCATCATCGATGTAAAAAATACTCTGTAATATTTACACGCCTCCCGAGAAGTATGCAACACTTTAAATTTTGAGATGCACATTGGTGGGACTTGTAGGGAGCCAGAAGGCAAAAATACTTCCAGTGAAGATATCAACCTGAAACTTTGGTTACACCTTTGTAAAAGTGAGAAATCTATTAAATGAAAAAATGGGGGTGGTTCGAACCTTCTACGCCCACCCCGAAACCTACATTCTATAAGAAAATTATTTAAAAGAAAAATCAAAACGCAATTTGTTGATGCCTAATTTGCCACAATATTTGATCTAGACATGGAGAAAATATACAAAGAAACGTATGTACGAGTATAGGGGTATCAACCCAAAGTCATAGCGATTTTCGAGGACATCTTTTTGTAAACATTTAAACAAGTCTGGCCTCTTTCGCATTATTGTGTTTGCCCAGCGGTTTTAGTACAAACGCGTCTATGGAAGATTACACGACGCTCAGCACATCTCGGCAGCTGGAAAGAACACTGCATTATCTGAACACGTGAAATAATATTACAATTAAAAAACCATAAAGTGATTCGAAGGTAAGCACAACTAAGACTTTAAGTGTAATTTTAAAATAAATACAAAAAACAAAAAATTTAGAACTTGGAAGAAACTGGATTTTCTAAAAAGTACGCCACAATTAGAAAATATTGTAATACGTTAACTTCATACTTACACTTTCATGTTCACTATCATTGTATCCAATTTAAATTTGAATACTTTTTTAAAAAACAAGAAGTTTGATCATTTAAGACACTGTCAATCAATTAATTGATGGACACAGAGAATATTATTCCATTTATGCTGCAATCTTCGAAGCCAATCACTCCATCCAAATCCGTTATATGGTGTGCTATAACCGATTCCTTATTAATTGCTTTTATGTTTTATTAACGAAAATGAATCGAATTATTTGTACGATGGCAACTCGTGTTTTTCCGGGAGTTAATTTATATATTGTGTATAAAACAAACTTATACATTCATCATTTTTATTTTATATTCTATTTTGGTACTGATGAAAGCATGGGCAGCAAAAAAATACTTATGTAATTGTCAGTGCATCAGGATGAAACAAAAACTCTATTAGAAAAAAAGATAAAAGCTGAAAAGATAATACAAATTTAATAAAACCAGAAACAAAACTAAGAAAAACCATATGCAATACCAGAGAAACATATAATATATACATATGTATTTCTAATAATTTAATTCACAAACAAATAAATGAAAATAAAATACGAGGATAAGTAAATAAGATTGTGAAATGATTTGGTTATTTATTCTTAAAAAACATTCACGAAAACAGTCAAAAGTTGAATCTGTTTTGCTCATAGTCTGTTATTCATGTCGCTTTTAATTATCGTCACTATCATCATTATCATTATCATCATCATTGCCATTATTTTAACGAAATTAAGTTGAAGTTGGATGTCGACAAAAATGATCGGCAGAGATACAATCGAACAATTCACCAATTCATGTTGTGACTGATGGTTGACAAGTTTGATAAATTTTTCAGTAAGAGGGAAAAACAGAGTACTCCGATATTCAATATGGTGAATGATACTGAGAGAAAGATAGTCAAAGAGTTGTAAAATACAAATGTATTGATGAATTTCTATAACATAGTGAACTGATTCGGAACAACTGAAATTGTTCATTGTTTATCGAAGTTGCCTCTTTCTAACTCTTGCTCAGGGGTTCCTAAGCTGAGTTTTCGAAATTTCATTGATATGATCCTTACAGTTCCAGTTTTCCAACAACACCAATCATGATGTGTAAGTACATTTTTTATGGACACTTTTTCTTTCAGTAATCGGAGAACTCTAGATTTAACATATTAGCTGTGTGTAATAATAAAACTCGTTTGTACCAAACAATGGGACGGACATAGCTACAGAGATTCTCCTCTTTACGCTGATCTTTTCGATAAGGGGTCTCGGTAGAATGGTTCTATGCTTTACAAACATTTAAGCCAAGTATTAATATCAGTTCACACTAGTATAAAGGCATAAAAATTTGTGCTAAATAATTTTTTGGCTTCAAAATACTTATTTATTTTGAAAAAATTGGACCAATATGTGAGCTTGATAATACAGCGGTTCTGAGGATAACACATATTCGTTTAAGAATCGCTTTTGTAGCTCACACTTGAGCTGAGAAACTACATATATCGCATTAATTTAGTTGTATGCACAATCAAAAGAGAAGGAATCAGCAAAGGGACTTCGAAAATGATTAATGCCTCTGATACATCGCGCTCTCAAACATTGATTTCTCATGTTGTTACTTTCAATATGGTTTCATCAAACCTCTGCTTGACAGAATGAAATTTTAGGATAGTTTACTTCGTTCGCATTGTTTCAGTACTGAAATCAAAACCAAAAGTGACGTCTAGCCAATCAGTTCAACGTCAACGTGATATTGTACTATCTTAGACTTACTAAGTTTATTTTTGAATACAAAAATATTAATATATAAAAAAGTGAATTAACAACATTTGGTCACATAGTGAATTTTTCTAATTGAAAAAAAGAAATACAGTTTATTATAATGACTTGTATATATCATCGAAACACTTTAAAAGTAACTCAATGAAAGTTCAATATTTTCAGTTCATTTTAAAATACAAAAACAAAATATATTAAGCGTCTCCTAAATAAAAATTAATAGGTGACTTAAAACAATTTTGTGAATTGGTAAATATTTAAGGCATAAAGAAGAAAAATTCAGTTGAATTTTGTTGTGACTTGGTAAAAATTTGAAGTTACTTTTGTGATATAAACTTACAAGTAAATACTTACATAAAATCCAAACAGAAGAACTCATCAAAATTGTCTGGAAAAATATGAAATTAATTTAACAAACATTCATATACGAAAGTACTGGAATCAAGGAAGTTATAGCGAAACCAACTCAACTTTAAATTTAAAGTCTTCTAAAAGATTCATAATATTCGTGAAATAAATACCAAGAAAGGAAACTTAGAAAGGGACAATGGGACGACATCATTAGGTAATTTATCAATCACCATCTACCAAGACGACACTCCAAATGAATGAATGAATTATCCAGGATCAAGACCAACGTAAGGATCAGAACAAAGTTAGGTAAACTGATGATAATGTTCACACTATTTATAATAGTATAAGTCTCTCAATAAAAATAATTAAGATATATCATTAAATTTAAAAACAAAAACAAAAAAATTAAATTTATTAAGACGAAATTGCATATTTTGCAATAATATTTAAAACTTGAATAAAGTACTTCACCATTTAGATATTTTGCAAATGATTTAAATAAATAAATTATAATTATAATTTTCAAATGTAAATAAGTTTCGACCTCACTCAATCTATTTCTTATTGCAATGATTGTAATTTAAGTATAAAGAAACATATTTCCGATTATAAAAATTTTAATTGCCAACTTTATATAAATATATGCAACATAAGTCATCTTATGATTAAGTTGAGATACTTTGAGATCTTCACAGGACACATATAACAGGTTACCATGTTGCAAAAGATATCAATTGAATATCAATTTGAATTGAGATAAAATACTTTCAGATCCTCCGACACAAATACAAATTTGCATTGTTCGACCATCAACTTTGTAGTACTTCTGTTTTAGAGATATTCAAGTAGACCCATTGAATTTAAGCAGTTTTAAATTTTCTTCAAAATGACAATAAAAATTGCAATGACTTAGCTACGGAAATTTATAAATTGTTAATATTATATAAACTGTTCAGAATAACAATTTGTGAATTGTAAACTATACCAACTATCCAGGATTCATCATGTTGCAAAAGTATGGCTATAGACTTCATAGCTTCTTTGAACAATTGATTATTTTCATGATCAAAGAAAGAATTTGACTTCATCGACTTATAGTTTTCCGCGTCTTCTCTTATCATAAAGAAATTTTTTGAGATACATATTTTCAATATTAAATGCAATAATAATTTGATCTGATGTTTCCTTGTAATAAAGACTTGCTTTTGGCTCCTCCTTTTTTGTTGGTGGTTTTTCAGATAGTTAGATGTTTGTTATAACTAAATTTGTGAGATGTGTAACGAAAACCAGGAATAATGATAGAAATTCAAATGACAAAATGATTAAATTAATTAATGAATGAGTTACTATTAAAAACAAAGGTAACTTAAGTTTCACATCTTTAACCTCATCTGATAGATTTGAAAACAAAACATTTACAAATCTGCTGCTCTCCAGTTATTCCACTCAACCAAATCGTTAGGTTGGGAAATATTGACATTGTCTCGATAAAACTGAAGTGTCTCCTTTGCCAAATGGAAATTTCTAATACTTGTACTTATGTATTGTACATGCTCTGGTTCTGCATTGCTTGAATTCTTGGCATTTATAAATTGTTTAAATTGTTTAATGATAGAAAATTCATTATGAGTTTAAAGGTAAACCAATTAAAAAGATTGGAACATCTTTCTTTCTAGGTTCTTTTCCATGATTACGGAAGCTAAATCCTTTTATTATTTTTCCTATTTTATTAATATAAATTTTTTGGTTGCGTTTTGATGGATATTGGAAAATATTATTACGTGCCTCTTAGTTGGTAAAGTTTGGTATTTTTGAAGCAAAAATTAGAATATTGTTCTCTTACATGACTCCCGATTGGATGTATTTTATTTCATCGAAATAATTGGTGGATGAAAAATGTTACAATACTATATATATAGTATTTTGACGAGGCAATATTGTTTCAGGTTTAATAATTGGGCATGGAAACGATGAAGCATCTACGACTTTCAATGAATTTAGTATTTGCTTTCATCATCTTTTATCATTGATTGCAGTAAGTTGATTGAATTTTTGATTTTATCGGTAATGTAAATCTGTATATTCACTGCTTCTATTAGTAGATCATAGAAGTCGTTGGATTTAGTATATCATCGCTGCTCTTACATTTTGTTGTATATTAGTTGGTTTCATTATTTACATTATAATGATCTGAAAAAATTAATGGATGCACACCCAAAATTTGTTTAATAAACTTGGGTTATACGTTTGTTTGTTCTTTATAAACCCGTCTTACCTATTCTCTTTTTAATACTCTTATTATTTGCCGAAATTAGTTGTTATGTTTTATTTGATTTTGACCTATTTAATTTGAAATTCAAACGATGCACATTTTATTGTACTATGATATGAATCATTATATTTATTTATTTATTTGTTTTGTTTGTTGTTTGCAAAGTAAGGTTTAAACTGTTCCGCTGGTATGTTTGCTCCAATTTCAAAAGTTTATCCTCTTATTTCGTTCGGAACTCTCCACTCATCTGTAGAGTTTTTTATGAAGTTTACCTTCTGTTCAATTCTCTTATGGTATTTGAGTTTGATATTTCTATAGACGTTGGCGGCTTTTAATTCGGAAGACTTGTCACCTGCGTTATTCTTTTATGTTTTTATATGAATAATTTACTGATCCAGTGCTCTTAATCTATGGAAATCACTTTACCATTCACTGCCATATAGCTCCTTGAGAGCGTTTCTATTTTCTTGCGGGTCTTGCATCATCTTTTTCTCGCGGTTCCACCTTTACCAATTATCGCCAATTTTTAAATTGCCATCTCTCACTATATATGTTTTTAGCTTGAAGCCAAAATCGCCGATTTGAGCTGGAACATCAACCTTTCGTCCTGTTGACGTTTAGTATTTAGGTCGAGATTTTCGTAGATGGGTAAGCCTGCCAGTTTGTTTGAAAGCCGAGACTAAGAATTCTTCGGATTCAAACTCAACTAAGGTTTTGACTACGGAAGCTGATGGTAACAGTAAGACATACATATTTGCAGACCCTCTTCACTTCGACATGTACTGCCTTGTTTGCTGGCTGTCCTTTGTAAATTAAGTTTCTGCCCTTGATCTGCATTGTCAGTTGTTCTAACTCGGTGTTCATTTCAGCATTCTGTGTTTTGGTTTGCCACAGCTTCAGCCACAAATAATAGTTTGTCTAGAACCTCAATGTTTGTATCCTTATTTGTTTCTATTACAATGGCCTTGATATCTTCGGCATTTGAGTTTTTTGTTTCTAACTTGGTTTTTCTCAACTTGATCGCATTTAATACAACCTATATGCTCACTGCTGGTGAGAACGTTCGTCGAGTCCGCTTTCCTAACGGTGTACCCGTATCTCGGTTTTGTTTAGTCTTTTTGTGACTGGTGTTTTCCATTGTAAACGAATGGTGCTACTTTGTTTTTTAAATTACGCTTCATGCTAATATAATGTAATTTGAGGTATAGTTTGGCACATATTTCTTAATTTTAACTGAGTGTTCTAATCTCAGCTCACAATGCGCTATTCTTGGTCAAAAGTTTAAAGTTCAAAGTTGAACTTGCATCGCTTTGCTTTACTTTGCTTTCCTTTTTTTTGCAAGTTCCCTCTTACTCATCACTCTTTCAGTTTAATCATCAGAATCAGAACTTGTTGTTGTTGCTGCTGTTCACCTTTTATATTTCTTGTCTTTACTTCGATTATTGTCAAAAGGTTTTATTTACTTTACCGTGTTTTTTCTTCTCTTGACATGCACTTTTTTGCTTTGCTTGTTTTTTTCGCTTCACTTTGGAGGTTTCTTCAGTGTATCCTGGATTTATGGAAATACGAACTCATTAAATCTCGGCAAAAGTTGATTCGAGCTTAAAACTTATATCTTCTATTATTTTTTATTTTGATTCTCTCACTCTCTTTCTCTGTGTCCCTTAATCTCTATTACATTATTTTAAGAAGTTTCATTTCTGTCACACGCGGATTTTTTTTAATTTTATGGCTATTTTCCTTCTTTAAGTTTAGTATTCTTACTTTCAAGTTAACAGTTATTTGTCATGAATAACTAAATAATATACTATACATTACAATGTATTTATGTTTTGTATTGAATCGCTTGGTTTTATCAGTACTTTGATTTTGACTTTGCTTTTACTTGTTTTTGCTATTATCTTTGGTTCTGAATCTGCGTCCGAATTCATTGATAATATTTTATTTGATAACATAATTGGAGAGAATTGGTGGATTCGGACTACGATCGTTCTTTAACAATGCCTTTTCTTTTTGGAGATTCTCTACTCTTTTCTCTTACTATCCTAAATATTGCAATTAAGATTATTATAAAAGTGAGTATTTAATTCAAAAGATTGAATTTAAATTTGTTTATGTTATTGCCAGGTGGCAATCATTGTCAATCTCACACAGAACCTAGAAACGGGAGAGATTAGCATCCCATATAAGTGTTTTATGATCCAATAAACATTTCGCCATTAGGGATAACAGTTGATAATGAGAAAGTGTCCTAATACAAGGTGGTTAAAGTATTTGGCTTTTCGTGTTCCTTTTCTAGGTCCATTTCGCCTAAAGCCTTTGATTAATTGGGTATGCCAACGTTACGTTGTTTTTGGCAACAGTCAACTTGCGGTCATCAAATTCAGAATCATTTCCAAATCACATGGCCGCATCATCGATTGCTTCTAATATTATAATTGTTTTTACCATTCGTCCAGTCTCCGATTGAGACATATATAATGTATATACAATACAATGCATTTCCAGAAACTTTGTCCCTTCAGCCTTGATTAGATGCTATAACAACCACACCTTTCATGGAAGAAGGAACAACAACATGGTATGTTGTTTCTTTCATGCACGATGCGCTCATATTTTAAAATGTTATTTTTTTGTAATGATGCAGAACTCTGGTTAATACTATTGTACATAAAACTCTATTGAACGAATTTACGACATTGAATTTCTCCTGAACGGGTGAACCGATTTTGATGAAAATTTTTGAATGTTTTTAAGTGGGTTTGAATGGTCCAATTTTTATATGCTGAACTACTTTTAATAATTTCTTTGGTAAGGTTTGTTTGATTACCGCTCTCTCTCTCTCTCTCTCTCTCTGTCTCTTACACTAAATCTCTCTTATTCTGTTTTTTAGAAGTTTTACTTCTATCACACGCGAATTTTTTTTATTTTATGGCTATTTTCCTTCTTTAAGTTAACTATTCTTACCATCGAGTTGACAGCTATTTGTCATAAATAACTAAATAATAAACTATACATTACAATGTATTTTTGTTTTATATTGAATCGCTTGGTTTTATCAGTACTTTGATTTTGACTTTGCTTTTACTTGTTATTGCTATTATCTTTGGTTCTGAATCTGCGTCCGAATTCATTGATACTATTTTATTTGATAACATAATTGGAGAGAATTGTTGTTTAACTATGCGTTTTGTTTTTGTGTTTTCTCTTCTCGAGCTAGTGGAATTTCTTGAAGTCGAAGAAAATTTTTGTGCTTGTTGTTCGTCTGTTGAAGAAATGAGATATTCAAAGCTTTTAATGGCATGATATTAAATGCCTTCTAGTTTCAGGAACTCTCCTACTTTTACCGTATAAATGAAAATAATGAATGACTTCCTATTGACTTAAGTGAAAATATATATGATTTCGTAAGTTGTTGTTGGTGGCTCTGTTATAACAAATTTGGTTTTAATTGCATTGCAGTCATGTTAACCTCCTGAATAAAATAATATTAATACCATGGTTCCTTTTTATGTTGGGGATTGTAGAGAGTCTTGTTATTTAGTTCGTTATTGGTGGATCTGATTCCAGAATGTTCGTTTTTAATTTTTA
>JBAMAV010000259.1:0-38731 GCA_037043315.1 Amiota communis
TTTGGCCTTCACTGGATAATTTTTTTTACGTGGCGGGTTCCAAGCCCTGCGCACAACCCAGATTTTATGTCCAGGGGATTGGACAGCGCTGCACACATTGGTTCACAGACTAGCGGGTGCTAGTCCGCTATCCAGGAGGGGCCACGAGGAGGCTGTGTATCAACTTGGATAAAGCAAGGAAACAAGGATCGTTCTGGCGGTCGCCATGTTGACCACGATCAGAGACTTTGCCTTGTATGCGATAACCCATCCCATCTCTTAACAACCTACTAAAACAATAAAAAACACCTGCCTCTCGGGGAATCTACGTGTAGAGTGAATCATTAAGGGCAACCTTGCCTCTAAGATTTCTCCAAGTCAAGTGGTTGATGATGAGTATAGCTACGTGGCCAAAAGTACTTACTTAATTTTCCTAAAGATGAAAATGAGCGTCATTACCCAAGAAAACTATCAAACGAAGAAACTATTAAACGAGAATATAACCAGATATACTCAAATCAAGGCACCCTAGAGCAATACACTTTAGCTACATACAAGAGAATCAACATCCTCAACAAAGTCAATAATACGTTAACAGGTCACAACAACCACAACAATACTATACGACAAGTACACAATACTATACGACAAGTACACCACAACAGAAACAATAACAGGGGCAGTAATTTACAACAAACAAAAATTTCACATATATGTGTATACACATAGTATTTGAATAAATATTATATGATCTATGTAGATAAAATTCAGGCTGAGTGCGATAGAAGTTAAATTTTTTAGTGTTGCTTCAAGGTCAAAGCTCCCCTTAGTAACTTATGTAATGAAGTATTGTACAATCCAAATAGTTTATTTGTGTATTTTAGTGGCACAACAACAGGTAATGAAAAGCAAGAGGGACGTAGCCGTGAAAAGATGGATGAAGACGAAATAAAGAGTGTGTTGTCTTATATGGAGGAGCATCTGAATATTGAGGAATAAATTTGCTTTTAGTAAAACATTGCTGGTGTAATAATTTGTATGTCATTACAGAAACCAACAGTGCAGATATATTACAAAAATAGCAGAAAGGCATAAAATGCACGTGGAATATGCTAAAGTGCAAGATCAGGTATCTGAACTTTTTATTGGAGTAAGGCCAATTCTTTCGTAAACTTGACCAACAAAAACTTGACTCGGATATAGAAAAATTAAGAAACGAGTTTGAATTAAAGAAATAGGAATTACAATGTATCCAATACAAAAGTTCTCAGTACTTTTGTTACAGGGAAACAATACAAATGAATCAAGTTCCACCAGCGGCGGAATGATTATCATAAAAACCAAAGTAATGATTTGTTCGATCAGAATAGGTTTCAAAGTCAAAAATTCAGAACAATTTAAGTTATATCCAGAATAGAGCAAATTTAAAGCAACCATTCACACCAGTAAAAAGGCAAAGAGACAGTGATAGTGGTCATCGATTTATGGATATCACTTGAAATTTTTAAGTAGCTGCCTCTGATCAAGAACAACATGACTTCAATAACTATAACATAGAAAAACAATAGCAAAATAAACCTGAGTATGATCGAGACAGAGGGAAAGTGACAGCGACCATCAAAAGATTGATACAACTGAAAAATTTCAGACACTTGCTTTGAAGGCAGACAAAACATAACAATCAAATGTAATAATTAAAGCTATAAATGCTTGGTAGAAAAAGAAGTATTTTAAGGTAAAACTTAATAAATATATAGAAATAGCATATTAGACGCTATTTTCAAAATTTCAAATGTTCTTTATCCATAAATTTTCGGATAATTATGAAGACTTTAATTTCACAATTGATTATAAAGAGGGAATAACTCCGCACTACGTAACACTATATATGCAAATTCGTTAGACGTAAAGCTTGTACATCCGTCTGAAGTTATGTTAAATTAATTTGCTTTTGTTTTTGTTGCAAAAGTGAAATATTTAAACACCCTAAGGGTATACTAAAACTTTAAGTCTTCAAGTATACAAAAAAATGAACCAAAATGAGAAACACAAGATAAAAACTGCACGCAGGCATATTGGAGTACACCTTTCTTGTAACTTTATTCGTTAATGAAATTAGGCATAATATTTGGACCCTTCATGAAAAACCGTACAGTTACCCATACATCCATGAAAAAGAAGTTAAAAATCAAATTAATGATATGCTAGAACAGGGCATAATCAAATAAAGTGTTTCGCCATATTGCAGTCCATTGTGGATTCTACCCAAGATGGTAGAAGCCTCAAGGAAACAAAACTTTCGAATAGTAAATGACCATTGAAGCTTGAATACCAAGTTCCTATTCCCGACGTGGTAGAATTGACTTCAATATAAAGTACATTGAAGCAAAAGAGAATCATGTAGCAGATGCATAATCAAGAGTAAAGTTTAAAGAAAACCTTGTAATTGACGATGATGAAAATGAATGAAACGAACAATTCAACAAGAACTTCGTCACACAGTGCTCAAGAAGATAACCGAAGATGCATTAAAAAGGATGAAAGGCTATTCAATTATTTCTGTAAAACGGGAATTGCAGAACGGCTACATAATATATTAAATGAAAAATTTGGAATTGTAAATACCAGTGATAATGTTGAAAATATATTATACACATATAATCATGATACAAGGTACAACAGAATGTACACCAGCAAATATATTCATAAGTATATTCTGGGACATCAAAATTAAATACACAAGCAAAGAGGAAAGCAACAGATAAGTAAGGTTAATGAAAACCGTCTAGAACGCGAGATAGACGTAAATTATAGGGAACCACCTATTAATAAATTAAAACTACAAAAACCATTCAGAGTAACTCATAATATCAAACACATTGACAGTTAACATTATGAGAAAGACAATAAGGGAAACAAGGTCATTCATCATTTATCCAAATTTAAGAAAAAGAAGACTTATAACTGGGAAATGGCACAAATGGCAACAGCGCTAATGATGTTAACTATTTTCACTATGATGACAATCAATGCTTAGATTATTGAAATTTGGAAGATTATAACAAATAGGATATTTACTATTTGAACAAGGAAAAACAAATATGTCCTTTGAAAACCATTGTCTACTAGTTTACATAACAGCTAAAGAAAACACTTATAACTTTTTAATTCAACGGAGTAAGCTATACTCAGAAGACTCTACAACACGCAGTACAACGGAAACTTACACAAGTTTTACAATGAATTAGAACAAAAAAGTTATATATTTTCAAAATCTTAAATGTTCTTTATACATACATTTTCGGATAATTATGATATATTGTTAGGAAGACAACTATTGGTACACTGTTTTTTCACAATTAATTATAAAAAAGGATCTATGAATATAATTTCAAGCACCAGGATTCAATGAATAAGGCAAATATTAGTCCTTCTCTGGATAATTCAAGAGTGCAATGTTTAACAAAGATAAGGAAATGAAGGGAAAATATTCGAAGTTAATTTAGCGTAAGATAATGAAATAGAAGAGAAAAATGAGCACAGACTCGAATATCTCAATCAAGGAGAGCAATTACAATTAAAAAAATTATTATACGAGTTTCGTGATATACTAATCATTAAGGGGAAAAACAGACATTCACCAATTAAATAAGGCAAAATATTCGGACTATTCATGGAAACCCATTATATAAAAAGTCTTACAGTTACCCGTATTTTCATAAAGTGAAGAATCAAATTAATGATGTCACAAAATTTATAACAGTAAAATAGGAAAAATAATAAAAGGATTTAATTTCCGTTATCATTGAAAAGAATCTAGAGAGAAAGGAGTTCCAATAATTTAGTTACTTGGCTTACATTTAAATTCATAATGAACTTCCGATCTTTCAACAATGGTAACTATTTACAAATGCATAGAATTCAAGTAGAACCATATACCATATACGAGTATAATATATTAATACGGAGAAGGTGATAAGAAAGATTCATTTCACGGAGATAATTGTTTACTCCATTAAATAAACAAAATGAAAATCGATGGACGATGATCGATGATTATCATCGCCTCATAATAAAAAGAATACTGACGCCAAAAGACTTTAGCCTTAAATAAATAAATAAAGATTGATTCTGAGAATAATGGAAAGTGTTTATTGTAGACTTAGGCAGAAATATATGAACAAAGAAATCAGTATGGTGACATATTGAAATCAAAGTCACACCACATATGTATAAAGAGAAATCAAAATCTTGACATATGTATATAATTTTGCTTTTGTTATGCAATTTTGGTTGTTACCCCCACACACGACGAATGAAGTCATAAGTTAAAGAACATGAGTTGAGAACAAGGAAAGTTGCAGTAACTAACTGAACTATTCCATATTTATATAATGATAATATAATTGTGAAGATCACAAACTTTGCAAAATATGTTAAGGTTCCAAAATTTACTGGATAAAGAAATTTCGTGTTTCAGAACCAAATTTGTTATAACAGAGCCACCAACAACAACTGACGAAATCATACATATTGACACTTAAGTCAATAGAAGTCATTCATTATTTTCATTTATACGATAAATGTAGGAGAGTTCCTGAAACTAGAAGGCATTTAATATCATGCCACAAGACCAAATAGTCAATAATATTCCAACGGAAATAAAAAGAAAGAAGAAGAGCAAAAGGCACAAAAATTTTTTTTTCGACATCAAGAAATTCCAATAGCTCGAGAAGAGAAATCCCAAAAATAAAACGCATAGTTAAACAACAATTCTCTCCAAATATGTTATCAAATAAAATATTATCAATGAATTCGGACGCAGATTCAGAACCAAAGATAAAAGCAAAAACAAGCAAAAGCAAAGTGAAAATCACAAGCAAAGCCAAAGGCAAAGGACAACAATGATATACAATTCGACGCTAAAATGGACGAGTACTTCATGCACGCTGTACAGATAAAACCAAGCGATTCAATACAAAACAAAAATACATTGTAATCTATAGTATATTATTTAGTTAGTTATGACAAATAACTGTTAACTCGAAAGTAAGAATACTACACTTAAGGAAGGAAAATAGCCATAAAATTAAAAAAAATCCGCGTGTGACAGAAGTGAAACTTCTTAAAATAATGTAATAGAGATTAAGAGACACAGAGAAAGAGAGAGAATCAAAATAAAAAAATAACAGAAGATATAAGTCAAGCTCGAATCAACTTTTGACGAGATTTAATGAGTTCGTATTTCCATAAATCCAGGAAAAACTGAAGAAACCTCCATAGAGCGCATCCACACAGCAAGATTTTTGGGCAGAATACAAGCCGAAGGCTTGTGCTTGTCGGCAAGAAACTTGCGACGCTTACGGGGTAGTTTTGTCTGCTGTACCACAGACGCTGTCGACGTTTTTAGCCGAACGACCGACGTTTCTGTTCGGTTTCGTCGTGTGTTTTGTATTTGTATGAAATTTGCTTGCCGTGTCGGTGCACAATAAGAACGAAGTTGAAAATATTTGTCTTTCACGAATCTGTCGTGTATGTCTAGCAGCGTACTTCGGTAAAAAATATTCGTACAATGTCTTTCTGTGTGGATCAGCTCATAGTGAATCTGAAAGCGAAGAAAGCAAACAAAGCAAAAAAGTGCATGTCAAGAGAAGAAAAAACACGGTAAAGTAAATAAAACCTGTTGACAATAATCGCAGTAAAGACAAGAAATATAAAAGGTGAACAGCAGCAACAACAACAAGTTCTGATTCTGATGATTAAACTGATAGAGTGATGAGTAAGAGGGAACTTGCAAAAAAAAAAGGAAAGCAAAGTAAAGCAAAGCGATGCAAAGTTCAACTTTGAACTTTGAACTCTTGATCACGAATAGCGCATTGTGAGCTGAGATTAGAACACTCAGTTAAAATTAAGAAATACGTGCCAAACTATACCTTAAATTACATTATATTTGAATTAAGCGTAATTTAAAACACAAAGTAGCAACATTTGTTTACAATGCAAAACACCAGTCACAAGAAGACTAAACAAAACCGAGATACAAGTACACCATTAGGAAAGCGGACTCGACGAACGTTCTCGCCAGCAGTGAGCCTGTAGGTTATATAAAATGCGATCAATTTGAGAAAAACCAAGTTAGAAACAAAAAACCCAAATGCCGAAGATATCAAGGCCATTGTAATAGAAACAAACAAGGATACAAACAATGAGATTCTTGATAAATTATCATTTGTGGCTGAAGATGTGGCAAACCAAAACACAGAATGCTGAAATGACCCCGAGTTAGATTAACTGACAATGCAGATCAAGGGCAGAAACTTAATTTACAAAGGACAGCCAGCAAACAAGGCAGTACATGTCGAAGTGAAGAGGGTCTGCAAATATGTATGTCTTACTGGTACCATCAGCTTCCGTAGTCAAAACCTTAGTTGAGTTTGAATCCGAAGAAGTCTTAGTCTCGGCTTTCAAACAAACTGGCAGGCTTACCCATCTACGAAAATCTCGACCTAAATACTGAACGTCAACAGGACGAAAGGTTGATGTTCCAGCGCAAATCGGTGATTTTGGCTACAAGCTAAAAACACCGGATTATAGTGAGAGATGGCAATTTAAAAATTGGCGATAAATGGTAAAGGTGGAACCGCGAGAAAAAGAAGATGCAAGACCCGCCAGAAATAGAAACGCTCTCAAGGAGCTATATGGAAGTGAATGGTAAAGTGATTTCCATAGATTATGAGCACTGGATCAGTATATTAAAAAAAAAATCAGGAAAATTCCCTGCCAAAAAGCATCAATTAGTCTAATCTCTTACAACGATCATGGCCTGCAAAATAAATTTTCAATAACTCGCTGAATTCTGTATCGACTATGGATTATTCATACTGAATGGTTGGACCCAAGGGGATCACAATAGTGAATTGACTTGTGTGAATGCGATCGCAAATGACATATGCGCAGTATCAGAACTCTGTGCAGATACAGAGTGGCACATACAGAGTGGTACAACTTTAATTACCACAAAGCTCACAAGAAATCGTTTGAATCCGTCAACAAATAAAAAACATAAAAGAATAACGCAGGTGACAAGTCTTTCGAATTAAGAGCCGCTCATGTCTACAGAAATATGTGTGAGCAACCCAAACTCGAATACCATAAGAGAATTGAACAGAAGGTAAACTTCATAAAAACTCTACAGATGAGTGGAGAGTTCCGAACGAAATAGTACAATAAAATGTGCATCGTTTGAATTCCAAATTAAATAGTTCAAAACAAAATACAACATAACCGGCTAATTTCGGCAAATAATAAGAGGATTAAAAAGAGAATAGGTAAGACGGGCTTATAAAGAACAAATAAACGTATAACCCAAGTTTATTAAACAAATTTTGGGTGTGCATCCATTAATTTTTTCAGATCATTATAATGTAAATAATAAAACCAACTAATATACAACAAAATGTACGAACAGCAATGATATAATAAATCCAACGACTTCTATGATCAACTAATAGAAGCAGTGAATATACAGATTTACATTACCGATAAAATTAAAAATTCAATCAACTTACTGCAATCAATGATAAAAGATGATAAAAGCAAATACTAAATTCATTGAAAGTCGTAGATGCTTAATCGTTTACCATGCCCAATTATTAAACCTCAAACAATATTGCCTCGTCAAAATACTATATATATAGTATTGTAACATTTTTCATCCACCAATTATTTCGATGACATAAAATACATCCAATCGGGAGTCATGTAATCGAACGATATTCTTATTTTTGCTTTAAAAATACCAAACTTTACCAACTAAGAGGCACGTAATAATATTTCCCAATATCGATCAAAAAGCAACCAAAAAATTTATATTAATAAAATAGGAAAAATAATATAAGGATTTAGCTTCCGTAATCATGGAAAAGAACCTAGAAAGAGAGATGTTCCAATCATTTTAATTGGTTTACTACCTAACAATTTATAAATGGCAAGAATTTAAGCAATGTAGAACCAGAGCATATACAATAAACAAGTACAAGTATTAGAAATTTCCATTCGACAAAGGAGACACTTCAGTTTTATCAAGACAATGTCAACATTTCCCAACCTAACGATTTGGTTGAGTGGAATAACTGGAGAGCAGCAGATTTGTAAATGTTCTGTTTCCAAATCTATCAGATGAGGTTAAAGATGTGAAACTTAAGTTACCTTTGTTTTTAATAGTAAATCATTCATTAATTAATTTAATTGTTTTGTAAGTCATTTGAATTTCTATCATTATTCCTGATTTTCATTACACATCTCACAAATTTAGGTATAACAAACATCTAAATATCTGAAAAACCACAAACAAAAAAGGAGAAGCCGGAAGAAGAACAACAAAACCATGTGTTTATTACAAAGAAACATCAGATCAGGTTATTATTGCATTTAATATTGAAAATATGTATCTCAAAAAATCTCTTTATGATAAGAGAAGACGCGGAAAACTATAAGTCGATGAAATCAAATCCGCACCACGTATATGTATATTTCCCGATATTAAATGTGAAGGATTTTTATTAAATTTACATAGACAAACTTAAATGAACACATATATTCAATCTTTTAAATTAAATACTCACTTTTATAATCACCTTAAATAGGGAGCACAATTTCAATGTTTGCGAAAGTAAAAGAGAGGAGTCATTGGATTACATAAATTGTTTGTGAAACGAGCTTTGGAGTCGTAAAGGTGCGATGTAAATGACATATCAATTGTTTTAGGAGTACTTAATAATGAAGCAATAAGATAATACCATTTGATAGGCAAATGTTAGGGTTTGAAAAAGTTAAAAATATGTATATAGTGGATAAATCATTTGGAGCAAAGACTCAAATACTATAATAAAGGCCTTACAATATCATGAACCATCAAAAATTTTGAATTATTGAATATGTCATAATATATTATTAATAGTTTTTGACCTTCATAAATACTTATGAGTATATTGTAAATTCAAAAGTCGAAGGCCATAGAAGCCATAGAAGCCAGTAATAAGATAGTCTTAGTATTTAAATTAAGGCAACTTTTATAAATAAATACAAGAATAAATAGTTTTTGAACGTATCTTTGTATATTATGATTAAATGAATAACCATGAATTAACAAAACAGATTACACCAGCCACGAATATTGTGTCTTATACACAAAAAATGGATCATTCTTTTGACATAATATCTCACTATCTTAACATTTCTTGATCATGAAAATAATCAATTTATAAATATAGTTCAGAGAAGCTATGAAGTCTATAGCCATACTTTTGCAACATGATGAATCCTGGATAGTTGGTATAGTTTACAATTTACAAATTGTTATTCTGAACAGTTAATATAATTTACAATTTACAAATTTCCGTAGCTTAGTCATTGCAATTTTTATTGTCATTTTAAAGAAAATTTAAAACTGTTTAAATTCAATGGGTCTACATGAATATCTCTAAAACAGAAGTACTACAAAGTTGATGGTCGAATAATTCAAATTTGTATTTGTGTCGGAGGATCTCAAAGTTTATCTCAATTCAAATCGATATTCAATTGATATCTTTTTCAGCATAGTAACCTGTTATATGTGTCCTGTGAAGATCTCAAAGCATTTAAACTTATGTTGCATATATTTATATTAAGTTGGCAATTAAAATTTTAACAATCTGCCATATGTTTCTTTATACTTAAATTACAATCATTGCAATTAGAATTAGATTGAGGGAGGTTGAAACTTATTTACATTTGAAAATTATAATTATTATTATTTATTTAAATCATTTGAAAAATATCTAAATGGTGAAGTACTTTATTCAAGTTTTAAATATTATTGCAAAATATGCAATTTCGTCTTAATAATTTTTTTTTTTTATATTAAATGATATATTTTAATTATTTTTATTGAGAAACTTACTTATACTGTTATAAATAGTGTGAATATTATCATCAGTTTACCTAACTTTGTTTTGATCCTTACGTTGGTCTTGATCCTGGATAATTCATTCATTCATTTGGAGTGCTTACGTTGGTCCTGACCCTGGATAATTCATTCATTCATTTGAAGTGTCGTCTTGGTAGATGGTGATTGATAAATTACTCAGCATTGGTCTTTTCTAAGTTTCCTTTCTTCGTATTTATTTCACGAATATTATGAATCTTTTAGAAGACTTTAAATTTAAAGTTGAGTTTGTTTCGCTTTAACTTCCTTGATTCCAGTACTTTCGTTTATGAATGTTGGTTTAAATAATTTCATATTTTTCCAGACAATTTTGATGAGTTCTTTTGTTTGGATTTTATTTAAGTATTTACTTGTAAGTTTATATCACAAAAGTAACTTCAAATTTTTACCAAGTCACAACAAAATTCAACTGAGTTTTTCTTCTTTATGCCTGAAATATTTACCAATTCACAAAATTGTTTGTAGTCACCTATTAATTTTAATTTAGGAGACGCTTAATATATTTTGTCTTGGTATTTTAAAATGAACTGAAAATATTGAAACTTCATTGAGTGACTTTTAAAGTGTTTCGATGATATATACAAGTCATTATATCATTCTTTATATCAATACACATAAAAATAAACTGAATTTCTTTTTTTCAATTAGAAAAATTCACTATTTGACCAAATGTTGTTAATTCACTTTTTAGTATATTTATATTTTTGTATTCAAAAATAAACTTAGTAAGTCTAAGATAGTACAATATCACGTTGACGTTGAACTGATTGGCTAGACGTCACTTTTGGTTTTGATGTTAGTACTGAAACAATGCGAACGAAGTAAACTATCCTATAATTTCATTCTGTCATGCAGAGGTTTGATGAAACCATATTGAAAGTAACAACATGAGAAATCAATGTTTGAGAGCGCGATGTATCAGAGGCATTAATCATTTTCGAAGTCTCTTTGCTGATTCCTTCTCTTACTTGTGCATACAACTGAATTAATGCGATATATGTAGTTTCACAGGTCCAGTGTGAACTACAAAAGCGATTCTTAAACGAATATGTGTTATCCTCAGAACCGCTGTATTATCAAGCTCACATAATGGTCCAATTTTTTCAAAATAAATAAGTATTTTGAAGCCAAAAAATTATTTAGCACAAATTTTTATGCCTTTATACTAGTGTGAACTGATATTAATACTTGGCCTAAGTGTTTGTAAAGCATAGAACCGATCTACGGAGACCCCTTATCGAAATGGTTAGCGTGAAGAGGAGAATCTCTGTAGCTATGTCAGTCCAATTGTTTGGTACAAAAAAGTTTTAGCATCACACACAACTAGTATGTTAAATCCAGAGTTCTCCGATTACTGAAAGAAAAAGTGTATAAAATGTACTTACACATCATGATTGCTGTTGTTGGAAAACTGGAACTGTAAGGATCATATCAATGACATTTCGAAAACTCAGCTTAGGAACCCCTGAGCAAGAGAAAGAAAGAGGCAACTTCGATAAACATTGAACAATTTCAGTTGTTCCGAATCAGTTCACTATGTTATAGAAATTCATCAATACATTTGTATTTTACAACTCTTCGACTATCTTACTCTCTGTATCATTCACCATATTGAATATCGGAATACCCTGTTTTTCCTCTCTTACTGACAGATTTATCAAACTTGTCAACCATCAGTCACAACATGAATTGGTGAATTGTTCGATTGTATCTCTGCCGATCATTTTTGTCGACATCCAACTTCAACTTAATTTCGTTAAAATAATAGCAATGATGATGATAATGATAATGACGATAGTTAAAAGTGACATTACTAACAGACTATGAGGAAAACAGATTCAACTTTTGACTGTTTTCGTGAATGTTTTTTAAGAATAAATAACCAAATCAGTTCACTATCTTATTTACTTATCCTCGTATTTTATTTTGATTTATTTGTTTGTGAATTAAATTATTATAAATACATATGTATATATTATATGTTTCTCTGCTATTGCATATGGTTTTTCTTAATTCTGTTTCTGGTTTTATTAAATTTGTATTATCTTTTCAGCTATTATCTTATGTGTTTTTTCTACAATATATTTATTCATCCAGAAGCACCTTCAAGTACGTAAGTATTTTTGTTTGCTACCCATGTTTTTATCAGTATCAAACTAGAATATAAAAAAACATTATGAATTTATTAGTTTGTTTTATGCATAATATCTAAATTAACACCTAGAAAAACACGAGTTGCCATCGTACAAATAATTCGATTCATTTTCGTTAATAAAACATAAAAGCAATTAATAAGGAATCGGTTATAGCACACCATATAACGGATTTGGATGAAATGAGACGCAAGGCATGCCGTAGTCAATGTGAGGCTGGAGTCATTGAAAAATTGGTGGCTTTAAAAATCCAACATGGCGCCCACTATGAAATATTAACTTTCGGAAAGAATCAACATAAATGAAATAATATTCTCTGTGTCCATGTTCACAAATTGACTGATAATGTGTACTAAAATAAACCAAAAGGGGTTTTGGACTAAATTAAATTTCGTTCATGTTGAAGAAAACGTGCATAATTGAGTAAATACTCTGGTTTTTATTTTTTAGTATCTCTTCCATTTAATCGTTCTCTGAAGTGACTTTAGGAATCGTTAACTTATGATCTAAAGAATACCTGGTTTTTTTTCATAATATCCTATTTAGCCTTTTGCCTCCCACAAATCAAACCGTGTAACTGTATATAACATTTTTAGCAATTTTACAAAACCAATTAATTAACTGTTAAATTAGTTTAAATTTTCGACACATCTCATTATCAAAAGTGTTGCATACTTCTCGGGAAGCGTGTAAATATTACAAAGTATTTGAATCCCGTGCAACATTATGAATATCATGATTTCAATTTAAAAATAAGTCAATTGAGGAGTTGGAAAAGTATTTCTTAACAATAATATAATAATATTGTTTATCATCGACTATGGAGCCTGTTTATTGCTTATGCTTTCTGCTTGTCTGGCATCAGACTTGTATAAACTTAGAGATTCAATTTAATTCACGCATAGTTTCACTGTTACTTGTTGTTATCCAGAAACTATTCTGACCGGTATGTTCGTCGTCCTTGATGTCCCCATGAACTTCATTGAATCGTTTAAAATAATCATAAACTCTGGCACGGGATATCATAACTCAGCTTCTAATTGTCCGTTGGTCATGAAATTTTGACAGAACTTCAGTGATAAACGTACCTTCCAACTCGTACTCCCGTCAAAAGATTGCAAATACTTTTTCTAAGTGTTCATAAAAATAAAAATAATGATGCTTCAAGCTTTATAGATCCAAGTGGTAGGAAAACAAGGCTGAAGAGAGAGAGTATAACAAAAGAAAATTACAACATTTGTATAGTAATATTTCCAGAAATATGAGTTTCATTATTATGAAAAATTGAGATATAAATTGTCTGTCTTATGGTCAAGTTCTGTCGCACGAGACTAAATCAAATGGCTTTTTACAATTAAGTGATATTTGGCAATTCTTGACAGAATTTTGTTCACTAAAACTTCATTTATTCCAAAATAAAATAAAATTAAATGATAAAATTTGCTGGAAATTTGTAAAGTATTGCTTGAACATGGTGAACACATATTATTATAATTTCGTCACTTTCAGTTCTCTTTTTAAGACATTCAACATGACAAATACGATTTTCTCTATAAATAGGTAAGATATAGAAGTTACAATATATGAAAACATATTGTATAATAACTTTGGTTACATCGATGTTGAACATATCTTGCACACAAAGAGCAAAATGAGAATGAGGAAACTACAAAAGCATTTTGTAAAACTGACTATAAAAAAACACATACTATACTTAATATATACTTAAGTTCGATTGACCAAATGTGTATGTATATGTGTATGTTCTTTGTCTTCAAATGTATTCCTACTTAAATATTGTACTTCACTTTGCATGAAATATATATGTAGAAATGAAGAAGTCATCCATTTCCTGTTTAAGAATTAGAAGAACTATAACTGAAACAATGCTTAACATTTTACTTTTGTAAATGATACAATAGAACAGCCATAGATGGAAATGACTACAAAGTGATCATCCTTGGACTTATATGATATTAACAATAAATTATAATTTATAAGTAAAAGGGCAAATGTATAAATCTACTCAATCATATCCCAGCCAGCATTTTTTGAAAATTTCCAATCATATTCGAGTCTTTTTCGAGTCGCCTGACTGATTAAAATAGTCATATATGCACGCATTTTCTGAGCATAAATGATACTTTTGTCGGGAGAAAATTGTACCCTAGTCGCGAAGAGTCGCATTTATGACTCGCTATTCTGATCATTTATAAGTCTTCTTCGAGTCATATTCCTGATCATTTTCGACTTATTATCGGAGTCAGACGGGGGTGCGGCAACGTTTTGCACTAGCAACAATATTTTTTTAGTATAACTGGGAAAATAATGGATTTAATGTATTACTTACTTGTTAAATATTGAAAATCACCGGAAGCATGGAAATTATTCAGCGACATTGTCTTATTTATTGCTTCACTTTGAATTTACCTTTTATTATTAATTAATTTTTTCACTTTGAAATCTGGACTGCACTCCACTCTTCAACAAATATTAATGAACAAAAATGTAGAATTTGACATATCATTTCAAATTTGTGAAAAAGAAAGATGAGAAAGTCCCGTTAGAATCACAAGAAATACCGTATTGCATAGACCAGCGGCGCCAGCTACACATTCAACAGCCACAACAATCATATTTCAATCTCCAGCATGATCAATTTGCGATTTCTCTACATTTTATTATTGTAGTTCCGAGAAATCACATTTTGAGCGTAAAGATGAGTCATTTTCGAGTCTTCTTTGAATCGCATATGAAATTTATCACTTTTTAATCATCAAGAGGACTCGAATAAGACTCAGCAAGATGATTTTTGTTAAAATGATCTTCCAAATGCTAGCTGGGATACTTAGAAAGAAAAATGTTAAAAAAACACAATAATTAAGTAACTAGAATACACTGAAAATATTTTATACGTAATGTATATACAACATAAGAGAAATTGTTGTTTGCGTGTAAGGGGGTGATGCATTATTGTCTGCCACACATTTAGTATCTTATATTATTCTTCCACTTTTTATGTATATTTGTCCATGAGACCGTTTTTCAATTTTACATTTTTTTTTGCGCACTCAAATTCCAGTAACACATGTAATAACACTGAGTATATTTTCAAGAAATAATTTAATTATTTGATGTTCTTTTGCAAACAAAGCTAAAAGAAGAGTTTGGTTGTGTATTCTTTTGTATCTATTGGGCATCTTTTCGTTGCTGATGATAAGAACTATATAAACAGAAAACTGTGTTGAAATTTGCCTTTTGTTTTTTAATATTTTTGTATGATTCATAATTTATATAAGAAACAAATGGATGCTCTATAGTCGGGATACCTTTTACCCCAAAACAGGAGATATTGGCATGTACAATACTAAAGTTTAATAGTTAGGGAGCAATAAGTGGTTGTGCAGTTTGTTGGAATTATATTCAATTGATTAGTTTAAAGAAGCATGTAAGACATATGAGTAATGAAGGTTTCAAGGCAACATATCAAAGATGAATATATAATTGTTTCTATTAAGAACTTCTAAGCAAATCTCTCAGTCTTTGTAAGTCAACAATGCAGATCACCCTGGCTATGGGCTTCTCTTATGAGAATATCCAGTTATGCATTGGCGGCAAATGGTGTTACAAAACAATGACATCGGCACCAGGTATGTTATGAATATGATTTGATCTCACTCCTTTCCTCCTCCTTAAATATATATTTTTTGGTCAGTAATTGTCATTCTCTTCTACCCAACCATCCGCCATATGGCTATAAAACAGAAAAGAAATATCTTTTTAACACATTAATTTTGTAATCAATATAATAATAATTTTAAGAGTTCCATCATACTACTTATCTTAATGAAAGAAAACAAATAATTAGTATTTATATTTTTCTTCAGTTGAGTCAAGTATTTTGTTTATCAGTGTAAAGAAGAACTTCAGAAGAGAAAGAAGGCAAGAGCTTCTTCTTTATGCTCTCTTCTTTCCATAGCTTTTATTACACTCTTGCTTATCTTTTCTCATGATAAGCTACATTTTAATTATGTATTAATATAAGTTATATATGAATTATTAGTCTTTAAGGTATGATAGAAAGCTAGAATAAATAGTTGCAATTTGTAAAGCCAGCATACCGTTTTCTTATTTCCAAACGGCTGCTGAATCAACCCCAGATTGTTGACGGAACACCTACTGATCGAATTTCTTATATTCCAAATACAATATATACTTATAAACTTTGGTCTCTAGCCACTGATATATGTAGTCCTTTAGTTAATAACCAAATGGATAAAATCAGTATATTTTACTCATATACTAACTATATACCAGAGAACTGTAACGAGTATCAAATTGTCGTGCACACGCAATCATTCACTCGGATTTTGTAAGAGTCAGTTGCTTAGATACAGCAACAAGTAATCATCGTTTGCACTTTAGTTCAAAACAGTCACGTTGATTGCATCACTCGACTCACAATAATATTTATGTTGTTTGTACTCTTTGATTATTTTTTTTTAAAGTTCGGTCCCTTTCTTTTGGAATGGAATGGAGTGTCTCGAGTAACTTGAGTGTATGAATATGCAAATACATTTATACCAGCTACCAAAGCAGCGGCTGTTTCTTTGGAGACATAATTTCTAAATAACAAAATAGATTAGTATCTGAATCAGTTGACAGCTTCTTGTTTTTAAATTCCAAGTATGTATGTGAATTTTAATAAATGAAAGTTGTAGATCTCATTATTTTTGATTTTGTATTTTAGGTCATAGAATTTAAGGATTTTTGAAATCTGAATTTTATGAAATGTTTTATGTTTCCTTATATTTATTAATATATATTACTCTCTTATTACGTTTTCCTCAGATTTTTCATTTACTATATCAGTCAGTCATCAATCATCATATTTATTATACCATAATTTGTTATCACAAAACATTCTTGTCATCGTCATGTTTATGGAAACTTATTTCATTTATTGATTGCGATCCTTTCGAATTTGATTTTTGTTTAGTCTGCAATTGAACCCTTTCTTATTTTTCTTTCTAGAATAATTGTGTTTTTTGTATATTTTTTAATTTTCTGTTGTCAATAACTGAAGTGACAACGGTCCCCTAATAATTAAACTTAATGATGATGCTAAGCAAAAGACAGTTAAACATGATGACTACATATCAAAATCTATTGCATGAGTAATTGACTTTATGCAAATTCAACATATTTGATTTCTCAAGAAGGAGTTTATTTGTTTTTCCTTACACTCAAAAGGCATAAACTGTATTTTGTTTATAGTAATTGTACAAATCTTTGAAGATCGATGAATCATCTAAATAAGTATCAATTTCTCAATCTGGGAGACTGAAATTCGGAAACAATTACAAAAAAACAAAAAAATAATAATAATAATAATATACAAGACCTATGTATCCAATTGTCTAAAAAATACATAAGTATATCATGACTTTAATAATCGATTAACCTAATCTTAGTATATGTATAATAATTCACTCTGTACGAATCATAGATTCTTTGATATCATCAGAATAAGTTATTTTTGATATTACTTTGCATATCTTGATTTGTAAAAACGTATTTAATCAGTAATATAAATGTGATACGTATTTACATATATTGTCCGAAACACGAAACACGAGCAAATTGGAAAAATATTTAATTCAAACATTCACATAATATAAATAAAAATAAATATGCTACATAGTTGATTTAATCATGGTTATAGTTACTTTAAGTTTGGTGGAATCTTAAGTTGAAGTGCACAACACTTTATATCAAATAGCTGCTCACATTTTGTTTATATAAAGGCAAATACAAATAGTTAAATTAACACGTAGCCCTACTTAAATCTAAGTGTGCCTTAACATATAAGTACACACACATTGACATTTAGAGACTATTGACAATTCCCTGCAGTATGCTCGGTGGCAATTATTCCCGTTTCGCTAGTTATTGGCCAGTCCCTTTTGTACTAGTGAATTCCTAGTCACCTGGTAAGCGGAGGCGAACCAGTAAAAGAGAACAGTTCAGAGGGAACAATTTGTTTACTCTCCTTAAATTGGTGTCGAGAGCGGAAAGTCAGAACGAAAGAATGTGATAAAGAACCGTTTTGAAATTTTGTTAAAGACGCCACTAAAATACATGTACTAGGGACAAGGAATTCGCCTGTGCTGGCGAAAAAGGAACTACTCCAGGACTAGTCTTGCACCATAATCAAATAGCTGCTCACATTTTGTTTATATAAAGGCAAATACAAATATCTACTTAAATTGAGAAGTGAAAATACTTAAATGTCGTGTGCATTTACATATAAGTACCCACACATTGACAGTCAGAGACAATTTTGGCAATTGATAAAAACGTTGAAGTTCGTGTCAATCTTTCACATCTCACATACAAGTTTAAAATAATAGGTAAAGGAATCATAACTCATAAGAGAAAGGAAATCTTTTACAAGCGACACATATGTTGTCAAAAGAGTCGAAATTTAAGACTAAAGTAACTAATGCTATGGGAAGACTAGGGAAACTTTGCATCTCAATCAACATGTTCAATGTTTGATTAGCGTTATATTTGTTGTTTGCTAAAACTGTCCCTATACCGTACCATTCCGCTGTCACGCTTTCATACAGTACTGGGAAAAATTATTCTCTTTTTATTATTAAGTAATCACATTCACTTTTCCTTTTGCTTTGTTCTCGTGAATAATAAAACTAAATTTGTCTATCGGTGTGTAATGTCCTTTGCTGCGTTAAAGTGCTAAAGTGTACAAAAGATGATTTCTAAGACATCATTCCCAACATTGGTTTCAGAGCAGAGTAAGATAGAAAAGATACTGGGTTTGGCGTCAAAAAGAGGTGAGCTATATATGTATATATATATTTTTTTTTGTGTTTTTGTTTTAACATTTCCTTTTCTTAATTCATGGTTTAATGTTGACGACTAAACCATATCTACGAACTGAAAAGTGAAATCTTGGTTGCAGCAATCTTTGTCTTCAAATTCAACTGGTCAATCAAATCAAACTTGTAAATAATGTAGAATATACAATATAAGGTATATTTCTATTTCTAGGATGTACGTTCTTCTTTAACAAATTTTTCAAAATGAAAATGCATATTGACATAGTACAAGATTCGGAGATATTGAATTATCACAGAGAACAGCACATAACAATAATCGATTTACGATAAAAAGCCCAGCATTCTTTTATTCGAGGGATATTTTCATTCAACTATAGAAAATTATTAAATCCAAATTTAAAATGTTCAAATTCAATATGATGATGATTAAAATTAAAAACAAAAATAAAAAAAATTAAATCATCTACGAAAGCATCTCATTTTGATCATGCTTCATATTTAAATTCAATATTATTGATTCTTAATTCAAGTATGGTTGCCTTTTTAAAGTGTGCGCACTTCAAATCGACAATTTTAACAAAATTTTAGTCAAAACCACAAATCAAAATCATTGGTAAAAATAGATAAATCAAAGTGTGAATCATGAGGCTTTCCATGTTTTATCTCTGGGTGTACATAAGGAAAATGTTGTATGAGAGGAAGGTGTTAGTGCATTATTGTTAATGTATTGTTCTACTGCTTGTTATGCATATTTGTCCAATTTCAACTCAGATTAGCATAAACAAAAGTTGAATTGAGTTGAATTGGTTGAATTGCGTGGCTGCGAAATTCAATATAAATCCAGTAGCACTTGTCATAACACAAAACTAAGTATTTTTCCAAGAATTCATTTTATTATTTGATACTCAATTGCAAACTAAGCTTAAAAAGTCTTTGATTCTGCGTTTTTTTTTTTTTTGTTCTTTCGGGGCCAGCGTGAAGAGTTTACTTACCAGAAAATTCTCATGCGACATAACATATTCTCGTCGCCGTCGTCGTGTATAGAGATTTCATTTATTGATTTCGATTCATTCGAATTCGACTTTTGTTTATATTTCAATTGAAAGCATCTTTTATTTGTATTTCTAGAATAATTGTGTTTTCTGTGACTTCGTTTCTGATTCTAATTTATCAAGTGAAGAAAGCAAGAACCATGCCATAAAATAAGTAGAAATAAATGAGAATGATTTCCAAATTATTCTTTGAAAAAATGTTTTTCTTGTGTTGTTTTCAAGCAAATTATTGATGATAATGATAAACATGATTATGATGATAAGATATAAGAATCTATCGGATGAGTTACTGTTTGTAGAATGATTGGAAATCATAAACATACTAACATGTATCTTGAATTCAATAATGGATATGTTCACCATTTACCTTCTCTCATATATAACCACAATTCTTTATTAAGAATTGAAACCATCGCTTTTTAAAATTAACAAATAATTCTCTTACTGTTCAAATATTTCAGAAAATATTACTTCTATATAGAATATGAAGAAACTTTTCTCTTCAATTTTGCAATTAAATGGAAAGAAAATAATTAAAAAAAACATTCGTTTGCAAATATTCTTAAACTTACTAAACGCAATATCAAAAGAGATTTAAAAATTAAATTGAATAAAATAATATGTGGAAACCCGAAATCTGTGGCATTTGATCTTGAAGAACTTTTGTAGCAATTCTCGGATCTAAGGGGACTTTTCACATTTTATTTATAATAGTATCAGGCATTACACATAGGCAGCTTAATGTAATCGGACTTATTTTTGAATAAACTTACATATTACAACTGAGCAATGGTTTTTTCCTATTATTATTATTATTATTTATAACTAATATTATAATTAGATAATATAACTTAGTTAATAATTTTTAGAGAAATAGCAACAAAGGCCTTCAGCTCTAAAGGTATAGTAAAGTAAATTAAAGTAGTGAGATATTTAAATGTTTTGTAATACAAATTAAACTTGCATATCATAAATATTCTTTTTATAGATGTTATATTTGGTAGTGTATTTGAGAAATGCTATTGGTTCATGTTGCTTAAAGATGTAATTTATTGAAATGATGAATAAGTAAGGAATTGGGATCTGAGTTGTTGAAATAAGGAACAATTTAAAAGTAGGTGGGTTATGGTTAGGATTGTATTGCAGTTTGTGTGGATTGGTGGCGGAGTTTTGTTTATTATAAATCTGTGGAGAATACAATATACTATTGCTTGTACATATATTAAATTTTTGACAATTGAACAAAACCAATTAACTAACTTATTTTTAGTTAGATTAGTTAAACTATTCGACACATTTCAAAATATTAAGTATTGCATACTTCTCATACCTCATATAAATATTTGAATCCCTAGCCACATTTTTATATTCAATTGAATTCCAATTTTTTCATTGGTTATGGAGCCAGTCAGTTGCTTATGCTTTCTGATTGTCTGCCATGAGATTTGTATAATATATGTTGCTAAAAGATGCAAATTCTTCTCATGATAGAATTTTGTTCAACTGATAAATCTGTTTGTAATTAGTAGGTTCACTAAAAATTTATTAATTGAAAAATAAAATATTATAACATTTAATGAACAAAAATCAGCCTCCAACTTAATGGATATACAACATTTATGTGATAAAGGCGAGAGATTGATGTGTGGCTGAAAGCCTAAAAAATAATATATGTCTGGTTTAATTAAAAAAGAAGCCTACGTCCTCTTTGGCATCCACATACTCAAAGGTCATAATGAAAGTAGAAAAATAAAATAAAATAAAGATATTGAAATAAAAGTAGTGGAGAAGAAATTATTTCCTTTCATGAAGAGAAAGGTTTCACTAAATCTAAATGATATAAGTATATATATACATGTATCTAAAAATAGTTAAGAAATTTAATTTGATGGTAATGGACTTTGACACCGTTTAAGCGATCACCATCAGATAATTTTTTTACACATTGCATTTTACTCATTCAAGAGAAAGAACTTCCATATACAATGTTGGCGGCAAACAATTATGCCAAGAACAAAATCACACATTAACATTACGCAGGGGGTGTAGCAAAGCATGCCGGGAACGCTACTACAATAGTGTATAAATGAATAATATTTGGTTGAAATTTGTAGAAATAGCATAGCATATTCCTTACAGTACAATATTTTTACTTATTTCCTTACAGATTCGCCACTCCAAATTTTTCTTTTTTTAAATTCAATATAAAAAATACGTATATTCCCGACATTCTAAATTCACTTGTCCTTTGTAAATTAAATCAAATTATAAATCGGATGCTGCATATGAAAACGGGTTGGTTCATAATAAGTTTGGTTCAATCGATGTTGAACACATCTATTTCTCAGAAAAAGATCTTGTTCACACTCAGCCTGCCTGCAACTGCATTCTCTCTCGCAACTTTTGTTTGTTGACAAGGGGAACAAGAGGCCAGTGGGGTGACCAAGTTGATTGCACCAGCAATAGCTCTTCGTGCGAAATGCAGAATGTAGTGGTAAATGGAAGCGGAATGCGACAGAACGCACACCTTCATAAAGTAAACACAAAACTGAAAAGGAATGTGAAAAAAGTTGCTAGCGTACTAATGCTGAGTGTGAGCAACGAATAGCGACACGAGCTGCTGAGAATGATACTGAGCATGAACAAGGTCAAAGAGACACATGAAGATGAGGAAGCAACGAAAACTTTTTGTAACCCTGACGAATTTGCAGTTAAAAAAGCCTTGCGAATTTATCTCACCAATCAACAAGTATCCAATAATAATCAAACTGCCCTTCAACATTTTCACACTAGTGTTGTAACTATTAACAAAATAATACCCTAAGATAGTCTGGTTGTAGATTGTACTCGAAATAATGACAAAGTAAAACAAAAGACAATTCTAATCAAATTATATATTTATCTAAGGGTTAGTTGCTGTACAGAACTGTTCAGACTGCACCAGTACTTCGTAGTTGAAATTCATATTTGCTTTGCATTGCATTTTCGGAATTTATTTTATTGAAAAATACAAATTTCTACTTAGAATTACTTTCGTCAAAATATAAGTATATAAGTATTCTCTCGAGATTTTCATGTGTAAATTTAAATTTATCACGACAAAGTTTTATATCATACAAAATTATTTATTATGTAACAAAATTATAGATTTGCTTAGGTTTGATTTATTTATTTACAACAAATACATGACAAATCATTATTCATTATTATTTCTACTAAAATCTAAAACTCACTCAAATTCGAATTTCTACTCAGAATAAAATAAACATAAACTGAAATGAGTTGAATTGGTTAAGTTGCATGGCAGCAAAATTCAACACTTGTAATAATACAAAACAATGAAAATAAGCTAAACAAAAGAGTTTGATTCTTTATTTTTTGTATTCGTCGTGGCCTGCGTGAAGAATAGTCTTATTACCAGAAGATTCTCATGCGACATAAAATATTATCGTCGCCGATTTCGATTCATTCGAATTTTGTTTATTCTGCAATTGAAACCATCTTTTATTATTCTTTTTACAATAATTGTGTGTTCTGTTTATTTTATAATTTCCTGTGACTTCGATTCAGGTTCTGATTTATCAAGTAAATAAATCAATAATCATGCCATAAAATAAGAAGAATTAAATGAGAATGATTTCCTAATAATTCTCAAATAAATGTTTTTCTTGTGTTGTTTTCAATCAAATTATTGATGATCATGATAAGCAAAGGAAAGTTGATTATGACGATTGCATATAAAAATCTATCGCTTGAGTTGCGGTTTATAGATAGATTGGAAAACATACATGTATCTTGACTTTGAGAATGGATAAGTTCATAAACAGAGATTGATTTCTACCCAAACTATCCTATTCTTTATTAAGAATTCATACCATCGCTTTTTAGAATTAACAAAAACTTCTCTATACAACATGGGCAAACTCTTTCCTTCAATTATTGAATTGATTAGAAAGAAAATAATATAAGAATATATTCATACGCAAATATTCTTGAACTTAATAAATTCATTAACAAAAGTTATTTAAAAATTAAACCAGAAAGAAGGTTATCATTGGCTATGCCATTGATATAATACTCTTCATGCTTCTCCGGGTTGCATCCTACCGAACGACGTCAAATGCCAGATATGAGATATGCTTCCTTTCTTAGCATCACTACATTCTCTCTGTTACAGTTTGAGTATCAAATATCAGCACAGTTTGAGTGGCACTGTACTTTTATTGTACTTTTACACTTTATAAGTTTGTGTTTGTATGGGAAGTACCCCTCCTGGTCATGGTTGATGAATATGGATCAGAAACTCATAGTTTTCAAATTTGAGTTTGATAAGTCAAAAAATAAAAAACGTTTTTTTTTAAAGGGTGGTTGGTATGGGAGGTTCCCCCCCTAGTGGTCCGATTCCGACAAATATGCAGCGTATGGTAAAAAGAAACCTATGTGCAAAATTGCAACTCTCTATGCACCAGTTTGCATACATTCAGACGCAGACGGACATGGCTACATCAACTCGTCTCATCAAGGTGTTCAAAAATGTACTTTATGTTGTCTACCATGTCTCACATGGTTTGTATTACAAACTTCATGACAAACTAATAATACTATTCACTCCCGTGAAGAGTAAAAGCAATGTGAAAACCCGAAATCTTTAAGGGATATACCAATTTTCAGTTCTATGCTTACTATTTCAAAGTTAAATGCTTTGTTGACCGGACTATTACATATTTTTCGCACCATAGTTAATCATACTCGTATGTTAAACATATGTAGGCAGCTTAATCATATATGGATGTAATCGGTCTAATTTTTGATAATACTTACGTATTGCAGTATAGCAAGACAAAGACTCTGTATTACTTTAGAAATACTAAATTTACCATACCATATAATATGTATAAATATTGGTTTAATCGTTAAATTTTTTTAATATATGTATGTATGAAGTATATTTTTACATAATTAAGATGACAAATTGCTAAAAAGTTTTGTCACTCTATACTTGAAATTAAAATTATACGAATCGATCCAATTTGCAAATTATGTTTTTATTTACTATCTATTCTAGTAATTTGAGAACTTCAATTGAAACATACATATGTATGTTGTACATGATATGTACATAGATCAAACATTAAAAAAACAAAGAAAAATGTATTTGCATAGAAACCTAAGGACTAAGCCACCTTCAACTTATTCTACACATTACTCTTAATATTTCTATAGATGTATAGTCCTTACGAGGTCTGTGCCATTGTAGCATCATAAATAACATGCCAAGTTTCAAATTCCATTGTAATGTATTCTACAATACATTTTATCTTCCAATTTTCAAAGAATTAACTTTGCAAAAAAACATTGTCAGGTGTGGAATTCGAACCCACGCGCTTCTAGGGAACCAAAGCTTGAGTCTGGAGGCTTAGACCATTCAGCCAACCTGACTTATACTTAATATGAAATAATACGTTTACTTAGATTGCAAATAAACAAGATAGTTTTAAGCAAAAAAGAAAACAAATTTGTACACAATAAAAAATTCCTCCTTGATTTAAAACTTGAAGTCCACCGCTTTATACAACGCTAATCTTAAATTGGAACATATAATTGTATCTTAAATGGGAATATAAGTGAGAAAACCAAAACTAGATTAAATTCATAAAAAACTTAATTTAAGAAATAAACAACTTAGACTGACCGACCATTCATGATTGATCAGTTTATGACAGCAGTAGCATCCCATTCAGTATGGTTCTATCAATTGTATCACAGACTAAAACGACACTCACTAAAGTACAATACCTTACACTTGTAAGTATGCTTTGTTTTTCAATTCTTAACAAAATAAATAAGCGTATAACAAGACACCGAAGAAGACCTTTTTATATTTTCAAAATACTTATGTACTTGGATTTTATGTATGTGCTATGTAATGTCAGAGGCACTGATTACTGAAAACATAATAGTTTTCTCGTAACCTCCTCCAAAATACAAATTTTTCTTCTCATTTTTTCGTTTAGGGTTTTTGCAACGCTATGAAATGTTCTTATGCATGATTTTCGAGAATGAGAAACATCAAGTTGATAGATCCCTTTGCAAGCTCCAACAATAGTCGGCCATCGTACCGGCATCCCACCTTCCCTGATAACGCTCTTTCATAGTACGCATGGTGAAATCTTTTTCCCTGTTCTTCGCTGAAATTACCAAGATCTTCTGAAAATTTATTTGGAGACAAAATTTAAATTTGTACCAAATTTGTAACAAAATCAATTAGATTATTTTTCAATACCATTCTCGTACTATTAGGTAGTGTTAATAGCTTACTTGAATAACGACTAGTTTTATGTTGTTTATGATATTGTAAATTTTCCTTCAATTTTTTCGTCCCTTTCTCATTTTATCTTTAAATTACCGTTCATTAAGCTATTTTTAGAAAAAAAATAAGACAGATGCGATTACCTTTATATTTAATTAATGGTTTTTTTTCAACTTACAGGAGAAATGTGTTTTTTTTTTTTGTTTAACGAAAATATGATAAATATTAAATACTTTTTCTTACTAAGCTAAATAGTTATGAATTTGTTGATCTTCCTTTATATTGCTTAAATGTTTAAGATTTTTAATAACAGAAACAACATGAGCGGTAGTGCGGTTATTGTACACACACTCCATATGAAGGTATAGCTTTATCTCGAAACTAGAGCTGATACAAAAAAATATGATGATGGTGGATTCGAAATCATTTTGATTTTGTTGTTCAGTGCATTTGAATGAATAAGAAAAATCACATAACAAAATTTTATAATTGAAATTTATCATGGAGCGCTGAAAATATAATAACAATTTAATAAAACCAGAAACAAAACTAAGAAATACCATATGCAATAGCAGAGAAATATATAATATACAATATATTCATTATAATTTAATTCACAAACAAATAAATGAAAATAAAATAAAAGACAACAGAAGATAGAATCACAAATAAAGTTTTTATTTTTTCTGTATAAATAAGAAAGTGAAATGATTTGGTAATTTATTCTTAAAAAGCATTCAAGAAAACAGTCATAAGTTGAATGTGTTTTCCTTATTGTCTGTTAGTGTTGGGGACAGTAACACTAAATAGAAGTTAAACTTAAGTAACATAAAGAGTATTAAGTAAGAAGAGAAAAGGGAATAGATTCTATTTGCATTTGGCTTTTGTGCTTTGTTCCTTTAATTTGCTGTATTTATATGATTTAGTTTTAAGATAATGAACTTTTGTACAATAAATTAGTCTAAAAGAGAACTTCGTAGAGATTACTTCTCTTTATATTGTCGGTCACAGATTTACACCCCAAACAAGTACATAGTTCGTTTTGGTCAGGAAAACGCTCCTGGTGTTAACAGTTAGTTATGTAACTTATCATTATTGTCAGTATGATCATTATCATCATCAACAGCATCATTGTCAAGATTTTAACAAATTTAAGTTGAAGTTGGATGTCAACAAAAATGATCGACAGGGAAACAATCGATCATTTCATCACTTAATTGATGGCTGAGAAGTTTGATCGCTCTTTCAGTTAGAGACAAAATACAGGGAGTCCCGATATTCAAACAACATGCAAATTCACTTTCTGCCTGTGTAACATTTTGAGAATTTGACATCCTCACAACGTTATGTGGTGGAAACTACTTCAATAAAATGAAGCAACTCGGTAATAATCGACATTATATAAATCAATGCTGTTATTCTACGACTCAACTGCAGTTAAAAGAAAAATTATGTAAATAGATACCCTATACAATTATAAATAGAAGGGAAACTGCATTTTCTATCAAAATAAGCCGACGTTATTATACAAAATATCATTTTTCAGCCATTTTCGTATGATATTAATATTTCTGATGTAAACTTCAATGTGCAATAAACATCATGACAGAATGAAAATACACTATAGTTTGCCGGTATATTATTATCTACATACATACATAGGATAATACAGAGAGAAAGATAGTCGAACATTTGATACATCAAATGTTAGATCGAACCTTCAGTTAGAAGTCGATTGAGTATACATGTATTGATCAAATTCTGTAATAGAGCGAATTGATTCTGAACAACTCAAGTTTGATGTTGTCTCTTTGCTACTCTCGCTCAGCGGTTCTTAAGCTGGGGTTTGCGGATCCATGAGATTTCGCAAATATTAATATATGTTCACACTAATGTAAAAGGCATTCAAATTTGTAGGAAACAATTCTTTGCCTTCAAAATACTTATTTGTTTTTGAGAAAATGGGACTCGCCATTTTTTTTTTTTTGTTAGATGTTTATTTAGGTCTGATGAATATAATGTTAGAACAGAAAAAGAAACAAACTTTACTAATCATAAATGCACTTACAGCCTGTTTTTACAACGAGCTCTCAACTGCGATATATATATATGGTAATTGCAATTCACTTTTTGATGATAAGTTGGTTGGTTGATTGGTTTCCGTGGCTGACCCGTATAGTCCACTACGAGCCACAATTAGCACTAGAGTGCCGTTTTAAAAACACTTCCTCGTTGAACGCAATCAGTATTACAAAATCCAACCTGTCGAATTTAGGAATTTTAGTAAATCACCCGAATATGTGACTGAACAGTCCGAGAAGTTGGTGATGATGTATTTGCCCAGAAACTTATTTCTAGTTTTTGCCAGGGCTGGGCATTGACATAGAAAGTAGGTGAGCGACTCCTCTTCCTTTTCGTTTTCGCAGCTTCTGCAATGGTTGATGATAAGTAATATGTTATAAGGTGAATTTAAAATATGTTTATAAGTAACAAAAAAAATTCAAAAATAACGCTGAAAGATAAAACTTAAACTTAATAGGAATTGGGGTGGAAATGGAAGGTGGGAAAAAGGTACTATCGTTATTCGGAAAACCACCAGAAATGCATTTTTTTCATTTTTGAATCTTTTATCGGGATAGTGGTGTCAAAACGCAAATTTTGCTGTTGGTATATATTCAAATCTATTGAGTTTTCTAGCTATATATTAAACTTGAAGAAAGACATAATACATGGGTTGTGATGATAACACATATTCGTTTAAGAATCGCTTTTGTAGCTCACACTTGAGCTGAGAAACTATATCGCATTAATTCAGTTGTATGCACAAGCAAATGAGTAGTTGTCAACAAAGAGACTTCGAACATGAACGATGTCTCAGATACATCGCGCTCTCAAACATTGATTTCTCATTTTGTTACTTTCAATGTGGTTCCATCAAACCTCAGCTCGACAGAATGAAATTTTAGGATAATTCGTTGGCATTGTTACAGAATCAAAATCATAACCAAAACTTCAGTAGAAGAAACAACTTCAACTACAAGTTGTCACGATTCTCATGTTCATTTCAACAAAAATAACTTCAGTTTTTTATTAAATGCAAAAACAACTATTATGGAATAATAAGTGATTTAAAAAACTTTTGTCATATAATATTTATTTGAATTATAACTTTTGTGAAATAAACATGCAAGTAAAAACAAAGAAGTTGTCCAAATATGCTAAAACAATATGAAATTGTTTTAACAAACATTTATGAAATAAAGAAATGGAATCAACGAAGTCAGTGCAAAACCAAATAAACTTCAAATTAACTTGAAAGTCTTCTAAAAGATTCATTATATTCGTTAAATTAAAACCAAGAAAGAATACTTAGAAAGGGACAATGGGACTACATCAGCAGTAATTTATCAATCGCCATCTACGAAGACAACACTCCAAATGTATGAATGAATTTTCCAGGATCAGGACCAACGTTAGCACTCCAAATGAATGAATGAATTATCCAGGATCAAGACCAACGTAAGGATCAAAACAAAGTTGACCAATGTGATGATAATCGGCTGACTATTTATAATAGTATATATAAGTAAGTTTCTCATTAAAAATAATTAAGATGTATCATTTATTAATAAAAAAAAACAAAAGGGAAATTTTGTTTGCAGGAAATTGCATAATTTGCAATAATATTTGGAACTTCAATTAAGTTCTTCATTATTTAGATATTATTCAAATAAAAAATAATTTAATTATATACGAGTATTAATAATTATAATTTTCAAATGTTAACGAGTTTCGACCTCCCTCAATCTAATTCTAATTGCAATGATTGTAATTTAAGTATAAAGAAACATATTTCAGATTCTTAAAATTTCAAAAGCCAACTTTATACAAATATATTCAACATTAATCAGCATATGATAACGTTAAGTTCAGATCATCACAGAACACATATAACAGGTGTATATATAAATATTTTGCGCTTAAGATATTAATAGGATATCAATATGAATTGAGATAAAATACTTTGAGATCCTCCGACACTAATACAAATATGAATTATTCTATATAAATTTTTTAGTACTTCTGTTTTAGAGATGCTCAAGTGGACCCATTAAACTTAAATGGTTTTAAATTTTCCTTAAAATGAGAATAAATATTGTACTAACTAAATTACGGAAATTTGTAAATTGTAAAATATATAAACTATCCAGGAAAACAATTCATCATGTAGCAAAAGTATGAATATAGACTTCATAGCTTCTTTGAACTATATTAATCAATTGATTATTTTCATGATGAAGAAATATTAAGATAGTGAGATATCATGTCAAAAGAATGATCCATTATTTGTGTATAAGATGCAATATTCGTGGCTGGTTGATTCTGATTTGTTAATTCATTTAATCATAATAGACAAAGATACGTTCAAAAACTATTTATTCTTGTATTTATTTATAAAAGTTGCATTAATTTAAATACTAAGACTATCTTATTACTGGCTTCTATGGCTTCTATGGCTTCTATGGCCTTCGACTTTTGAATTTACAATATACTCATAAGTATTTATGAAGTTCAAAAACTATTAATAATATATTATGACATATTCAATAATTCAAACTTCAACTCAGAATTAAATAAACAAAAGTTGAAATGGTGGACACTTGTAATAACACAAAACTGAGTTCATTTCCAAGAAATAATTAATCATGTATAGATGTTGGTTTCGTTTATTGATTTCGATTCATTTTTTGTTTATTCTGCAATTGAAACCATCTTTTATTTTTCTTTCTAGAATAATTGTGCTTTCTTATTATTATTTTCTGTTATCAATAAATAACTCGCTTCTGATTCTGATTTATTAAGTGAATAAAGCAAAAATCATACCATAAAATAAGAAGAAGTAAATGAAAATGATTTCCTAATAATTCTTAAATAAATGATTTTCTTGTGTTGTTTTCAAGCAAATTATTGATGATAATGATAAACAAAGGACAGTTGTTCATGATGATTTCATATAAAAGTCTATTGCATGAATTACTGTTTATGCAATAGAATGATATGATGGCATAAACATAATGTATCCTGACTTTGATAATGGATAACTCCACCCTTTAATTTCTCTCATACTCGTATATAACGAAGATATAAAATTCTTTATAAAGAAATAGACCTCACAAGGTCTGTGCCAATTTGAAAAGAAGTCAATTGGAAAGCTTGTAAAGAGTTTCTTAAAATAATATCATATATATATTTACATCGATTATGGAGCCAGTTAATTGCTTATGCTTTCTGCTTGCCTGGCATAAGACTTGTGTAAACTTATAGATTCAAATTCATATAGACTTTGTATGCATTGTATATTTTTTCAAATACTTTTTTTGTAATGAATCGCCTTCATTCAGATTCAGAATTTGTTTAAAAATGGAATGATTTTACCAAATATACCAAGATAAGACGTTGGGGGTATAATGATTATTACAATGACATTCTTTGAAAATACTCCCATTTGTTTAATTTTTTGCCACTAACGAAAGCAAGAATTTTTTTCTGTTTCTTCTCAAATGTTCGCATGTAGTTGTTTTCGAATGTTCCAGTTTCAATAGAGTGACATATAGATTCGCGCCATCCGTTCCGATAAACTTTAAAACATGATAAAACAGAAATGAAGTTCTGCAGCAATGAGCTTTTTGTATTGTAGCATAATGAACTTACAGTAGAGTCAAAATAAATGCACTTCTTATTAAAACAAATATGAATATATATAATAACTTGCAAGTTGCAACAAAGTGAATAGCATATAAACATTCTTCATGAAGAAATACATATACATGCCAACTTTCATGCTGATTGCTTAAACGTTGTTGGAGTGAAAAGCCGTTAAACATTTTTTCTCGTCTAGATATATAAAAATCATTTGCCGCATGTTTCTGAGCTCATCACTTGAGTACGGCTTAACTGATTTTAATGAAATTAATGAGAGTGTTCTTGTGAAGTTTGGTGAGGATCCGACTCGAAGTTGTTGAAAAAATGGTGGATAAAATTTTATTTTAAAATCAATCAATTCGTCTTTGACAAATATTGTGTATCAGATAATTTTGTCGCTATTAGTACTAAATTGATTCTCTGATTTTTCAAATTATTTCAATTGCTGCGCAATGTACTACAATTAAACAGAGAACAGCATCACGCACTAACATCACGTCGGAAGCTTAGTAAAGCACGCCGGTTATGCTAGTAATAGATGTAAAATATGTGTTTGAAAAGCTACTTGCACATGCCAAGAGTAATAATTCAATAGTGGCGTTATAATTATAATTAATTAAATAAAAAATTGTTAAAAAAAGAACAAAAAAAAAACAATACAAAAAAAAAATTCTATTATAAACTTAAAATATCACGAAATCCCTAGGAAAGAGAATTGGAAATTGCGTTCGCATTTAAACAGCAGGAATAAATTGTCCTTAAACAAACTAAAGTGGAGTACGCCATAGCAGCGAAATTTCATATCTTGAAAGTCAGAGCACTATAGGCCAAGACATTGCGTATGATCTCTGGTGCCCCATGGTTCAAGCGAACGGAACTTGAGAACGACTAACATACATAATTATGAATTTATTAAGTAATTAATATACAATGAAAATATTGTATACGTAATGAATATACTACATAAGAATAAATGTACTTGTGGAGGAAGGGGTGGTGCATTATTGTCATCCACACATTTAATATTTTATATTAATCTTCTTCTTTTTATGAGAAATCGTTTCAATTCAGAATAAAATAAACAAAAGTTGAATTCAGATGAATTAGCTGAATTGCGTGGCAATATAAATCCAGTAACACTTGTAATAACACAAAACTGAGTTAGTTCCCAAGAAATAATTTTATTCGTTGATATTCAATTGCAAACTATGCCAAAAGAAAAATCTGATTGTTTATTCTTTTGTATCTGTCAGGCCTCTTTCCGTTGCTGATGATAAGAACTACACGAATATAAAAACTGTATTGAAATTTGCATTTTGTTTTTTTTATAATTTTATATGATTCATAATTTATCTAAGAAACTAATGGAGGTTCTAAAGTCGGGAGGATATCTTCTATCACAAAACAGGAGATGTTGACATGAACAATATTAAAGCTTAATATTTGGGGAGCAGTAAATGGTTGCTTAGTTTATTGGAATACTATTCAATTGATAAGCTTAAAGAAGCATGTAAGAGATATTAATAAAGAAGACATCTCAAATAATTGTAGAATTCTATCTTTTTAAGAACTTCCAAGCAAATCTCTAAAGTCTTTCTAAGCCAACAAGGCAAATTACCCCGAATAAGGACCAATCAATTCAAATGTACGTATGCGTACGGGGCAAAAGGTGTTACAAAACAATGGCATCTTTGTAGATCTTATTCTCGTAATTTTTGACAAATATTGTCAGATCTTTCTTCTCTCCACCTACTTAACAAACCACTTTGTCCAACAGTTAAGACAATGTTGTATAACAGTCCCCATTTTTATTACTAGTAGATATATAAAATTATGCGATATAAAATACATTTGTGATGGGCGCTGGTTTACGTTTAGTTGTTAGTTGACCGCTCGAATTTTTGTGAAAGGAAGTTTCGTTTTAATTACATGTATGTACATACATAGATACTTAGATACATGTTTAGGCAAGTAAACAGAAACTTAAGTATTAAAAGGCTGTAAAACATTTCTATATTTGCGCTTAAAGTTTTAGACCATAAGAATCATGAGTGGGAAAAGCAGTTTTACTTCGGAAAGAAAATTTGATATTTTACGAAGATTTGATAATGGAGAAAAGATGGCAAACATAGCAAAAGCACTAACTAGATCAGGCTGCAACAATCGTCACAACTATTCTAATTCAAGAAAGAAATAAATTAACAAAGTTCTGCCAATTCTTTAACATCTTAAGATGCGAAGTCGATGACTCGCACAAGAAGTGGTTTTATGACTAAAATGGAGTCCCTGCATTTCATTTGGATTCAAAATAAGGTTGCACAGAAAATTGCTTATTTGCAGATATTGAAAACAAATGTTTGTGTAGCGACGGTAAAAATGGTTGCAGAGTTGCTGACAAAGCAGAAAATTTTGAAGATTACTAGCGTGAGAGGTTTAAAACTCAAGCAAATCTACATAGAATTTCTTTCTTTTGTTTTATGAATGGAATTAATAACGTCGCATTTCATTTTTGTTATCATAAATTTCATCTTCCTTTAACATTTAATGAAACAAACACATTGCGTCGTTTCGATTTGAGTCGAGTTTTTGTGTGCGGGTGTATTCACGTCGCCGTCGTCGTGTTGGTTTCATTTATTGATTGCGATTCATTCGAATTCGAGTTTTGTTTAGTCTGCAATTGAAACCCCTTTTATTTATCTTTCTAGAATAATTGTATTTGCTGTTTATTTTACAATTTCCTGTTCTCATTAAATAAATTTGATTCTAATTCTGATTCATCGAGTGAATAAAGCAAATATCATGCAAATAAAATAAATAGAATTAAATGAGAATTCTTAAAAAAATATTTTTCTTGTTTTGTGTTCGATCAACTTTTTTAATGATGATGATGACAATAAATAGAAGACAACTGATGATGATGATGACACATAAAAATCGATTGCATGAGTAGTTGACTGGTTGACTTGGTTTATCATGAAGAAGTTCATTTATTATTCCTTGTACCCAAATAGAGTATATTCAGTTATTGACAAACAAAATCGATCGACCCATCTAAGTAAATAAGTGTCCAAATGTCCATCTATCTGGGCGACGGAATTTCAGAAACTATTAGAGTTCCATTCATTGAGTCATATACACATATACAAGGTCTATCTATCTATTTGATATCCTTATCTTAGTTGCGGCCACAGACCTAATACTATTTGTATGAAATCATGCTCTAATAAGCATAGATTGATTTTCTTTATAAATCACCTTTCACCTTTTTAAAATAATCGTAACCTTCTCTTACTAAAAATGTATAAATATTTCAGAAAATCTTTTTAAACGCAATACCAAAAATGATCTTAATATTAAATAAAAAACTAATTAAAACACACTAACTAAAAATGAAAATTACAAAACATCAATTAATAGAGATAAAATAAATCAAATGCAAATTAATCGCTTTAAGTAAACCATAAATATGCAGGCAAGAAATAAATTTTAAATAATGCAAGAAAAGGTTAGATATGAATATAAGTGTCATCAATTCGGGGGCGTAGCAAAGCTCGCCAATTTCGATAGTTATGAAAAAATCTACATTTAGAAATATGAAGAAACAAAAAAAGGTATATCGGTTTTATCGATGCTAAATATCCTATTTCACCTACTTTGATTTCAGAGTTGAAGTCCTTCGCTTTGTACAACGCTACTCTAAAATAAGTTCATATAATTGTACATTGTAAGTGACAGGTACTTTTACCTTAGTCTAAACGGAGCTGATTCCAGTAGGAAGCCAATAAGTGCTGGTGTCCCTTAGGGCTCAGTGCTCGGACCCAGCCTTTATAATATATCCACATGTAATATCCCTGTGTTTGAAGGTGTAGTGGAAAGACCCTTATAACAAAATTACATACTGCCCCAACCAAAATTCTGGAAATGATAATTGATCTACCCTAATTCTATGCAATAAATCTTTTGCATAGAAAAGCAAATATTGAAATAACTTGGGTTATTAGTTAGTCTCTCATGCTACAAGTAAATTTAAGCAAAAACAATTAATTTTTTCGACTATCTCTCATGAAGGACTATTTAAGCTTTCTTTAGTCCAAGCCTTTATTGCCTTAGATTCCTAGCAATGGTACCTCCCATACAAACCCAAATCTTCATTATGATAGATTTTTTTTTTTTTGTTGCTTGATAAAAACAAATTACTTAATTTTACATAACTACAGACAGAGGTACAAGCTTTACGTCCAACGAATTTGCATGCATAGTGTCAAAACCTTGTACGGTGGTACGGATATTATTATTATTATGTATAATAATTTAATTTAAAAGTGCATAAAAGATACCTGAAAATACAAATTAAAATCACAGATACATGTTTAATTTTTTCAATGTAAATAAGAAAATGTGTTTTGTTTCATTGAAATAAGAAAATCTTTCTACAAAACTAACATAAGTTGAATCTGTTTTACTTATAGTCTGAAAACACTCAATATCATAATAAACGCCAGTTTCATCATTTTCATTATGAGCATCATCATTATTGTCACCATTTTAACGAAGTTTAGTTGAAGTTGGATGTCGACAAAAAAGATCGACAGAGATACAATCGAACATTTTATCAATTAATGTTGTGATTGATGGCTAACAAGTTTGATCGATCTTTAAATTAAAATTATTAAAATCATATAGATACCCTATACCATTTTATATGTGATGAGAACTGCATTTTCAAACAAAATAATTCTATGTTGTTATTCAAAATATCATATCAATATTTCTTATGTCTCTTTCAAACAAACATCACGACAGAATGGAAATACACTACGGTTGAACATACATACGGAGGATTATACCGAGAGAAAGATTTCCATCGCTTTTGTAGCACACACTTGAGCTGAGAAATTATCTCCCACTGTGTCAGTTGTATTCACAATCAAATGAGAAAGTGTAAGCAAAGAGACTTCAAACATGAACAATGCCTCAGATACATCGCTCTGTCAAACATTGATCTCTGATGTTGTTTCTTTCAATATGGTTCCATCAAACCTCTGCTCGACAGAATGAAATTAAAAGTTTACTTCGTTCGCATTGTTACAGTACTAAAATTAAAACCAAAACTGACGTTGAACGCAACAGTTCAACGTCAACGTGATATTGGACTATCGAATAAATATTTCATTTTTAAATATAAAAAAATTAAAATATTAAAAAGTGACTTAAAGACAAAAATGATATATTTTAATATATATTCAATAAAATTTAAATTAATTAATAAGTGTTTAATAAACAATTTCGTGACTTGGTAAAAATTTCGAACATGCAGACGATAAATTCAGTTTATTTTTATTGTGGCTTGGTAAAAAACTTTTGTGAAATAAACATACGAGTTAAATAAAATCCATACAAAGAAGTTGTCAAAATTTTCTAAACGAAATGAGTTTGTTTTAACAAAAAATTATGAAGGAAAGTAATGGAATCAAGGAAGTTATAGCGATATCAACTAAACTGCAAATTAAATTTAAAAGTATTCTGAAAAATTCACAAAAAAGAAAGAGGAAATGGCAGATGTCCTAAGGTAAAAATAAAAATAAAATTCTTTATTTTTTCATATTTTTTACATATTTAAGAATGTGTTATTGGATACAAAATATATATGATACAAAAATTAAATAACAAAATGAACATCAAAAACAAATCAAAATCTCAAAATTATAAAAAAATCACGTCCTTTCACTTTACTTTACACAAACACAATGAAATGGATAGAGTGTACAGTTTTCTCAAAATGGTTACTTTTCAAACATTTTCTTGTTGGGTTGCGTGTGGGAAGGTGCAATTGGTAGTTGATAGTGTATAAATCAAAAATATGTTTGTATGCAGAAATGAAACTAATTATGACTTCGAAAAAGTTCGATCAAACAAATGATGAAAAACTTAAAAAAAAAAAAAAAGAAAATTCAAATCAAAATGCATGGAATTGTATAGGGGTTTGGCCAGACCATAGTGTCTTAAGTCGGCTATAGGTTTTCCAAATAAAATAAATAAATAAATATAATAGTAAAATGTAACTCAGTGCCGACGTCCCTCAAACTAATTATAATACGATACCTGCATTTAAAGTATAGAAAAATCCTTAAAAAAAAATTACCAACATTATATAAACATATTCAACACAGATCATCATATGATTAAGTTTAGATACTTTGAGATCTTCGTAGGACACATATATCATGTTCAACAACCAACTGAGAAACAAACAAATTAAACACACAAAAAAAAAAAATCTAAAAATCGGGTCAGTTAGTATCGCTACACTACCGTAATTGTTTTTGCTTGAAACGTTGTTTGTTATGTATCACGAGATGACACACAATTTGTTGTTCGGTATTGCAAACTTTTAAATAAGAAGTCTTTATAGTCTTTGTATATACCAGAGAGCATAAATCCTCATATGCGAACGCTCTTGTCTTATACCAATAACTATTAACTATGTTTTATACTCTTTGTTATTCCGATCTCCCGTTAGGTGTATAGAGAATGTTGTCTGATAGCCATTTAACAACGGGCCTGATGCAAATCAATGTTGATTTGTCTATTGATCCGGATCAGAATCGACAACATCCACCAGGTAAATGACCTCATTCAGGGGTTGTTGTTGTAGAATGTGATCCGGATCAATAGTCACAACAAGA
>JBAMAV010000260.1:0-53600 GCA_037043315.1 Amiota communis
TTTCTCTCTCTCTCCTCTACAGTTGCATTTTTGCTCTTCTGTTCAATCATATGTGCTCATGCTGTGAGCGAATTTCATTTATTCTTTTCATTTGTGTGTGCCCTCCTACACTTCGCCAATTTTGCAAAGAGTGATGATGAAAATGACCCAAATGTCTTCAATCAGGAGTCCCAACAAAATGATAAGCATCAGCTAAGCCCGCTTAAAATTGCCCGTTAGTTTAAATTTCTTTTGAAACTAGTTGCAATAAAATAAAGATTCAGAATTTGTTTAAAGATGGAATGATTTTACTAACCATAACAAAAGAAAATAACAACATTTGTATAGTAATATTTCCAGAAATATGAGTTTCATTATTATGAAAAATTGAGATATAAATTGTCTGTCTTATGGTCAAGTTCTGTCGTACGAGACTAAATCAAATGCCTTTTTACAATTAAGTGACATTTGGCAATTCTCGACAGAATTTTGTTAAAAGGATAAACCTGTTCACTAAATCTTCATTAATTGCAAAATAAATTTGCTGGAAATTTGTAAATTATTGCTTGAACACAGTAAACATATATATTATTATAATTTCATCACTCTCAGTTCTCTTTTTAAGACATTCAACATGATAAATGCGAATTTCTCTATATATTGTGTAAATTCACTTGTCCTTTGTACTTATTGAATTCATTGAATCAGATCAAATTGTAGGTAAGATATAGAAGTATACAATATATGAAAACATATTGTATAATAACTTTTGTTACATCGATGTTGAACATATCTTTCACACAAAGAGCAGAATGAGGAAACTACAAAAGCATTTTGTAAAACTGACTATAAAAAAACACATACTATACTAAGTATATACTTAAGTTCGATTGACCAAATGTGTATGTATATGTGTATGTTCTTTGTCTTCAAATGTATTCCTACTTATATATTGTACTTCACTTTGCATGAAATTTTTATGTAGAAATGAAGAAGTCATCCATTTCCTGTTCAAGAATTAGAAGAACTATAACTGAAACAATGCTTAACATTTTACTTTTGTAAATGATACAATAGAACAGCCAAAGATGGAAATGACTACAAAGTGATGATCCTTGGACTAATATGATATTAACAATAAATTATAATTTATAAGTAAAAGGGCAAAGGTATAAATCTACTCAATCATATACTTAGAATGAAAAATGTTTAAAAATCACAATAATTAAGTAACTGTATACACTGAAAATATTTTATACGTAATGCATATACAACAGAAGAGAAATTGTTGTTTGCGTGTAAGGGGGTGATGCATTATTTTCTGCCACACATTTAGTATCTTATATTATTCTTCCACTTTTTATGTATATTTGTCTATGGGACCGTTTTTCAATTTTACATTTTTTTTTGCGCACTCAAATTCCAGTGACTCTTGTAATAACACAAAACTGAGTTTATTTCCAAGAAATAATTTAATTATTTGATGTTCTTTTGCAAACAAAGCTAAAAAAGAGTTTGGTTGTTTATTCTTTTGTATCTGTTGGGCATCTTTTCATAAGATTCATAATTTATATAAGAAACAAATATAGGCTCTATAGTCGGGATATCTTTTACCCCAAAACAGGAGATATTGGCATGTACAATACTAAAGTTTAATAGTTAGGGAGCAATAAGTGGTTGTGCAGTTTGTTGGAATTATATTCAATTGATTAGTTTAAAGAAGCATGTAAGACATATGAGTAATGAAGGTTTCAAGGCAACATATTAAAGATGAATGTAGAATTGTATCTTTAAAGAACTTCTCTCAGTCTTTCTAAACCAACAATGCAGATCACCCTGGCTATGGGCCTCTCTTATGAGAATATCCAGTTATGCATTGGCGGCAAATGGTGTTACAAAACAATGACATCGGCGCCAGGTATGTTTTAAATATGATTTGATCTCACTCCTTTCCTCCTCCTTAAATATATATTTTTTGGTCAGTAATTGTCATTCTCTTCTACCCAACCATCCGCCATATGGCTATAAATCAGAAAAGAAATCTCTTTTTGACACCTTCATTTTGTAATCAATATAATAATAATTTTAGGAGTTCCATCATACTACTTATCTTAATGAAAGAAAACAAATAATTAGTATTTATATTTTTCTTCAGTTGAGTCAAGTATTTTGTTTCTCAGTGTAATAGAAGAACTTCAGAAGAGAAAGAAGGCAAGAGCTTCTTCTTTATGCTCTCTTCTTTCCAATAGCTTTTATTACACTCTTGCTTATCTTTTCTTATGATAAGCTACATTTTAATTATGTATTGGTATAAGTTACATATGAATTGTTAGTCTTTAAGGTATGATAGAAAGCTAGAATAAATAGTTGCAATTTGTAACGCCAGCATACCGTTTGATTATTTCAAACGGCTGCTGAATCAACCCCAGACTGTTGACGGAACACCTACTGATCGAATTTCTTATACTCCAAATACAATATATACCAGTGTCTCTAGTAACTTCAGTGTATGAAGATGCAAATACGTTTATACCAGCTAGCAATGCAGCGGCTGTTTCTCTTGCTGGAAACATAATTTCTAAAAAGCAAAAAAAAATTAGTATCTGAATCAGTTGACAGCTTCTTGTTTTTAAATTCCAAGTATGTATGTGAATTTTAATAAATGAAAGTTGTAGATCTCAATTTTTTAGATTTTGTATTTTAGGTCATAGAATTTAAGGTTTTTCTGAATCTTATGCAATTTTTTCGCTCTTTACATTAATTAATAAATATGCCTCTTTTATTACGTTTTCCTCAGATTCAATCATCATATTTATTTTACCTGGAAGTCATAATTGTCGCTTCTATGAGATCAGTATATCATATATATATGATCAGCGTATGTCACTAGAGTGCGAAATAGATTTCATCGATGCCATCACTCGAACATCTTAGCCCATGTTAAACTTCCCAATTGATTTTGGTGCGAAATTACAAATGTGTCGAAAGCATTCGTAAATAACGTGCTTATATAGGAAATATAATACGAAATAATTCGGAATTTGGGTCAGAATTTAAAAAAATTATAAGGAATTAAGAGAAGAAGAAAATAACAAGAAAAAGTGTTTATAGCGAAAGGATATATATACAAAATGTTATTAATCGAAGATTTAAAGATTTTTATCAAATAAATAAATAAAAAAAAATCGTGTGTAGTGTAGTAACGTCAAAAACTTTAAGGACTGGTAGCTAAACAAATAATGTTATATTTCAACAATCGGTTATATATGTGGGAGCTATAGGTTGTAATCATCATCCCGCCGATATTTTTCATCATTATATTGAAATCTGACATTAAATAAACAACAATTTCAGTTTAATTGAAATTGAAAAATTCAAAATTGAGATTTCCCAAACTCAAGGAAAGTTATAAAAGCTTTAGTTTTAGGCTTTTCTGCAATTTCTGTTGGTTCTATGTAATGGTTGTCCACCAGTATTAATGAACAATTCATTGATCAACTTGAATTAATAAACAAAAAGTTTATTAAGGAGCAGCGATTGAATTTTCATATATACGACTGAATATATGATATACAAAATTTGTCGGATGGTGAATAAGGAGACCGCCGAGGAGGAGGCAAATGGTCAGAGTGGTTGCGGAGAGGGTTGCATTAATCGTATGCTTATGATCGAATGTAGACCGCAATGCAGTAATATGGTGTTGAAAAAGGCACCTGAAGGTAGTGAATCTGAACAAGCAGATCATGCAGAAAAACTTCAAACTGCTCCAATTTAAGCATTGTTGACGCTCTTGCGATTGTCAGTTTCATTCATTCATTAAAGGAGAGAGGTTCTAACAATTAAAATGGCGCATTGTGGCGTCTGGCTGAAAAGAAAAAAGTGCATTTTAATATTTGTGGGACTATTGTTTTTGTGAAATAAATTTCAAAAAAACAATGAGTCAAAATGAATAAAAAACAAATGCAACAGAAATCAGTCAGACGCCAATGAAAAAAAAAAGCAAAAGTCAATTACTAATTACTATTAAAGCAAAACGTGGCCGAGGCGGTGCTTGACACGTAGCAGAGTCTGAAGAAAGTGATGCTAATGGAGAAAAACAACCAAGTAGAAAACCAACCAGAAGAGGAGGATCGAATTGCAAAATGAACAATGAAGTAGTCGGTGAACCTATATGGGTTTCACTATTTAGCCCAGCAACACGTGGATCAGACGCACAAACTACCGCTTCCACCATATGCCATAGGAACGATGAATTTAAAAACTGTCTACAAGGACATAATTGAGTTTTTAAACCAGTACAGCAATTCACAAGACTCAAATACATTGCCACCCCTTTACACAAAGAGTGAACACATGCCTATTGTTCAATCGAGTTTAAAATACCTGAGAAAACAGGCACCCGAGCAACCAGAAATTTTGATCTACTTAATTAAGTATCTGGGTGATGAACTTAAGAGTTGGTCAGACCAAGTGACAGATGAAGATGATCCAAGGCAATATGGTTAAGAAAGAGATTTCGACCTAGCGTGCACCGTAAGTATGGAGTTATTTAATTAACCTATTTTTATTTTCTTTTTTTATTACTAGTTCCATCAAGACAAAGATTGCCCACATAATTGTACACAGAGCGTAGTGTTTAGATGGTCGTACATACTAACGGGATATATCTCGGAATTTTTTCAAATCACAATATATGTTCAATTTGGCAAGACGATGATAGTGAAAATTCAAGTAATACTGTAAGTAATACACAATAATCCGATTTCTTGAAATTAATAAAAGATATAAAAATAATAATTTCAGGATTGTCAATGTAGCCAGTGTGTTGAAAAAGGTAGATCCTCTTCTACACAATCTATAACAGCTAACGATATTCTAAAGTTAATGTATGCTGGTAATTATGGGCTTTCAAAAAATAAACAAAAGATGAAGATCAGTGATAAACTATTGACACAGTGGAACACAAAAACACCAAGCAAAAAAAAATTTTGGGATCTGGTCAGGGACAACCTTTTTAATGGTAGTATTCAATTATCATTCAAATATATCCATACACACTCAATCATTGCTAAAGGAAGCAGACAATTTTGGACGCTTTACAACGTTTGTTTAACATTTTTTTATTATAAAACTCAAATTTTTCACGGATCGGAATATTAACAAAACAGAACCTAATGAAATCATGAAGTTTACCACCTAACTTTCACACCTTCATGACAAAAGTTTTTGAATAATATACAAATGTCATGAAAGAAAATATCGTCGTTGATGCAGACCCAACGTCGTAGCTCAATGACCAGAACAGTCAGTATATCGCGCAGTGCAAGATCCGTTAGTAATATGTCTTCAGAACCATTAGCAGAGAAAAATTCAATCTATAGACGTTTATGCTTACGATTTAATCGATGATGGAATTGGAGGTGCAAAAAAAAAAAGCTGCAGATTACGTAATAATTAATATTCAACTTGTCCGATAATATTAAAGGGCAAAAAGGCTAACAAACCAGGAACCGTAAGGCGCTAAAAAGCTGCAAAAACTAGTAAGGGACAAAGATCGTCAGATATGACATTAAGCATTGATGTTTTTGTAATTGCGTCAAATGCGAACAATCAAGTGTCAAATACTGCAGGGGCAACGACGACCAAAAAAACAATGAATGTCAGGACAGCATTTAATCCAGAACCTGTAAGACGTTATAAGGCCAATCAGGGAGGGAAAAATACTTATTAAAAAAAAAACCACCAACAATTTCAGTTTCATTGAAAGACTATGACTATGAGCTGGAACAATAAGTTAGCCGCCGTTATGCTTAGCGATTGCTAATGCTCGCGGCAGGAGTTCCACAGGATAGTATATTGGGTGCTATACAGTTCACACTCCATACGGCAGATTTTCCGGTTCACGGTGACGAACAATTGCTTGTAGCAACATATGCAGATGATATAGCGTTTCTAGCATTCGCATGTTTGATGCAGCTTGGAATTATTGATCCTTGGCTAGTTAGGTGGAACACCGCAGTAAATTCTGATAAATCGGTCTACACGACCTTTACGCTTAGGTGTGTGCCACTTGTCCTTCTCCAGTTGTCTTAAACGGCGAATATGTCCCTATTAAGCCCATTGATAAATCCTATTGTACAAGATAAAAATTAAACCAATATGGACTTACGGCATCCAATTATGGGGAAGAGCAGGTAATCCTAAGGCTATTAGCGACTTCGGTTTTTATTGGTAAGGTCACCAACAACAGAACTGTTGTTGGTATCGATCAGAGAACTGAACGAATAAATTTGGTTGGATCAAATTTTAGGGAAATCTCTTGCATATTCTTGAGATTGTTCTATGTAGTAGTAGTGTCATTTTAGTCAAATTTTTTTTAGTTGAAAAAATCATCAGCATCTGCTTTTCCAAAATTATTGTATTTCACATCCATTCGAGGACCGACAAACTTGAAAAGTAGGATTTATAATAATAATAAAATTGTGTATTTGTCATTTCACACCTCGTCATGTTAAAGTAGGATCCAGAAACACATGCGACACTGGGAATAGTGGTAATATTTTTCCTTGAATAGCGTGATCGTGTAGTACACTAGTGAGAGTAGGACCTACACGGCGTTTGCCGTTAGTGTTACTGAGTATCATGGAGTTAGGAGTTGGATTATTTTCAGCATTTGGATCCAACAGCGATAGAAGTATTTTGTGATATACAGCAAACCGAATACCGACGTGCAATTCGGCCACTACTCCGCCTAAAGTTTATTTAATGTAATGAATAAATTCAAATAAACTATTTGCCCTGGTTGCTAAACTGCATTGCATTCAGGCGCGGCAAACCCTTAGCTTAGAAGAGGAATCGAGATTCATGAATATGACGGATAACTCTAAAGAAGTTATTATGGGCCAGTTAATTTAGATTTTTTGAAAATTAACATATTGTATGAATATATATTTTTAATAATTAAAAACTTTATGCATAAAGCATCTACTTATAATTAATTAAGGAGTTACACAGAAAGGAGTATAGAAAAACCAAAAATGAAAACTCATTTTCATCCGTCATCGTCATCAAATAAAGTGAATACTGTTGAGAAAAAGTTAACTGGAATTAGAAGTAGACAGCGACAATGTATAAGTTACACATACGCACCGTTGCCAATTGACAATATAATAATGCAAAAAGTTTTCATTTTACTTTATTATTCTTTTCTCTTTTTTCAATTTCTTCATATATTCTTTTGTGATTCATGTTTTTGTATTCTTCTTGGACTTTAACTAAAGTTGAATCTGCTGCCACAGATGAATTCCAACACATATGCATAAAGCAATGAAGGCGGCACAGTAAGTGCTCTAAAGATGATGAAGTTTTTCACTTTTCAAGCAAGCAAAGAAAAAAAAAAGTTAGTAAGTTATAGTCGTCGGGTTAGTTCGACTATGGGATACCTAAAATCATATTAAAGCTCAAAGTTTAGGTTTAAAAATACAGCAAGTTCAGTGTACCGCAAATTCAGGATACTAGCTTTAAGATTTTTGGAGATCTGCTTCTCCTTGATTATTTGAATAACATTTTTTTGAACGTAGAAGGGTAATAGAATACCGAAAGAAGAACACAACACAGGTTCCGCAGGGAACAAGAAACAAAATAATATAAAATTATGTGTATGTGTATGAAAAAATCTTCGTAGCCATTCAATGCAGATATGTCAAAAGTTAGACCAATTTTTAATACATTTTAAATGAGTTTCAATTGACTTGACAGCAAAGCAAGCAAGAAAGCAAAGACAGAAAGCACAAATCTACAGAGGAATCTGAAATATCAAGGGAACAATGGAGGTGCTAGGTAGAAAACATTTGTGCATTTGTTTTTTTTTTATTATTATTTATTTATTTTAATGTGTTAAAACAAAAATAAAAAAAAAAAATATTATTTTTCCCAAACAATAGTTTCTCATACATGTACACAACACACAGCAATCGATGGTTGTTCTTTATCATCATCTTATTTCCATTACCATCATCTTCCAGTACAAGAACCAAAACATGAAGAAGAGAACATTATCATTGTCACTACCAGGAGTTTTGAGAATGTGTTGCATGATGATGATGCTTACAACAGCAGTCACCGTCATTGCCAGCGGGTTGGTTATTCGGTTAAGGTCGAATTGGGTCGGGGAGAAGTTGAACTGAAGTTGTTCGTAAGGAGTTTGAGGAGTTAAAATGCTCGCGGCAATTTTGCAAATCCGTTTAAATTTATGTCGTGTCATTGTTTAGATGAATTTAATGGGGAAAACCACTCACAACAAACAAGGTGTGAGGCAATAAATGAGAAAATGTATAACTGACTGAATGAATGCATGAATAAATAAAGAAGCTACGTCGTACATATTATCAAATGATGATTTTACTACAACTAGCATAGCACACAGCATAAAATTCAATTTTAGACTCCATACAAAAATTCACAGTCTCGACGATTATGACGACTATTGTTGACTACGAGTATCATCATCATCAAAAAGAACATCACCCACCCACAGTGATTAATCCTAGTCTGATTGTATTCTCAATGACACAACAATGAGTAGCTAAATCAACAGTTTACAACATTCTAATGTGGTTGCACATATGCGTGGTACATCCATCATGTACGAATAAAATCTTACAAAAAGGAAATAAATTGCAATTCATTAGAATCTTAATTGTTTATAATGTATGAGATGATGTACGATTATAGTATCTGAACAGTGCAGTGCCGCCGCCTAATGCATTTGATAGTGTCAACAAAGACTATCAAATTAAAAAGACTGCACAAATCGTTTAATTTAAGAGGTGTTTCATTTACTACACACAGCACACTAAATGATGATGATGGGGTTTTCAAAGAAACCCTTAAGATAAATTATGATGATCTTGTCACAGAAACAAAAGCCGCCATGAGGCACAAAACTTACAACAGAACACACACAAGTAAAAGATAGCAGTGAAAAAAAATTATCTAAATTCCTACTACGGTTCACGAGATAAAGCTCAATGACGGACAGACGGGGGGTAGTAAAGTATGTATCACCGTTTATAAATTGTAAATTTTGGCTGTGAAACCTGAAAAAGGAAAAACATATTTCAAGATGGCGGTAATGCAAATAAAAATGAGTGAATAAGCTAGTGAGTTAATCGAAACTCTCTTTAAAAGACAATGAGCGAGAGAGCAAGATGAGAAAATACAAATAAAAATGACAAATATATGTATGTGTGTGAACTGTTAAAGTAAAATGGAAACGAAATGATCAAATAACGACCATACGGCAAATTAAAGAGAGAGAGAGACAGAGAGAGAGAGAGAGAGAGTAATTTTTTTCAAATCCTCTCTGCTGTCGCTGCTAGTTATTACACAAATTTGCTTATTTGCTTTTGTCTCTTATTCGTTTTCAAGCAAAACAAAATGAACAATAATGGTTGACGAAATGACACGAAAAGAAAACAACGAAAAAGGCGGCAGAGCAAAAGCACAATGTGAAAGTGACGCTATCAGAAAAAAAAAAATTCTAACTGCAAATGTATAAAAAGAATGCGCAATAATTATGGTAAAGGAATTGGCAAAGGTAACATAAAGATTTATTCACTTTTTGTTTCAATTTTCTAACAAATTTTCGTAATCTTTTGAGCAAATTTAATAATATTAGTTTTTACAAAGTAATACAATGTTTGTGCGAGAGCATAGGTGGATTAAAAAAAAAAAAACAGACACAGACACACACACACACATATTCTATGAATGAAAGACAATAAGAAAAAAAAAAACGAAAAAATGACGCTAAGAATATTTTAGTGCATTTTTCTTTTCAGTTTATTAATAATTATTATTATATTAATTTAAGATAAAAAAAATTAAAATTTACTTACTTTTTTTTTAAAAACGTGAAAATGTTGTTGCAGTTTTGGATCATTTTTGTAGTTTGTTTTAATTCTCTTTATTTCTTTCGCACATTTTATATATTTTTTTATTTCAAGTTTTTAATTCTATTTTTATTAATTTTTTGTTTCATTATTAAATATTTTTATTTTTTTAACACCGCACTGACTGATGAGCGCAAGACTGCCACACAAAATGAAATGTCGGCAGTAACTCGAAATGCTCCTTAAGATGGCTGCGCATACGGATCAGTTATACTGAGAGCCGTAGAGAGGCGACACACATTGGCAGTGTAGACAATATATGTTAATGCATGAGTAAGAGAGAGATAAAAAATGTGTGTTTTAATAAAGAGCGTACACGAAGAGCGTACGAACAAGTGCCCGAATAACCGACCACCAGCCGAAGATGCTTTTCTCTCTCTCTCCTCTACAGTTGCATTTTTGCTCTTCTGTTCAATCATATGTGCTCATGCTGTGAGCGAATTTCATTTATTCTTTTCATTTGTGTGTGCCCTCCTACACTTCGCCAATTTTGCAAAGAGTGATGATGAAAATGACCCAAATGTCTTCAATCAGGAGTCCCAACAAAATGATAAGCATCAGCTAAGCCCGCTTAAAATTGCCCGTTAGTTTAAATTTCTTTTGAAACTAGTTGCAATAAAATAAAGATTCAGAATTTGTTTAAAGATGGAATGATTTTACTAACCATAACAAAAGAAAATAACAACATTTGTATAGTAATATTTCCAGAAATATGAGTTTCATAATTATGAAAAATTGAGATATAAATTGTCTGTCTTATGGTCAAGTTCTGTCGTACGAGACTAAATCAAATGCCTTTTTACAATTAAGTGACATTTGGCAATTCTCGACAGAATTTTGTTAAAAGGATAAACCTGTTCACTAAATCTTCATTAATTGCAAAATAAATTTGCTGGAAATTTGTAAATTATTGCTTGAACACAGTAAACATATATATTATTATAATTTCATCACTCTCAGTTCTCTTTTTAAGACATTCAACATGATAAATGCGAATTTCTCTATATATTGTGTAAATTCACTTGTCCTTTGTACTTATTGAATTCATTGAATCAGATCAAATTGTAGGTAAGATATAGAAGTATACAATATATGAAAACATATTGTATAATAACTTTTGTTACATCGATGTTGAACATATCTTTCACACAAAGAGCAGAATGAGGAAACTACAAAAGCATTTTGTAAAACTGACTATAAAAAAACACATACTATACTAAGTATATACTTAAGTTCGATTGACCAAATGTGTATGTATATGTGTATGTTCTTTGTCTTCAAATGTATTCCTACTTATATATTGTACTTCACTTTGCATGAAATTTTTATGTAGAAATGAAGAAGTCATCCATTTCCTGTTCAAGAATTAGAAGAACTATAACTGAAACAATGCTTAACATTTTACTTTTGTAAATGATACAATAGAACAGCCAAAGATGGAAATGACTACAAAGTGATGATCCTTGGACTAATATGATATTAACAATAAATTATAATTTATAAGTAAAAGGGCAAAGGTATAAATCTACTCAATCATATACTTAGAATGAAAAATGTTTAAAAATCACAATAATTAAGTAACTGTATACACTGAAAATATTTTATACGTAATGCATATACAACAGAAGAGAAATTGTTGTTTGCGTGTAAGGGGGTGATGCATTATTTTCTGCCACACATTTAGTATCTTATATTATTCTTCCACTTTTTATGTATATTTGTCTATGGGACCGTTTTTCAATTTTACATTTTTTTTTGCGCACTCAAATTCCAGTGACTCTTGTAATAACACAAAACTGAGTTTATTTCCAAGAAATAATTTAATTATTTGATGTTCTTTTGCAAACAAAGCTAAAAAAGAGTTTGGTTGTTTATTCTTTTGTATCTGTTGGGCATCTTTTCATAAGATTCATAATTTATATAAGAAACAAATATAGGCTCTATAGTCGGGATATCTTTTACCCCAAAACAGGAGATATTGGCATGTACAATACTAAAGTTTAATAGTTAGGGAGCAATAAGTGGTTGTGCAGTTTGTTGGAATTATATTCAATTGATTAGTTTAAAGAAGCATGTAAGACATATGAGTAATGAAGGTTTCAAGGCAACATATCAAAGATGAATATAGAATTGAATCTTGTAAGAACTTCTCTCAGTCTTTCTAAACCAACAATGCAGATCACTCTGGCTATGGACCTCTAAACTCCTTTGATAGGCCTCTCTTATGAGACTATCTAGTTATGCATTGGCGGCAAATGGTGTTACAAAACAATGACATCGGCGCCAGGTATGTTTTAAATATGATTTGATCTCACTCCTTTCCTCCTCCTTAATTATATATTTTTTGGTCAGTAATTGTCATTCTCTTCTCTCATACCCAACCATCCGCCATATGGCTATAAAACAGAAAAGAAATCTCTTTTTGACACCTTTATTTTTCAATCACGAATAATTTTAGGAGTTCCATCATACTACTTATCTTAATGAAAGAAAACAAATAATTAGTATTTATATTTTTCTTCAGTTGAGTCAAGTATTTTGTTTATCAGTGTAATAGAAGAACTTCAGAAGAGAAAGAAGGCAAGTGCTTCTTCTTTATGCTCTCTTCTTTCCATAGCTTTTATTACACTCTTGCTTATCTTTTCTTATGATTAGCTGCATTTTAATTATGTATTAGTATAAGTTATACATAAATTGTTAGTCTTTAAGGTATGATAGAAAGCTAGAATAAATAGTTGCAATTTGTAAAGCCAGCATACCGTTTGCTTATTTCCAAACAGCTGCTGTATCAACCCCAGATTGTTGACGGAACACCTACTGATCGAATTTCTTATATTCCAAATACAATATATACTTATAAACTTTGGTCTCTAGCCACTGATATTTGTAGTCCTTTAGTTAATAACCAAATGGATAAAATCAGTATATTTTACTCATATAGTAACTATATACCAGAGAACTGTAACGAGTATCAAATTGTCGTGCACACGCAATCATTCACTCGGATTTTGTATGAGTCAGTTGCTTAGATACAGCAACAAGTAATCATCGTTTGCACTTTAGTTCAAAACAGTCATGTTGATTGCATCACTCGACTCACAATCATATTTATGTTCGTTTGTACTCTTTGATTATTTTTTTTTTAAAGTTCGGTTCCTTTCTTTTGGAATGGAATGGAGTGTCTCGAGTAACTTGAGTGTAATAAGATGCAAATACATTTATACCAGCTAGCAATGCAGCGGCTGTTTCTCTTGCTGGAAACATAATTTCTAAATAACAAAATAGATTAGTATCTGAATCAGTTGACAGCTTCTTGTTTTTAAATTCCAAGTATGTATAAGAATTTTAATAAATGAAAGTTGTAGACCTCATTATTTTAGATTTTGTATTTTAGGTCATAGAATTTTAGGTTTTTCTGAGTCTTATGAAATTTTTTCACTCCTTACATTAATCAATAAATATTCCTCTTTTATTACGTTTTCCTCTGATTTTTCATTAACTATATCAGTCAGTCATCAATCATCATATTTATTATACCATAATTTGTCATCATATGTATGGAAATTTATGACATTTATTGATTGCGATTCTTTCGAATTTGATTTTTGTTTAGTTTTGTTTGCAATTGAACCCTTTCTTATTTTTCTTTCTAGAATAATTGTGTTTTTTGCATAATAATTCACTCTGTACGAATCATAGATTCTTTGATATCATCAGAATAAGTTATTTTTGATATTACTTTGCATATCTTGATTTGTAAAAACGTATTTAATCAGTAATATAAATGTGATACGTATTTACATATATTGTCCGAAACACGAAACACGAGCAAATTGGAAAAATATTTAATTCAAACATTCACATAATATAAATAAAAATAAATATGCTACATAGTTGATTTAATCATGGTTATAGTTACTTTAAGTTTGGTGGAATCTTAAGTTGAAGTGCACTACAATTTATATCAAATAGCTGCTCACATTTTGTTTATATAAAGGCAAATACAAATATCTACTTAAATTGAGAAGTAAACATACACACACATTGACAGTCAGAGACAATTTTGGCAATTGATAAAAACGTTGAAGTTCGTGTCAATTTTTCACATATCACATACAACTTTAAAATAATAGGTAAAGGAATCATAACTCATAAGAGAAAGGAAATCTCTTACAAGCGAAACATATGTTGTCAAAAGAGTCGAAATTTAAGACTAAAGTAGCTAATGCTATGGGAAGACTAGGGAAACTTTGCATCACAATCAACATGTTCAATGTTTGATTAGCGTTATATTTGTTGTTTGCTAAAACTGTCCCTAAACCGTACCATTCCGCTGTCACGCTTTCATACAGTACTGGGAAAAATTATTCTCTTTTTATTATTAAGTAAACACACTCACTTTTCCTTTTGCTTTGTTCTCGTGAATAATAAAACTAAATTTGTCTATCGGTGTGTAATGTCCTTTGCTGCGTTAGAGTGCTAAAGTGTACAAAAGATGATATCTGAGACGTCATTCCCAACATTGGTTTCAGAGCAGAGTTACTAGAAAAGATACTGGGTTTGGCGTCAAAAAGAGGTGATTTATATATGTATATATATTTTTTTTTTTGTGTTTTTGTTTTAACATTTCCTTTTCTTAATTCATGGTTTAATGTTGACGACTAAACCATATCTACGAACTGAAAAGTGAAATCTTGGTTGCAGCAATCGTTGTCTTCAAATTCAACTGGTCAATCAAATCAAACTTGTAAATAATGTAGAATATACCATATATGGTATATTTCTATTTCTAGGATATACGTTCTTCTTTAACAAATTTTTCAAAATGAAAATGCATATTGACATAGTACAAGATTCGGAGATATTGAATTATCACAGAGAACAGCACATAACAATAATCAAAACAACACAAAATTCTAATGAAATAAATACGTGTTTACGATAAAAAGCCCAGCATTCTTTTTTTCGAGGGATATTTTCTTTCAACTATAGAAAATTATTAAATCCAAATTTAAAATGTTCAAATTCAATATGACACCTTGTTGAAATTTAAAAGAATCACTCTTACATTAATAATAAAAATATTAAAATTAAAAACAAAAATTTTTAAATCATCTGCGAAAACATCTCATTTTGATAATGCTTCACATTTAAATTCAATATTATTCATTCTTAATTCAAGTATGGTTGCCTTTTTAAAGTGTGCGCACTTCAAATCGACAATTTTAACAAAATTTTAGTCAAAATCAAAAATCAAAATCATTGGTAAAAATAGATAAATCAAAGTGTGAATCATTAGGTTTACCATGTTTTATCTCTGGGTGTACATAAGGAAAATGTTGTATGAGAGGAAGAGGTTAGTGCATTATTGTTAATGTATTGTTCTACTGATTGTTATGCATATTTGTCCAATTTCAACTCAGTTTAACATAAACAAAAGTTGAATTGAGTTGAATTGGTTGAATTGCGTGGCTGCAAATTTCAATATTAATACAGTAACACTTGAAATAACACAAAACTGAGTCTTTTTTTCCAAGAAATCATTTTATTATTTGTTGTTCAATTGCAAACTAAGCTTAAAAAGGGCTTGATTCTGTATTGGTTTTCGTATCTTTCAGGGCATGCGTGAAGAGTATACTTACAGACGATTCTCATGCGACATATAATATTATTGTCGCCGTCGTCATGTTTCATGAGGTTTCATTTATTGATTTCGATCCATTCGAATTCGTTTTTTGTTTATTTTGCAATTTTCTTTCAAGAATAATTGTGATTTCTGTTTATTTTATAATTTCCTGTTGTCATTACATTACTTCGATTCTGATTCTGATTTATTAAGTGAATAAAGCAAGAATCATGCCATAAAATAAGAAGAATTAAATGAGAATGATTTGACTTTGATAATGGAGAAGTTCACCCTTTATAAAATTCTTTATTAAGAAATAGTCCTTGCAAGGTCTATGCCATCATAAATATTGTTAATACAATATATTTTAAATTCTTGTTTTCAAAGAATTATTTTCATAAATTTTTAAAGATAACAAGTATTAATTAAAAAATACAATTTAAAAGTAATGCACTAATAAGAAGTTTAATTTGAATTTGGGTTTGAATGGGAGGTACCACATATTGTAATCCTAGGATCTTGAAATTTATATGGTTATTAAGTATGTACCAGTAACTCATAATGTCAGTTCGATAAGACAAAAAACAAAATTGTTTTTCTAAGAAGAACAATTTTAATTTTACTATTTCGCGCCTAAAATCCATTTTTTTTCATTTTTTTTTGTCTAAGGACACTTGGGTTTTTAAAGCGAATGTAATTGAGCCATTTGGACGATACGAAGTGGTAAAGAAATTTACAAACATACAAGATACGCGCGAAAAACATAACCCTTCTTGGCAGTCGGGTAAAAAAACAAATAAAAAAGCAAAAAAAAAAAAAATTGGCATTTGAAAAATAAGAAAAAAACAAATTTCCACTTTGTCAGATGTGGGGGTTCGAACCCACGCTCCCTTACGGGAACCAGAGCTTAAATCTGGCGCCTTAGACCACTCGGCCAACCTGACTTATACTTGCTGTGAACTAAAACGTTTACTTAGGTTGCTCGTTAACAAAATTGTTCTAAGCAAAACATTTAAATGTAGAATGCTAATAAACAAACTTTAAAACCGACTACAAAATCCACACAAATTCACTGCACAAAGCGAAAAATAATTATTACTGGTATTTGTTAACTACTGATCGGTTTGAAGGCGGTGCAAAGCCAAGTAAGAAATAAGCAAATAAACTAAGTTATAAGTTATAACATAATGCAGTTGATGGATGTGTATGGTTTCACTGTTCCAATAACGGTTGATCTTTAACCAATAACAAAATATTTGGGTATGTCAATACATTTTCAATCCGGTATTAATTTAAGCTGTTCATATTTTTTTGTTTTCCATCGACTTCAAACCGATCAGTAGATGCTGATTCTGTTTATACGCTTTCAAACCAAAATAGAATATTCAAAATTGGTCCACAATTGGCGGAGAAATAAGCGAATGCTTTTTTGAAGTTGGTTAAAAAATAAGCGGCAGTGCAGACAGACATTGATCGCTATATACAAATAACACTGTGCGACAAAAAAAAAAAAAAAATTTATAACATTAATGAAAACAACTATGTTTTATTAAATTGGACATGCTGAATACGAAAATGTTAACGGTTTTCTTCTAACACGTAACATTTAAAAGGTTTGATAATTCAATAAATTACTTAACATATAAGAAGCATGAATATAAATTAAGTGCAGGCGCAAATGAGTTGAGTAGGCAAAATATGAGCACCGCATTATGTAATTAGTTTTGATTTAAGAAAAGCTTGATTGTTGATTCAACCCTGTAAATTGACTTCAAATTGTCAAACAAAGGCTTGTTCTTGCAAAAAATTACAACAAAATTAATTTTCTTTAGGTTTGTAATGAGGTAAGCTGGAGATACCACTTTTGTAGGTGTATTGTATAGTCTTCGCATTCGAGAATTGACAATGGAGCTGTTGTTCGTAAAAGACAGCTGAAGAGTACCATTGACAGGAGCATTCGGTGACGGGGAAGCCGTTATCATTTTCCTACAACGAATCCTTCTGGGTCCCGCCTGCTACTTAATGCAGTTATTTATCTTAGCTTTCAGGTTTAATTTTGTTTTGTATTCTCTACATTGTTACGTACTTTTTAGTGTATGACTTTTAAATTGTATTTTTGGCGTAGGAGGGCAAATCGGGGCAACCGCTCCGAACGGCAGTTTCAGGGGGCGCCGAAATCATAATATAATATGATTGAAAATAAAAAACTTGTTCCACAAAACGCCTAGCATACAGAGCATATATAACCGAACATATTGTTAAAAAACTTTTTGCGAAATTCTTCATGGGCAACTTTATTTCGATGATGTTGTAAGTATGGTATTTCAGGCTGTAGATCTGCTTGAAAGTCGCCTGAAGAGTAATTTGTAATATACGATGAGCTTGATCATAATTCTTGCTACTCAAAGACACAAAGTTTTGAATTCGTATTGTGTGCAAATTATATTACGTTATCACTCAAAGTTTTGAACCTTTAAGCAACTTTTCAACTTAATTTGTGTAATCACCTAAAAGTGTTGTAACTTAAAGCAACTTAATTTCATTTAGACAAAGTTATGTAGCTTCCAGCAATTCGATAAATTTGTAACTTCCAGCAACTTGTCAGCAACAAATTTTTGAAAGTATTTTACTTTAAGTAACAAGGCATTGCTTGACAACATACATGACTATCATTTTCAAATTATGGTCATACTCCATTTCGATTTTCTACTTCCGTTTCATAAATTTTGAATTCACTGCCGTCGATAAAGAAGTTTGTTACTTAACAAATCTAACCAAACATTTATTTAAAGAACCATTTTAAAATTTACAAAAATCATCATCACGAATCAATTTAAATGAAATTTTGAAAATTTCTATAACATTTGGATAAAATGTCTTTGCGTTCTTAATCAACGACGTAAGTATATTAATAATCTTTTTCCAAATCTGGTACCGAAAAATTTAACCAATTTCGGAATTACAAAACACTTATCGCCAATTTGTACAATTATTTCATTACTTTTTGGAGCAGCAACCTCACTTATGCCAACTTTCTGTATCATATACTTAATCTATTTGCTTTCAGTAGATTTCTTAAATATTTCACTATTTGTCTTATATGGCACATTCTGGACCAAATTGGAGCTGACAATACCAACCTTTTTGATTATGCCCTGAAATAAAACGCTTAATGGAAGTCGCGGTGGTCTGCCATCTGGCACCATGTATTTGAAGTAATAGATATCTTCCGAGTCGATCGGTTTTGATTCCAAAATTCCGAGATCTATAATAGTTTTTGCCATATTCTTACAAAGCACTCTTATTTCACAAAAAGATAAAATTTTTACGGTTTCGCGTTCATTATTTTCACGTGGAAGCAAAGTTATGTTATTTGCTCTTTCAATCTTATTGCTTTCTTTAACTTTTTGCTTCTCTGCTGGAGCCACATTGACTTTGGCATGAGGGCGCTTGGAATCAGACATTTTACACGTATAGTCAAAAGTCCTAAAAGCAAAGAAAAAGTATCATAAGAATTTTTGAATGCAACTCCCTGAACTATGTTGGTTTTCAAAGACCTTAAACGTAAAATTGCATTTCCCCAACCATTGTTCCTACACTACAATTTGTTAACCTTTACCCTACCAATTCCTTCAGAGATTTATACCTTGCATACAACGTGATATGTTTACTAAGCGAATACCTTTTGGGATGGTCCGACGTTCTACTTGTAGTTATTTGTTTAAGTTAACCCTGCAAAATCCCCTAATCACATTCTTCACAAAATCAATTACCATACAATATTACGAAAACATATTTACAATAGTGTAAGAACTTACCAATGACTTTTGCTTAGGAACAAAGAAAAGCCTACTTAGCATATTCATCAAATCCAAAGATATCTGATCTGATGAACAACTGTTAAACGGACAATTGATTCTCCTGTCGTCTCCTATGTGCTTCTGTTTGAAGTGGCAAAATGATTGTAACTCTTAATAAAAATGTGCATTGTTTCGACATTACTACTGCAGCTATTGCAGAATCATGAACAAACAATTAGCAATGAAAAGATACTGCAGCTGAAAAGGATGCTGTAGTGATTGACACATCCGAAATTTAACAAGGCCATCCACACTAGCAAATGGACTGGCATAACATTGATCTGTCAACAATGGAAATTCTAAGTACATCTTTATTATGTAAAAGGTTTAACTTCAATAACTTACCAATCTTCTTTTTACCATCATCCTTCAAATATGTTCGTTTTCATTTGTGCAGCTATATATTGTAATTTCAATGATTATAAAATCGCATCATAATTTTCAATCAACAGTATCAACCTTTTTTTTTTAGTTCTTGACTTTATGTCCTCTAGAGGGTGTCACAGTCTATTTAATGTGACATCACATAGCTCATTTGTCAAATTATCTTCAGTAGTTTAGAAGTTATGCATTCATACATATCGGTTAAACGTCGGGGGAGTAGCAAAGCAAGTACATACACAGCGTGTACTCGTATTACACATACCTTTAAAGTAAATTATTCACATTCATAATTCAATATTTTCTTTTATTTTTCTTTTGTCTTATAATTCTCAAACGATTTAAAGTTCAGTTTAATAAAACTGTAATGCACAAATTGAGCTGTAGGTTGTTGTCTAATACTTGTAAAAGAGTCCATTTTGTTTTTCATCCCAACCCCACAAGTATCTGGGAATTTCCTTGATTCAAAGAAAATTCCCAGATAATTGCGGATTTGGGATCAAAAACATTATAGACTTTTCATAAGTATTTGACAACAACCCACAGCTAAAAGTTCCTCATTTCAATTCGTGCTCTACTTAAATTGTAGCTATAAATTGTTTGAGAATTATAAGACCATAAAAGAAAATGTGGGTATTCACGCCGTTCCCGCATATAAAAAAATTGGTGCATTACATAAATTGTTGAGATGATTGATAGTGACAAACCACATACAAAATTAACGTTGCCACAGTGGTAATTAATTGTCTGGCAACTCTGCCGAAATTATATGCCAAAAGTGAAATGTTTTACCAATTTAATTTGAGAAATAATTCATTTACAGCAAATAAAAGTACGATTAATAAATTATTTATTGCAATTTCTGCTCACCGCATTTAAGTGGCACAACAACAGGTAATGAAATGCCGGACAACGAATCCAAGAGTGTTTTGTTTTATATGGAGGAGCATCAGAATATTGACGGATAACTTTACTTTTAGTAAAATATTGCTGGTTTAATAGTTTGTATAGCATTACAGAAACCAACAGCGCAGATATATTAAAAAACAATTGATAGCAGAAATAGGCATAAAATGCACCTGGATTATGCTAAAGTGCAAGATCAGGTATCTGAAGTCTTTATGGAGTAAGGCCAATTCTTTCGTAAACTCAGCAGATTCTTTTAGCTAACAAATTAAACATTTTTTTAAAAAAAATAAACAAGATCTGCCCATACTACGAACAGTTGCAAAAAATAATTGGTCAAATGGAAGCAACATATTTATCAATGGTCAATAGAGTTAGAAAAACAAAATTAGAGCTTCATCGATAAAAACTTGACTTGGATAAAGAAAAATTAAGAAACGAGTTTGAATTAAAGAAATTAGAACTACAATATACCCAAAAACAAAAGTTCAGTACTTTTAATAATTAGGGAAACAATAAAAATCATACAAGTTCCACCAACGGCAGAATGATTATCGTAGAAATCAAAGAAATGATTGGTACGATCAGATTAGGTTTCAAAGTCTAAATTCAGACTCCTAATACACCCAAAATAGAGCAAATTTAAAGCAACCAAACCTACCAGTAAAAGGGCAAAGAGAGTGTGATAGTGGTCATCAATGTATGGATACCACTGGAAATTTTTAAGTAGCTGCCTCTGACCAAGATCAACATGGCTTCAATAACTATAACATAGATAAACAAAGCAGAGGGAAAGTGACAGCGGCCATCAAAAGATCGATACAACTGAAAATTTTCAGGCACTTGCTTCGAAGGCAGACAATACAAAACAATCAAATGTAATAATAAAAACTATAAATGCTTGATAGAAAAGAAAGTCTTTAATATATATATATAGAAATGGCATCTAATGGTTTATTCTCAAAATCACAAATGTTCTTTACCCATAAATTTTCGGATAATTATGATATAATGTTAGGAAGACATCTGTGGGTAGACTCTAATTTCACTATCTATATACATATATATAATAGGACGAAAAGCAATTTAAAAGGCCCATTCCAACAACGTTTGACCAATCGGCATTTCTTCATGAAGAATGTTTATATGCTATTCACTTTGTTGCAACTCACAAGTTTTTATATATTTTCATAATTTTTTTAATAAGAAGGGCATTTATTTTGACTCTACTATAAGTTCATTGCTACAGAACTCCTTTTCTGTTTGATCATGTTCTATAGAATAGATTAACGGTACGGATGGCGCGTGACTATATCGAAATGAGAACATTCGATAACAACAACAACAACATTTGAACATTTGAGAAGAAACACAAAAACATGCTTGCTTTCGTTAGAAGCAAAAAATTGAACAAATGTGCGTGGACAACATTAGACCGAGAAAGGAATAATGACAGTTTTTAAGTGCCAAACCTGCTGGATTATTATTGACGTTGCCCCAGTCTGAATGTTTGCAATTTATATCACCTGCCTGCCTGTGATTTATTTATATACTTCTTGTTTTCAATCGTAAAATAAAATATAATACATATTAGAAGAGAACATTCATTAATTCATTTAGCTTCCTAATAGGCAATTCAGACCGAAGTACATCACGTTGATGTATTTTTTCGTTCAGACCGGATATTTTGCATCACGAATAGTTGTTTTTTGTTTTGGTTATACATACACGTGGAACTTTGCGAGCAAGTTGGCTAAATTAAAACAAAAAATTTGTGAAAAATACATGCAGTTCCCTTTTGCATTCCTGATACTTATTTTATTAAAATTATTAATAAAAATTAACAATTTGCACTTAACTTAAAAAACTTACTAGAAAAACTTGGCCGCACTGGCAGAAATTGACAGAGTTACCATCATAAATTTTCAAATCAAGGCAAATCAGTTCTTGATGTGACTATTGATCTACCATCATTTTTTTTTTTGTATCAACTCTAGTTTTTGAGATAAAGCTTCTTCCTTTGTTGTCTTGGAAGGGAAACTCTGAAGAAAGAATGAAAAAGGTATTAGGTGCTATCTACGTCTGAAGGAGGATGTTTGGCAAGAGATGGGGGTTTCAGCCGTATATTATCCACTGGTTTTATACAGCAGTTGTGAGACCTATCCTAACCGATGGAACCTAGCGTTGTGGTGGGAGGCGGCAAATACCAATTCCCACGTACACAATCTTCATAAAGTGCAAAGAATAGCCTGTCTAGGAATTACTGGATCTCTACGATCCACCCCCCTGGCGGCTCTGGATGTTATTCTCAATCTGGTATCGGTGAGCACATATCTCAAGTACGTAGTGGCCAGAACTGCAGCCAAACTCCGGGTGCTGCATTTTCTTAAGCCCAGTGTCGCCGGCCACAGCACTATCATACAAGTAGTGGGAATCAATCTGATGGTGGAGTATGAGACTACGGTGTACCAGCACTAAAATGGAATGACAATTTTAAGACAAGATTCCCGGGTAGAGATGACTGGAAATGGGGTAACGTCATTAGACGGGACGAGCTTTCGATATATATCTTCTCGGAAGTGTTAACAGCTCAGCTATCGTATCGCATAAAGATGATGTTCTTTAGTTTCATAGTTTTAATTCAAATTTATTATGTTCAATACAACAAAAGAGTCAAATATAATAATAGTAGTAAATAACATCAATAATGGCAACACTAGTAACGACTTCTGCGCCACAACTTTAACTTGACGGCTTCGACGTTCTTCGACATCTTCCACGGCATCAACGACCTTGCTCCTTTTATATCCCCACGCCTGCTATCGACACAAGTCTGGATTCACCAACCAGGAATACCACATCTTACATTAATATTTCAAAATTTGTTGCTAAGTTTTTATGATTTGTGTTTTTTTTTGAAGTTTTTGCTTAGAACAATTTTGTTTACGTGCAACCTAAGTAAACGTTTTATTTCATAGCAAGTGTAAGTCAGGTTGGCCGAGTGGTCTAAGGCGCCAGTCTTAAGCTCTGGTTCCCGAGAGGGATCGTGGGTTCGAACCCCACACCTGACAAAAGTGGATGTAAGTTTTTTTTTTTTATTTTGCAAAGGTCAATGTCTGTTTTTTGCTTTTTTATTTTTTATTTATTTTTAAAATTTGATGAGTCTAATTCTTTGAAAATTGGAAGAAAAAATATATTGTAGAATACATTACAATTGAATTTGAAACTTGGCATGTTATTTATAATGCTCTTTTTTATGTTTGATCTATGGATCATGTTCAACATTCATATGTATGTTTCAATTCAAGTTCTCCCATTAATATAATAGATGGTCGTCATGCAAAAATTAAAACTTAATTTGCAAATTGCTTCGATGCCTATAATTTTAACTTCAAGTATAGAGAGCCAAAACTTTTAAGCAATTTGTCATCTAAATTTTGTAAAACTATACTTCATACATATATTCAAAATTTTACCTAAAAGACCAATATTTATACACATTATATGGTAGACACTCTGTAAACTTATGCTTTTTATGAGATGATACTACAAAATTGAGTAATTTCAAAGCAATAAAGACAAGGGCGTCAGTCTTAGTCTTGCTCAGTTGTAATATGTAAGTTTATTCAAAAATTAGTCTGATTACATTAAGCTGCCTATGTGTAATGTTTATGCCTGATACTATTATAAATAAAATATGAAAAGTCCCCTTAGATCCGAGGGTTGCAACAAAAGTTCTTCAAGATCAAATGTCACAGAATTCAGTTTTTCACATATTATTTTTTTCGATTTAATTTTTAAATCATTTTTGATATTGAGTTTAGTAAGTTTCAGAATATTTGCATATGAATGTTTTCTTAAATTATTTTCTTTCTATTTAATTGCAAAATTGAAGGAAAAAGCTTTCTCATATTCTATATAGAAGTAGTATTTTTTGAAATATTTGAACAGTACGAGAAGTTTTTGTTAATTTTAAAAAGCGATGGTTTCAATTCTTAATAAAGAATTGTGGTTATATATGGGAGAAGTCAAATGGTGAACTTATTCATTATCGAATTCAAGAAACATGTAAGTATGTTTATGATTTCCAATCATTCTACAAACAGTAACTAATGCAATAGATGCTTATATCTTATCATCATAATCATGTTTATCATTATCATCAATAATTTGCTTGAAAACAATACAAGAAAAACATTTTTTTAAAGAATTATTAGGAAATCACTCTCATTTATTTCTACTTATTTTATGGCATGGTTCTTGCTTTCTTCACTTGATAAATTAGAATCAGAAACGAAGTCACAGGAAATAATAAAATAAACAGAAAACACAATTATTCTAGAAAGGCAAATAAAAGATGTTTTCAATTGAAAAATAAACAAAAGTCGAATCAATAAATGAAATTTCTATACACGACGACGGCGATGAGAATATGTTATGTCGCATGAGAATTTTCTGGTAAGTAAACTCTTCACGCAGGCCCCGAAAGAACAAAAAAAAAACGCAGAATCAAAGACTTTTTTTTATTGCAATTGAGTATCAAATAATAAAATGAATTCTTGGAAAAATACTCAGTTTTGTGTTATGACAAGTGTTACTGGATTTATATTGAATTTTGTAGATATGCAATTAAAAAAATTCAACTCAATTCAAGTTTTGTTTATGTTAATCTTATGTTAGTTGAAATTTGGCCAATATACATAAAAAGTAGAAGAACAATTCTATATTAAATGTGTGGAAGATAATAATGCACCAACTTTCTTCTCATACAACATATTCTCTTATGTGCACCCAGAGAAAAAACGTGGTAAACCTAACCGCATATTCACACTTTGATTTAACTATTTTAAAATTGCATCTGTTAGTTTATACAAGTCTCATGTCAGAGTGGCAGAAAACATAAGCAATTAGCAGGCTCCATAATCGATGTAAAAAATATTGGGATATTATTTGAAGAAATACTTTTCAAGTTCTTCAATTTACTGGTTTTTGAACTTCAATCATGATACTCGTAATTTTGCAAAGGATTCAAATCTTCTTAAATATTTATAAGCCTCCCGAGAAGTATGCAACACCTTATATTTGAATTGCATCTAACTAAAAGTTGGTTAGTTAATTGGTTTTGTTCAATTGTCAAAAATGTCATACTTTCTTAAGGAAAAGAGTATGAATGTTCAACCGCAGCCAATATTCAACGTGAATGAAATATGGTAGAAGCATTTATGCAGCGAACTATTTTAAGACTCAAATTGAGTCACTTAATCTAGATCAAATGATAATGATGATAATTTAGATAGTTTTACGACTTTCCTGAACACAAGCTATTTGTCTTTCTTAATTGTTTGATCAATACAATATTTCTCAATACAATATTTCCTTAATGTAAGGTACAACATTATAATCGGATCGGACTGACTTATTCCTTTGTATTCTAATTGTAATTGACAATGCAATTCAAACCAGATGAGACTCCTTATCTTTTATATTAATATGAGTATTGAAGAAAAACAAAACGATATACTTTCAAAAGGTTAATAATGTTAATATTTTCCCATCCAAATACTTCTTACTAGTTTATGTCTTCATAACCGTTTTTCTGCATTTCCACTTTGTCGTTCTACGGAGATTCCTGATGTAAGGGTACTAAGAGGGATGCCAATGCCAGTCAGTAGAGTTGGCCTTGCCGGTAAGTTTGAAGGCAAAAACTGAAGTTAAGGGCAGTCAAAGTCTGGCATCATATTGGGTCGTTAGTCTTATTGAAAGACTCAGCAGGCGGGATTAGATATGAAGACTAGTTTTAACCTTGATCTTACCCTTGTGTGGAAAACCACACAAAATGTATCTTTTTTATGTATTTAAAAGAAAACTACTGAAGCGATGTTTATGAAATTTCTTGACATTTCCTAAAACATCAATTTAGCATAGAAAACGCATTAATTGATTCAAAAATATTTTTTGTTGACTTTTTATTTAAAAACTAAAGTTGTTTACCCTCGTGTGTGGTTTCCACATACATAAATGTAATTTCTGTGTAATTTGCAATAGAAACAGCATTTTTTACCATAAAATGTCCAAGTCATTTCATGTTCTGAGAAACTATTTTCGTTTTATGGAATAGAAACATGTTCGCACACGTCTACACGCTGATAAGCGTGCATGTTGAACTCTAGTATATAAATAAATAACTGTAGAAGGATAGGTTCGACTGTGGTGTAACGGCGAGCGTTCATCTAACATAAAAACAATTACATATGAAACAAACAACATATTAGACACTGATCGAACGTAAACATGTTCGATCATAAATTGTGTTCATCTAACACAAAAACGATTATATACGACCAACGGAAAACTGTACTCAATAAAGAACAACTATGACACCGGTGTTTTATATTAAGTAATTAATTTTTCGTTGATTATGAGAACATGGCTAGACCAAAATATCTAACTGACGAAGAGCTTGAAGGAATTTTAAATGTTTCTGATGATGAAGATTTTTCTGGTAGTGATGAAAATCACTCGCCGGAAGAATATGATGAATCAGAAGAAAGTGAAGCTTATTCAGAAATTTTTACAATGGAACAAATTGTGGATGTCGACGCAGAATTAGTATTATTCTGAAGTGGTCAAACACATTTGCGGCGACAGCTATATCGAAATCGACTCAAACTTATTACACTCATATATCGGTGTTCTCATTTTGGCTGGAGTTTATAGGTATCGTGTTTGTTTATATGCCTATATTTGAATGGACCTAATGTTTTAATAATAAATGTAATAATTTAGGCCAAAGAATGAAACAATGTTAGATTTATTCGATGGTGAATATGGACGTCCCATATTTAAAGAGATAATGTCGAAGAAAACATTTCTATATATGAATCGAGTTATTCGGTTTGATGAAGTTATGAGCAGACGTCAAAGAAGCTCTACGGAAATATTCGCTCCAATTCGTGAAATATTCGACAAATGGTCTGAACTATTGGCTGATTATTTCAACCCATCTGATTGTGTTACTATTGACGAACAATTGCTTGGCTTTCGTGAATTAAGCAAGTTTCGACAATTTAAGCCTTCTAAACCTGAGCGATATGGAATTAAATTTTGGCTATTAGTTTGCTCTAAAACTTGTTACGTTTGGAAAATCCAACTATATTTGGGAAAGCCAGTTGGTGGTTTAGCTAAAAATAACACAAGGCATGCGTGTAGTTTTGGATTTGATTCGTGGATTGAAGTGTCATAACGTAACAATGGACAACTTTTTTTCCTCTAACGATTTGGCACAAAAATTGTTATCACAAGGGTTAACAATGGTTGGCACAATGCGCAAAAATAAGAGAAGCATTCCACCAAAACTTGTAGAATGTAAAAAAGTTCCGTTGCTCACATCAACATTTGCATTCACCGAAAACACAACACTCGTATCATACATCAGCAGAAAAGACAATTGCGTAGTACTACGAAGTACTATGCATGCTTCAAATGATGTAGAAACTGATGGAAAAAAGTTGCCAATAATCATTCAATATTATAATAAAACCAAAGGTTCGTTTCAATGATTTTATTGGTTATGGTATGGTAAGTGGCGTGGATACAGTTGACAAAATGTTATCTTGTTACAGTTCCAAAAGAAGACGAATCGATGGCCATTAGCGGTTTTCGCAAATATGATCGACATCTCAGCTCTGAACGCTTTGATTATACGTAAAGATGTGAAACCAAATTGGCAAACAAACAAATCAACAATGCGACGAGTTTTCTTACGTGAGCTTGGAATATCTCTGGCAAAATCATACATGACAATGAGAAAAAGCGTGCCACGCACCGAATCAGCGGCGTCTTTGCATTCTGCCATTAGCAACATCACGATCCTTCGACATTCCTTCAAAAAGGTCCAAAAGTGTTCCTCCGATAATCAAAGGAAAAGCTGTATGTCACATTTGTTATAGCGAGTAGTCGAAAACTAAAAACTATGTGTATGAAACGATTTGCTGTTTATGCCAAAAAGGTGTATGTAAGCGTACTCATAATAGAAATGTTTGTGTAAAATGTGTTGAAGATAAACTAATTTGATATAACAGATAACAATATATAAAAATAAATATGTTTTTGATGATAAATCTCAATTTGACTGCAATAAAACTATGTTGCTAATGCAAAATACGTAGAAATATCGTATGTGTGGAAAACCACACACGAGGGTAAACAACGTAAGTTTTTTTTAGGGTAAGATGAAGGTAAATTGAATCGATTGAGCCAGCTAATCATGATCCTGGTCATTCCACATTTAATATTCTCATATTTTTATTGTAACAACATTCATTAAATGGAGTATTCATATGTTAGTACTCTAACTATTATGTCCATGATATGATTGATCTTATTGTTCTTTATGATTTTCTTGTGTGATTTATGGAGTCATGTTAAGTTTTGATTTATTAAACTGAAGAAGTATGAACCTTGTTTTGTATTAAGTTAAGTACAGAATACATAATAATAGTAGACTTTTAGCAGTATTCATGTATGCAAATTATCAGAAGGACAAAGCAAATCGATCTAGCGATGTGTTCGATTTCTAGAGAAACTACACTTTTAGTTATTGAGCTATAGATCTGAATATTCGGATAGACACAAATAATATGATTAGTTTAACAAGATTCTCAAATACTAGAAAAGTTAGCCTATAAAATCAAAAATAATTTACCTTGGTTCGATTAATATGCGCATGTATATAGAAACTAGAGTGCTCACAAAACAGATTGTTATCCTCTCACGCGTAACACTATCACACACACTGTCACACTGTCTGTACCATCACTTTTGCAAATTAATTCATGTGATATTGAAAATCAATGGTCTAGTTGAATTCGTTAATAAAGCAAGTATGAGTGCGAGGCACATCAGAAGACAGCAGACGCAATACATCCTAGCAACGACGCAATGAGTTCGCAAAGCGAATAAAACAAGAAAATTTGATTCATATGTCATTTTGAATACATTTATGCAGATCTATGTACTCTTCTTCTAACTGAATGTTTAATCGAACACTTGCTTAATCAAATGTTCGATTATCTTTCTCTCTATATCAATCATGTCAATATCATATCCATATGTCTTTCATTAATAGCTAAAGTGTGATCCAACTATTTTCTTTGTGCACTAATCAAGTCAACTTTTGTGCGCTGATTTTTGTTTCAATTTGAAGAAAAGCGCAGCTGATGGACACCGATTGCTGTGTGAAATATATGGGGAACATGCTGCATCAATAAAAACATGTCATTACTAGATCTGCCGTTTTAACACCAGCTATTTAGAACTAGTTGGGAGGCCAGTAAAGTTTGAAGACTCTGAGTTGAAGGCGTTATTAGAGCTGAATTCATGCCAAGCTCTAGAGGAGCACTCTAAAGCTTTGTTCAACAAACGATTTCATCCAGTCTCATGGCCATGGTGCAGACACAAACAAATTGGGTTCAGTATGAACTGTAGCCAAGAAACGTCAAAAGCCGTTTTTGAACAACTGACGGGGGACGAAAGTGGATCCACTACGATAACCCAAATCGCAAAAGATCGTGGAGTAAGCCCGGCCATGCACCTTCAATGGCCAAACAAAAACAATATTGCAAACAGGTAATGAAGTGCATTTGGAGGGATCAGCTCGGAGTGACCCACAATGAGCTAGTCCTGCCTAACAAGGCCATCACTGGAGTGCGTTACTATTAACAATTGATGAAATGGAGCTGGGAATTAAAGATCAAATGTCCACAATATGCCAAAAGACATGACAAAGTGATTGCAAAGGTCGTCAAAGAAACTTTGGAGGCGCTACAATGCGATATCGTGTTCCGGTCAATGACTCATGGCTCGGCCGACAGAACTTTTTTTCTTACGAAGATGCCAAAAGGTTAGTTAATATTTGGATTGCCTGAAAAGACGATGAATTTTTCCAGAGAGGAATACGTATGTTGCCTAAAAGATGGGGAAAAGTCGTAGCTAACGATGGGCAATACTTTGAATAAAATGAATTGTACCAATTTCTTTGAATAAAGCTTCCAAAATACTAAAAATAAGACTCAATATTTATCTGTACACCAATACTTAATACTATACCATTCAACTGTAGAGTATTTTCGTTCTGTGGTGATTTATTGACGCATTGAAAGATATATCAGAAATACCAATGCCATACGATGATATGTTTCAGTTGCAGCTATCAACTTAATAGAATATGTAATCTCCTGTTAAACTTAGGGCTGAAACATAAGTTTTCATATAAACGTTTACTTACTTTGTTAGAAAATGCAATTCCTCTTCAATATAAAATAGTATAGGGTATCTATATAACTCCAGTCGGAGCATGGAGCCAAAAAAGAAAGTATTGAGATACATGTAAAGTTTCCATTATTATCGAGTTGCTTCAAAATTTTCTTACTTCTTTATATCAATAATACTATACAAGAGTTTCAAACATAGTTTCCATCATGTAACGTTGTCAGGATGTATTTGATCAGCCACAACTTCTGAAACTTTGTTTGTCTTTAAAGCCGCCTTACAGATTTCGTTATTATTTTTTCATAAGATGAGTTGCTCCAATTTCTCAAAATGTTACATAAGCAGGAATTGGCATATAAAATTTCTTTGAATATCCGGATACCATACATTTTCTCACAAATGCTAATGTCACTGACAAGTTTTCAACCATCTATCACCACATTGATTGGTGAAATGTTGGATTGTATCTTATACGATCAATTTTTCATCATGAAACTTTGTACTTAACTTAAATAAAAGACATTTGCTTATTTATAATATTTAAAAAATAAAACATTTATTTATGAACATATTTTGTATTTTCTTGTATTTTCTATTTATTTATTTGTTTGTAAATTTAATTACTATGTGGCTTTATGTATTAACATGTATATTTCACTGATATTGCATATTTCTTAGTTTAGATTCTGGTTTTATTATATTTTTATTATAAATGCAAATTCAATTAAATGGATTATGTTACGCAATTTTTATCTTATTTTAGAAGTTCTGTTTTTTAAAGTTTTATACTTCCATTTTATTAGAAAAGCAAAAACAACTAAAATGAAATGAAATTAATTCTTATTTTTTAATAAGTTTATTTGTTAATTTTGTTTTAAAGCAATTGAATTTTATTTAATAATATTCTCTCTCGCTCTCTCTCTCTCTATTTTGATTGTGTATAATATATTATTATTATATAGATTACAATAATAATTATTATATTATATTATATTATATTTTTCAAGTATTTTCTATCAATATTCGTTACATACTTCTTGATGTAATTTGAGAGGGGAGACTCTTTCAAATTTTTGTACCAAATATTCATAATGTACTGAAATGTAGTTGCCAACTATACATTTAAAAGGTAGTATTTATGTATGTAGAAGTATATTCACAGAATAATCACACATAATAGAACAACTATGTAACAAAAATGACTCAAAGAAAGGATGATGATATAGAAATATAAAATATTTTAAGTAGTGAAGTTTGGTGGCATATAGAAATAAAATCATGCCATAAACATATATGATTTTGCTTTTGTAATACATTTATAAGTTAAAGAACCTGAGCTAAGAGCAAGGAACGTTACAGCAACTAACTCAACTATTGTATATGTTGATAAAAATAAATGGTAGGGATCTTAGTTTAAGTTTTGTGTACTCCTATCTTAGAGGTAACCCATTAAAATGTTTTCAATTTTCTTTTTTTTAAATTTCTTTATTTTTCGGCAAAAGTGCAATTTTTCATCAAACTAGCAATAAAATGCTAAAGACATCATGCTTAATTTTGAATTGTATTGTAATTGGTTGAAGAGTTCTATATTTGAACAACATTTCCCATCCTCTTTTCTATCTTCTATTTCAAGTCACAATATTTTTGTCCAATCTTCCATTCAAGTGGGTGTTAAAGGTACTTGCTTTGTTGATTGGGTGATTGTTTATTCATCAATAATAATAATAATAAGATAATTATACAAAACGATACAGCAAATGAAAAGAAATAATGCAACGCTGATCAACAAAAGAGTAGTTTAACGACATCACCCCATAATAAACTACCAATAAGAAGCTAAAGACAACACACCACAATAAGAAGGATCATGAAACGAAACAACGGCTATCTATAAGACACGTGTGCCAATTACCGAGCATTTCTTAAGACAAAAGAATGTGTGAAAAGTTCATTTATATAGTCCCTTTCTATTCAGTGAATAAAGTTTTTCATTATGAATGTTAAAGAGTGAAATTTAATTGGCGCAGTGAGTAGGATAAAAGTATGTTTATTCAAGTCGAAGGTCAATTATAATTTCTATATGTAACTATATAAGGTATAAATCATATTGATCCTATCTGTGTGTATAGAACTAATATAATTAAATAAAGAGTAACTTAAAATGTATATAATAATAACTGAAATTAAATATCCTGTTAATCCTCCAAAAGAAAAAATACAAAAATAAACAAATTAAAAAGGTCTCGGAAATATTAACCAATTTAGCAATCTACCCCCAACAATTCTTATTAATAATGATCTTAATGTTCCTCATAATATAACTCATCCTTTATAATTAAGTATATGTATTTAATCTTATACAATTTAGATTTCCTGTAATTGAATAATAAACTAATCGAAAAGAATAACAAACAGTTAAATCTGAAGGAAAAATTTAGAAAAAATATAAGTCAAATAAATATTTTTATTTACTTCTATTTCCAAAATCATTTATTTTGAATAAAATCCCGCTTAAAAATTATCGCACTTAAAGTAAAATTTTGAAACATTAAAATGAGCAGTTGTCAAAGGTGTATGAATTCTTAGCCTTTCTATTCAACGAATATCGTGAGGATTGTTTATATTATGAATAATAGCACATATTAAAATAAAGCACGAGTTAAAAGATAATCTGATGCAATAAAGGCCAAAATAGCTATAAGCAAAATATTCAATATTTTTTCATAAATATACCGAACATATACCGAAGTATCCGGTTGAATGAGTCATTATGAACAAATCCTTAGGGTTAACAAAACTTTCAGTGATTAAAAAGACTAGTTAATCAAGTAGTTCGAATTTATGGAGTTTTAAAGTGACTATTCAAAATAGAAATAAAAAGTGTTTCAGACTAATCGCTAAAATTGCAAAACGAACTCATTAATTACAAAGTAATAAGAATTTTGACTTTTTTCAATTTAAAGACTGACTATTTGTGAAGCTCAAGCCCATCTCAACAGCACCATATCAGACAAATCAAGTTCAACCATTATCACCACTACAATCGGATCAATTGGGACAACTCCTCTCACAATTACGATACGAGAGTATTTATTGCCCCATTCGAATAGTTATTCATTATGCAGTTATAAATGATGAGCGACAAAACTAATAAGTGAAGTGTCATTTGTGCAAAGTGAATGATTTGTATTCAATGTGTTTCTAATTGTAAAAAAGATCCGTCAATAATCTACTTGCGAAGAGCCGCAAAAAAAGAGTCACCGGCCGCTATGACATTGTGCGAAAATTGTAAACAAACGGAACACGAAAAGGCAGAGTGCAATAAATAAGAAGAGTAAGATGTTAGTATTAATTGCATAGAAGTTAGTAGTGAGCGTGGATGCATTCAAATTGGCTTTTGAATGACTCCCTCTAAAACGCATACATGTTTTGCTATACCTATTTGTAGTAAATGTGAATGTATGTTGTATTGTATGAATGTGAGAAAAACGTCATCTGACTTAACACTTGTATACAATTATACTCATGCCAACACAACATTTTTTGCTATACTCATTGTTTCAGTTAAAATATTTGAATGTGAATGCACAATACACATTTCATCCCTTTCAGACTGCATATAGCAAACACATGTACAATGTTTCCTGTCGCACAACATATACTACATACAAGTTTCGTTGTGTATACTAATATTGAGTACAGGTTCATGAATGACAACTTTTGTTGGTAATGAGAATGAGCGATTGCTCAAGTCTACTAGAAGTAGATAATTGTCATATTTTAGATAAATCTTGAAATAAACTTAAACAATTTGATCCATTCTATCTACTTTAAAAGCAAAGAAGAAAGTAAAAATTATGGACCCCATCCTAACCCAATTCGTTTAACGCTGTTTTCAAAACTTAATTTTTGACATAATATACTTGTGGGTCACACCATACGAAAGTTTAAGCATCGCTGAAGTTGAAAACCAATTTTGTACTAGATATGATAATTTTTTGATTTGTGATTCCCATTCATTTTCTTCTAAATGAAGTTTATTTTGTACACTCCCTAATAGTGTTCTTTGCATTATCATTTTAGGATATGATTGCACAAAGCACCGCTACTCTCAACATTTTATAAGAATATATGTAGCATAGGAAAGTGCAGTAGCGCCACTTTTATTTTTTTAAATTGGCTTCTTTAGCTCAACACCTTTTCGTTTATCATGATGATATTATAGTGCATTGTGTATCATTAGAGGAATACATAGTATCGCTAAGAAAAAGGTTTACATTAGCGCCAGTTTCTAATTATAAATAATAGTCAATTAAACTTAATTAGGGATCCCGCAAGTAAAATGTAAATAATGCAATAATATTTTAAGCTGTAAGCAACCTGAGCCTGCACTTAAAAAAATAACCTCTCATCAACTATAGGGTCCGATGTTCGAATTGAGTATGTGATAACTTCATACCAAAGAGTTCCCAATGAAGTAGATAAGTATAGACTTTATTTGAATTAAAATATAACTACCATAGTATTTTCGTGAGCAGTTATGTTGTTCATGAGCAAATGAAAAGTATTCATAAGTAAGCAAGTGAACAACTGAGCAATGTGAGCGTGTTGACTCACTTAAAACAGATAAAGTCACCAAAATGTGCAATGTTCACCCAACACTAGTACTAACTAATAAGCATCTTTGTGAAAAAATGCATTGCAGAATACAAATAAAAATACAATAAAATACAAACAAAGATGTAGTCCATAAAATAGATGATTCATTTACAAAACATTTTTGGTGCTTCGAGTCGGATCATAGGAATCCATTATCAAGATACTTGTGTAAGGAAATACACCAATAATGGACCTGCCACATTTTAAACGGCGTTCCAAAAATTCATTTCTCCAACTTGAGAGCACAGTAATGCGACAAAGATCTCCTTCACGCATAGTCCAGGTTCGGGCAGAACGTTTAGAAACAAGTATTGTCCCAACCAAATCTAACATTATCGTACTATGCCTTGAACACAACTACTGCTGCCGGCTTGTTGCACATAATTTTTAACCAACTTCAAAAAGAGGAGGAGGTTACATGTTTGAGCCCTTACTTTCTTTCGTGTCTTTGATTGTCCTTCTTTAAAACACGATTCTGTTTTCTATTTTGTGTGGTCAATAATCTTATAATTCGAGATATTTAAGCACTTATTAGAATGAATTTATGCAGCATTACGCTCATATACAATTCTATCGAAAAGTATCCACGCAGCCGACACCATTAAATAAACAAAATGACAATTGATCGATGATGACCAATTATCATCATTGCCTCCTTAAATAGATAAATAAAGATTGATTCTGGCAATAATGGCAAGTGTTCATTGCAGACTTAGGCAGAAACATATGAACAATGAAATCAGTATGGTGACATAAAGAAATCAAAGTCACACCATATATGTATAAAGAGAAATCAAAATCTTGACATATGTATATAATTTTGCTTTTGTTATGCAATTTTGGTTGTGACCCCCCCACAAGACGAAGGAAGTTATTAGTTACAAATCATGAGCTAAGAACAAGGAAAGTTGCAGTAACTAACCGAACTATTCCATATTTATATAATGATAATATAATTGTGAAGTTCACAACCTTTGCAAAATGTGTTAAGGACCCAAAATTAACTGGATAAAGAAATTTTGTGTTTTTATGAAAATAAAAACGAACATTCTGGAATCAGATCCACCAATACCGAATTAAAAGAAAAGAGTCTCTACAATCCCCAACATAAAAAAGGAACCATGGTATTAATATTATTTTGTTCAGGAGGCTAACATGACTGCAATGCAATTCAAACCAAATTTGTTATAACAGAGCCACCAACAACAACTTACGAAATCATACATATTCACACTTAAGTCAATAGGAAGTCATTCATTATTTTCATTTATTCAGTAAATGTTGGAGAGTTCCTAGAAATAGAAAGCATTTAATATCATGCCACAAGACCAAATAGTCAATAATATTCCAACGGAAATAATAAGTGCTTTGAATATCTCATTTCTTCAAGAGACGAGCAGCAAGCACAAAAATTTACTTCGAAAACAAGTAAAAGCAAAGTCAAAATCAAAGTACTGATAAAACCAAGCGATTCAATACAAAACAAAAATACATTGTAATGTATAGTATATTATTTAGATATTTATGACAAATAACTTTCAACTCGATGGTAAGAATACTTAACTTAAAGAAGGAAAATAGCCATAAAATAAAAAAAATCCGCGTGTGATAGAAGTAAAACTTCTAAAAAATAGAATAAGAGAGATTTAATGTAAGAGACAGAGAGAGAGAGAGAGAGAGAGATAGCGGTAATCAAACAAACCTTACCAAAGAAATTATTAAAAGTAGTTCAGCATATAAAAATGGATCATCCAAACCCACTTAAAAACATTCAAAAATTGTCAACCGTTTAGGAGAAATTCAATGTCGTAAATTCGTTCAATAGAGTTTTGTGTACAATAGTATTAACCAGAGTTCTGCATCATTACGAAAAAATAACATTTTAAAATATGAGCGCATCGTGCATGAAAGAAACAACGACATCATATGCAATTGATCTCACAAAAATACATACTATGTTGTTGTTCCTTCTTCCATGAAAGGTGTGGTTGTTATAGCATCTAATCGAGGCTGAAGGGACAAAGTTTCTGGAAATGCATTATATTGTATGTACATTATATATGTATGTCTTAATCGGAGACTGGACGAATGGTAAAAACAATTATAATATTAGAAGCAATCGATGATGCGGCCATGCGAATTGAAAATGATTCTGAATTTGATGACCGCAAGTTGACTGTTGCCCATAAGCAACTTAACGATGGCATACCCAATAAATCAAAGGCTTTAGGCGAAATGGATCTAGAAAAGGAACACGAAAAGCCAAATACTTTAACCACCTTGTATTAGGACACTTTCTCATTATCAACTGTTATCCCTAATGGCGAAATGTTTATTGGATCATAAAACACGTATATGGGATGCTAATCTCTCCCGTTTCTAGGTTCTGTGTGAGATTGACAATGATTGCCACCTGGCAATAACATAAACAAATTTAAATCAAATACAAAATTCAATCTTTTGAATTAAATACTCACTTTTATAATAATCTTAATTGCAATATTTAGGATAGTAAGAGAAAAGAGTAGAGAATCTCCAAAAAGAAAAGGCATTGTTAAAGAACGACCGTAGTCCGAATCCACCAATCCTCTCCAATTATATTATTAAATAAAATAATATCAATGACTTCGGACGCAGATTCAGAACCAAAGATAATAGCAAAAACAAGCAAAAGCAAAGTGAAAGTTAAAAGCAAAGGCAAAGGACAACAACGATATACAATTCGACGCTCAAATGGGCGAGTACTTCATGCACGCCATAAAATTAAAAAAAATCCGCGTGTGACAGAAGTGAAACTTCTTAAAATAATGTAATAGAGATTAAGAGACACAGAGAAAGAGAGAGAGAGAGAATCAAAATAAAAAATAATAGAATATATAAGTTTTAAGCTCGAATCAACTTTTGCCGAGATTTAATGAGTTCGTATTACCATAAATCCAGGAAAAACTGAAGAAACCTCCAAAGTTAATCTGAAAGCGAAAGAAGCAAGCAAAGCAAAAAAGTGCATGTCAGGAGAAGAAAAAACACGGTAAAGTAAATAAAACCTTTTGACAATAATCGAAGTAAAGACAAAAACTATAAAAGGTGAACAGCAGCAACAACAACAGGTTCTGATTCTGATGATTAAACTGATAGAGTGATGAGTAAGAGGGAACTTGCAAAAAAAAAGGAAAGCAAAGTAAAGCAAAGCGATGCAAGTTCAACTTTGAACTTTTGACCACGAATAGTGCATTGTGACCTGAGATTAGAACACTCAGCCAAACTATACCTTAAATCACATTATATTTGAATTAAGCGTAATTTAAAAAACAAAGTAGCACCATTCGTTTACAATGGAAAACACCAGTCACAAGAAGACTAAACAAAACCGAGATACGGGTACACCGTTAGGAAAGCGGACTCGACGAACGTTCTCACCAGCAGTGAGCATATAGGTTGTATTAAATGCGATCAAGTTGAGAAAAACCAAGTTAGAAACAAAAAACTCAAATGCCGAAGATATCAAGGCCATTGTAATAGAAACAAATAAGGATACAAACATTGAGGTTCTAGACAAACTATCATTTGTGGCTGAAGATGTGGCAAACCAAAACACAGAATGCTGAAATGAACACCGAGTTAGAGCAACTGACAATACAGATTAAGGGCAGAAACTTAATTTACAAAGGACAGCCAGCAAACAAGGCAGTACATGTCGAAGTGAAGAGGGTCTGCAAATATGTATGTCTTACTGGTACCATCAGCATCCGCGGTCAAAATCTTAGTTTGAATCCGAAGAAGGCTTAATATCAGCCTTAAAACAAACTGGCAGGCTTACCCATCTACGAAAATCTCGATCTAAATACTGAACGTCAACAGGACGAAAGGTTGATGTTCCAGCTTAAATCGGCGATTTTGGCTACAAGCTAAAAACACCGGACTATAGTGAGAGATGGCAATTTAAAAATTGGCGATAAATGGTAAAGGTGGAACCGCAAGAAAAAGAAGATGCAAGACCTGCCAGAAAATAGAAACGCTCTCAAGGAGCTATATGGAAATGAATGGTAAACTGATTTCCATAGATTATAAGCACTGGATCAGTAAATTAAAAAAAAAAGAAATAAGGAAAATTCCCTGCCAAAAAGCATCAATTAGTCTAATCTCCTACAACCTGCATGGGCTGCAAAATAAATTTTCTATAACTCTCTGAGTTCTGTATCGACTATGGATTATTCATACTGAATGGTTGGACCCAAGGGGATCACAATAGTGAATTGACTTGTGTGAATGCGATCGCAAATGACATATGCGCAGTATCAGAACTCTTTGCAGATCCAGAGTGGCACATAAGTAATTTTTAAAAAGAAGTGGTACAACTTTAATTACCACAAAGCTCGCAAGAAATCGATTGAATACGTCAACAAATAAAAAACATAAAAGAATAACGCAGGTGACAAGTCTTCCGAATTAAAAGCCGCCAACGTCTATAGAAATATCAAACTCAAATACCATAAGAGAATTGAACAGAAGGTAAACTTCATAAAAAACTCTACAGATGAGTGGAGAGTTCCGAACGAAATAGTACAATAAAATGTGCATCGTTTGAATTCCAAATTAAATAGTTCAAAACAAAATACAACATAACAGGCTAATTTCGGCAAATATTAAGAGTATTAAAAAGAGAATAGGTAAGACGGGTTTATAAAGAACAAATAAACGTATAACCCAAGTTTATTAAACAAATTTTGGGTGTGCATCCATTAATTTTTTCAGATCATTATAATGTAAATAATGAAACCAACTAATATACAACAAAATGTACGAGCAACAATGATATAATAAAACCAACGACTTCTATCATCAACTAATAAAAGCAGTGAATATACAGATTTACATTACCGATAAAATTAACAATTCAATCAACTTATTGCAATCAATGATAAAAGATGACGAAAACAAATACTAAATTCATTGAAAGTCGTAGATGCTTAATCACTTACCATGCCCAATTATTAAACCTGAAACAATATTGCCCCGTCAAAATACTATATATATTGTAACATTTTTCATCCACCAATAATTTCGATGAAATAAAATACATCCAATCGGGAGTCATGTAAGAGAACGATAATCTAATTTTTGCTTTAAAAATACCAAACTTTACCAACTAAGAGGCACGTAATAATATTTCCCAATATCGATCAAAAAGCAACCAAAAAATTTATATTAATAAAATAGGAAAAATAATAAAAGGATTTAGCTTCCGTAATCATGGAAAAGAACCTAGAAAGAAAGATGTTCCAATCATTTTAATTGGTTTACCTTTAAACTCATAATGAATTTTCTATCATTAAACAATTTAAATAATTTATAAATGCCAAGAATTCAAGCAATGTAGAACCATGGCATATACAATACATAAGTACAAGTATTAGAAATTTCCATTTGACAAAGGAGGCACTTCAGTTTTATCGAGACAATGTCAACATTTCCTAACCTAAAGATTTGGTTGAGGGGAATAACTGGAGAGCAGCAGATTTGAAAATGTTCTGTTTCCAAATCTATCAGATGAGGTTAAAAATGTGAAACTTAAGTTACCTTTGTTTTTAATAGTAAATCATTCATTAATTAATTTAATTGTTTTGTAAGTCATTTGAATTTCTATCATTATTCCTGATTTTCATTACACATCTCACAAATTCAGTTATGCAAACATCTAAATATCTGAAAAACCACAAACAAAAAAGGAGAAGCCGGAAGAAGAACAACAAAAACACGGTTTTATTACAAGGAAACATCAGATCAGTTTATTATTGCATTTAATATTGAAAATATGTATCTAAAAAAAACTCTTTATGATAAGAGAAGACGCGGAAAATTATAAGTCGCACCACGTATATGTATATTATCCGATATTAAATGTGAAGGATTTTTATTAAATTTACATAGACAAACTTAAATGAACACATATATTCAATCTTTTAAATTAAATACTCACTTTTATAATCACCTAAAATAGGGAGCTCAATTTCAAAGTTTGCGATAGTAAAAGAGAAGAGTCATTGGATTACATAAATTGTTTGTACAACGAGCTATGGTTTGTTTCGATTTAGCAGCCATCCGAGTCAGACGTGTTTCGTGATTTTCGCTAAGATGGAAAAAGAGCAGTATCGTTCAATAATTCGCTTTTTTTTTTTGGATGGGAAAAAATGCGAGGAGATAAAAGCAAAGTTGGATGCTGTTTATGGGGACACGTCGCCATCTATGACCACAGTTAGATATTGGTAAAGACGTGATTAGCGAGGAAATCTTTGAAAAAGTCCACGACATGATTCTCGCTATTCGACGAACGAAAGTGCGCGAAGCACCAAAGGATGGGTGCCGCGATTGCTCTCGCTGGACAACAAGTGGATGCAGCTGTTAACTTCGAAGCAGTATTTGGGGCAATTTAAGCGAGATCCGAAAAACTTTTTGCGTGGAGTTGTCACCGTTGATGAGACCTGCATTCATCATTACACACCAGAAACTAAGCAACAATCAAAACAATGGATTTCTTCCAGTGAATCTGCACCAAAGAAGGCGAAGACGATCCCATCGGCCGGTAAGGTCATGGCGACGATTTTTTGGGATGTGAAGGGCGTCATCCTCATGGATTTTGTAGAAAAAGGAAAAAGGATCACTGGACAATATTACAATTTGTTATTGTTTCATCACGATGTCGCACCAGCACATTCATCTGGTGTTGTCTCCGCCAAACTGCATGAATTGCGTTATGAATCGCTGCCGCACTCCCCGTATTCACCAGATCAGGCTCCCTGCGACTTTTTCTTGTTCCCTAACATGAAGAAATGGCTCGCGGGAAAAAAATTTAGCTCAAACGAGGAAGTCATCGCCGAAACAGAGGCGTATTTTGGAGAGTTCGGCAAGTCTTATTTTTTGGAAGGGTTAAAGAAATGCCTGGAACGTTGAGAGAAGTGTATCTTTCTAAACGGGGACTATGTTGAAAAATAAAAAACATTTTTTTGAAAAAAATTGTGTCTTCATTTCTAACACGAGTATTTAATGAACCGGCCTCGTATATACAATTATTCAAAAATGTATTTTAATTACATTTAATAACAAGATGAAGCAAAAAGACGCCAACGGCGACAACAACAACCTAAAGAAAAGAATAAACTAAGCATTGCTGGGGCAGCTGCACGGACCGCACCCACCCAGTAGCATTAGCATTGCTTGTATTGGCAGGAATGCTTCTAGTAGAATTGCTCGAAATAGAAGCAATGTTGCTCGTAGCAATGCTTTCAATAAAAGCAATACCACTTCTGTCCCGAACTTTATTGATCTCATAAAGAATATTTCTGATATGATACGTTTTTTAATCTAAACATTAACTAACTTCACTATCTTAAATTAACCTAACAAGTCAATGCCTCTGCTAGGACAAACGCTATCTAAGATGCTAGGTGTCATCTTCCTTTGGCTATGTCGCGCAACTGGTTGGTGGCTTCATTCAGAACAGACAAGGGATAAGTAATATTTATCTTATTATTTTTACGGTATTTTCAGGGATGGTGATGCATTGATTATTAGGTACACTTTAACTTATATTTAAATCATGTCTTATGGTATAGGGAAAAGAATACCTACCACTTCCTTTTGGAAAACGTCCGTTTTACTAAATTCTGTTATGACATTAAGAAATAAAATTGATAATGATACGAGTTGATTAAAATACTTTACTGTACTGATACTTTGAACCATTGGCTGTATTGGCGGTTTTACATTCGGGTAAAAGAGAAAACCAAACCTGTAAGATATTCAATCTTCAAAGGGAGAAATGGGAAGAAAACACAACACATAAAATATTCAATTCAATTCTTTATTGTCCAAAATATATGAATGACTTAATAATAATATTAATATATAATTATACAGATTTTAATTATAACTTAATGTAAACTTAGTGGGATATTAAATTTTGGATGTAAATTAAGATAGAATTAACATGTGAAAAGTTTACAAAAATGGTAGATAAAAGTTAAGAGTAAAACTTAAAGAACTAAAGACTGGTAATAAGTAAAGCTAAAATAATCAATATAAATGGAAAAATGCTTGCCATGCAAACAAAAAGCATTATAACGAATAATTAAGTGGATAATAGTAATTTGGTAAATTATATATGAAATTTAATTTTACAATAGCATATTTTTAAAACTATATATAGATACATACATGAAGTTTTACTTAATAACAAAGTGCTATGATTAACATTATTCATATGAAAATTAAAAAATTAATTCAGAAATATTCAGACACAAGCTTCATTCGAAATGCATGGTAAACAGACTGCTCCTTAACAACCCTGCTCACTTAAGTATATTTTAATAGAACAAAATGGAAAATTTCCCTTGTGCAGTCTATGTACCACTAGCAACCTGCCCTGCTTTGCATGGATGTAATTTGCCTGTAATGGCAGTAAAAGCGTTTTTCAGAAATTTTTAAATGCTGTTTTTCACGATTTTCATGTAAAAACCTGGCGATATTTTAACGCATATGCAAAGTGCATTATTAGGCATTATATTAGTAAATTATTATATATATTTATATCCCTTTACTAACTTACAGGTTGATTTGTTGTTTTTACAAGATCCTTGATGTGATATATATATTGATGTTTCTCGAAAGCATTGAAAATCATATTCATAAATTTATTTAATATATTACAAATTGTATTGGAACTTTTTGTGTTATACTAAGGTAGATGAATTTCTTGACATTGGGATTGCCAATGTGGAACGAAGAGCACTGCCTGTCATTAGGTCTGTCTATTTGACGGCCGATTACACAATGTTGCCGAACCTCTGTGTCAAGAAAAACGCGATTCTAGCAAATAAAATTTGACATAATTTTTGTTCTTCCAATATAAATTTATTTATTTGCTTCCAAAAACAATTTACAATTATATTAAACTACACAGTTTAAACAAATAAAGAACATACAATACGACATTGACGCTATGGTCATTTGTCTGAAAACTAGATTATATTAAAACATAAAGAAAAACAAACAAAAATTCACTCCTGCACTCTCTCAAACCAGAATACCTGTTTTCCAACACTTTTCTAGTCATTTTATACGGTAGCCTATCGTCAGTGTACTCATATAAAGTTTTCTGAATGTATGACAATAGCAAATCTAGAGTGTATATATGTATCCCATCAGGGATACAAGTTTCTAAGTAAATATTTCAAAAGTTCATTGAGCATTCGGAAACAATTTCAAATTAATCTGATCTAACATTTCTTTTTCAATTGATATAATAGAAAGTTAATTTTTCAGTGATTTGCTTAAGTGTATACCCTGCATATAATATGTTTACGGATATCGGCCATGAATTTAGATTTAACAAAGGTACTCCAGACATATCTTGAAGTGTTTTTGAGAATCGGCAAACGACACTAATGTCCATTCCAAGCTCGAAGATGAAGAAAAATTTTGATAGATAGATGATAGACAGTCAGATCGAAATACCTATATAACACTATATTAGACTCTTCTATAAGGATATAAAACATTGCGATCTTATTTAATGCTGGCAATTGGGGTTCAAGCATGGCATTACCGTCATATATTATTTTGTCGCTTCACAAACAAACAATCATTTCTTAATAAGACTGTCGACACAAATAGCGGTTGTAAAACCAATGCAATGAACTCCGACAAATAAAGAACCATTAAATCAAGAAGTTTATAATGATTTATCAATGACTGAAGAAGAACATGAAATGAAAAATAGTGAGAAACAGCAACTTCCTCTATAGCATTCCAATTTGCATAAACTAGAAGGTCAGTTCACCAGGAATTCTAATATTGATGACGAAGCCAACGAGCTAACACGTTGGAACCTTTGAGACTGCTCACCTCGAGTACTACAAGGTCACAAACAGGAAGAATGACAATAAAACCAGGAGCCCCTTATACGTCTTCAAATCAACAATCGTCTAGGGATTCCAATGTGATTTTAGAACCACAAATGCCTGGAGTAACACAAGTGCACCAGCTAAGATATCTAAGCACTGTAAAACAACAGCAACAAAATGCTTTGATGACCCAAATTGGACATTTTTTCAAAAGTTGTAATATTTTTAATGCAAATATTGCAAAATACCATAATAATTGCAATAAATTATTAAAATACATATAATATAAACTAACTTCTCTAAAAACCACAAAGAAGGTTATGTTTGGCTATGACAAAAATGTAATACTCTTCACGCTCCTTTGAAGGAGCGCGCAGAAATTTTATATTAATGATTTGACTTACATTTAGGGTAGAGTCAGTATTCCTACTAATTTCAATACACTAATAGTCACATGTAGATGGCGCATGACTATTAGAATGACATATGTATCACATAAGTTTTGTGAAATTTACTGATTGTAAAATTGTTTGGTGTCATTATCAGCTGTTTATTTGTGCGGGCAAAACTTGACTAAAAATAGTTGAGTATGACCGAAATCTTACTACATTCTTTTCATTATTTTGTTTCGTCTGATGATATTTTATCGCACCAGTTATGTAAAAGGCATTCACTTATATCATCTGTTTTTAAGAAGTTTCACTTCTATCACGTGTTCGATGCAACACGCGTTTTTTGTTCCACTTCTTTTTTATCATATTGTTATTAGTTTTAAGTCTTCTCTTTGTTTCTCGTGTTCAATAAGGCCAGTTCATTTTAGAACAGAGATCGTTGCGTAAAATCCGGTATTCTATACCCCACGGACCTTGTAATCTTGCGCAACCGGAAAAACACTTCTGGTTTCGACACTTACTTATATTAATGAAACCACTATAGTGGTATCAAGTAATATTTCGTAAGATGTATTGTTTCTGGTACTATTGCATTTATCTATTGCTGTTATTATTCTTTGACAATTGTTTATTATAATCATCTTTTGTATCTCGGCTTTCTTTTTCCTTCGGATCTGTTGTTTTATTTGGCTTTCCAGTAGATTCGAGGCCATAATTATAATTTGAATTGAGCCCAAGTAATTGATTAAAACAATTCTTAGTTCTGCCTTTTCCGAAATCCATCATATTCTGTAGGCATTGCTCTAGTAGCTTTCCGCTTTTATTGGGAGCCATATCTTTTGTTAAATCCATATCCAAATCATCCTTAGTTTGATCATCGTAGTGAGCTGCAATTGAATCTATGTTGATTAAACATGAGACCACCGGATAGGTCATCTTCATTATGCCATTCATATAAAATAACTTCTTAGCCTTGTATTTTCATATTTTTAAAGGAAACTGTTGATATTGAAGCTTTGTTGCAACATAAATGTGCTTGCCTTTAACATTGACAAATTTCCAATACTGATACATAGTATTGAGATTTGCAGACTTATAAACCACGCATCATAAGTTTAGCCCGATCAAAGAAATTGTTGCCTTATTTAATGATAAAATTATGAGCAGATTTAATTTGCTTCATTGAGGCTAAGATGTCAGCTGCTTCATCATCATGTAGTCTTTGATGCGGTTTAAAATATTTTAAAACTTATTGTCCTTGTAAATTATATAACATATATTCTAAGAGCCATTATCTTGTTTGCTATTAAGCTTGATTTTGGCCACTTCATTTATAGGTAATAAGCACCAAAAGTCTATTTGCGGATTTCTTCCAGCAAATGGAGAATCCATTTTTATATTAGGTGATCCAATTAAATCGGAGCTTATATTATTCATTGAATTTATTATACTTTCATTAAAGTCGTTTGATTCAGAGGATAAAGATTCTGATAAATTTGTTCAGTTTTCACTAATCTTTGCCTATTCATAATCGTCTGAAAGTTCAATGTGACTAAACGATGTCAGCGCGCTTTCAAAACGAGTCGTTTAAGCTTTGCGTTTCGCTTCGGTTCAAATTATTATTATTTTCGTTTTTAAAAATACATTAAAGATGTCACATAATTTGCCCAGAAAAGTTCCATCTTTCTGAGCTATTTCCTTTTTCAATAGGATTTTTTTTTCGAAGATTTGTATAAGTCTTCGTTTGCGCTGTAACCAAGTTTTCCAATATAAAAATATTCTTTGTAATTCATCCTAGACCATTTTTGATGAATGCGGTAACCAAGTGTCTTATGATCTGTTGTTTTGGTTCATTAAGTGTTGGTTTTAGTAGTTGTTGTTGTTGTTGTAAAAAATTCGTTTATATCAGCCGGTTTGGGCATTATTGTTGTTGGGATACGCCTATCGGCGCAATTAGATTATTGTTTGTTATTTACTTATTTATGTGCTTTTAATTTTTTGTTGCAGTCAATTCGTATAGAGAAAAAACGCTGCGGTCAAATGACATTTTTATACTCTTCTTCATCGTGGAAAACATGCCCAAAGAAAGAAAACAGCAACGGCCTCCTCAACAATAGGCTCTTGCTGAAGATTGTTATAGTTAAGACCCGGGCAGACGTTGCTCTGCCTCTCGTTCCCAAAGATCTATTGGTTAGCTACAACATTTTTATTATCATTTCTCGTCAAATGTTTTAGAAAATCCTCTTTATTCGTTAAAATTTGTCCTCTAACTTGCACACCTTGGTAATATCGATTTTTAAATGCAGGTTGGTTGGTTTTTTTTGCTTGAAATAAACCGTTACACATTTTTTTCTATTTTGTTTTGGTCCCCATTAAAAGGCATGCACAAATTTTGCGCCACTTGAATAGCACATTTGATCTATTAGATTATTAAATCTGCTGTGTGGACACGTGTTTCTGCTTAATCACTTTTTGTGGTACGTTCAAATTATTGAATATCAAATTTAACAAAAATGGGTCTAGGAAAAGCCTTAACGGGTATGGAAAAAGGCAAAATAAAAGTTTTCAAGGGCAGTGGTCTATTTATTGCTAAAATCTGAAAAACAAATCGAAATTAGCCCAAAAAAGGTGTCCCATTTATAGCTAATGAGTTAAAATATGAAAAAATATGAAAGGCCGTCCCGACTGTGTCCTTTCTAATGCGGACAGTCGACTTATTTATACTTGTGATGAAGATTTTTCAATATTTCAAAATGCATATGTGCAAATTATTAACAAAAATGCTAAAACAAAAACAATGAGAACATCATTATTATTAAAAGACATACGAACTCATTCTGCAATGAAGGAACAAATATTAAAGATTCACGAGAAGACTCTACATAATGCAATTGAAAAGGTAACGCAAATATTTAAAATAGAATATTACTATCCGGATTACCAGAAGATAATACAAAATATAATAAATAAATGTAAGATCTGTTATCAAAGCAAAGTAAAACATCGAGATGTAAGCATACCATTCGAAATTACACCAGAACCTTTAACAATAAGGAAGAGATACATAATAGTTTTTTTTATATAATTCAAGGTAAAATATATTTATCATGCATTGACTTATATTCAAAATTTGCAGCCATTATAGAAGTTCAAAGCCGAGATTGGCTTGAAACCAAAAGAGCCCTAATCAAGATATTTAATAACATGAGAAAGTCACAGTTGATTGCTTTCAAAAACTGGCTTAAGAAGGAAAATGTATAATTTATGATAACAACAAGTGAAACAGGAATTGCGGATGGGGAAAGATAACATAAAACTTTAAATGAGAAATTCCGAATTGCCAACACCAATGATCGTGAATAATGCAACAGCAGTGGAAATAGCATTATACATACGAGTATAACCATAAAATGATACACAGCACAACCGGGTGTACACCATCTGATATATTTTTGTATTCTCAGGTCCACCAAAAATAAATGTGCAGGCGAATAAAGGAAAAAGAATCACAAGGATTAATGAAGTCCTTTAAGAACGTGAGATTGATTTAAATTATAGGGAGGCACCTAAACACAAATTAAAATTACAAAACCCATTAAGAGTAACTCACAATGTAAAACAGATAGATGAAAAACATTATGAGGAAGAGAGTAAATGAAATAAGGTCATCCATTACAAAGTCTAAGAAAAAGAAAAAGCATAATAAAAGCAAGTGCATTCCACAAGAAAGAGGAACTACACAACAACAGCAACAATGATGATTACAATATTATGCGCTATGATGACAGCCAACGGCCAGATCATCGAGATTTTAGTCAATGTAACAGCAATTGAAATGACCTATAATAACTTAATAGAACAAAGTAAAAATTATAAAAATATACCACATGTTCCTTACCTTGTAGACAAATTAAACAAAGAAATGAGTGGAATAAGGGTTATCCAGAGGAATAAAAGAGGTTTATTTAATATTGTAGGAAAAGGTTATAAATATTTATTTGGAACACAGAACATTTGACTTTACTGCGTACGCCGATGACTACACAATAGTTCACCGGTTAAGTAAACAACAAAGCACATTGAATATTGATCCATTATTTGCAGATATCAAACAATGGTGCTGCTATTCTAGCGCATCACTCACTCTCTGTTGACAAATGTTAGCAGCTTCGTTATACAATCAAGAAACTTTGCACTGCACAATGTTAACTCGCTAAAAATACTAAGGATCACTATAGATAAAAAATATAGATGGGACAAGCACATCGAAAATCTCATGTTACAACTGTCCAAAAGACTTAACATTGTCAAATGCCTCGCCAACAAAAAATTCAGTTGCAACACCCACATTATCATACACATAATGAAAGCTATACTTATGCCAAAAATTGACTATGGCTTACATTTATACGGAAAGGCACCCAATCCAACTCTTAACAAACTCAAAACTATATACCACTCGGCAATAAGCATTTCGCACCACACCAATCAATAACCTTCTATTCGAAGCAAACATACTACCAATCGAAAACAGAACGACTCAAGCAATACTCAAAAATTTCAAAATTGTACAGTTCTCCAAACACTCCCCCATTGAACAAATATACAAAAATATTATTAATTCAAAGAGACAATCGAAACTGCTATCCTTCCTTCCAGAAACTGTAGAACTATGTAACAAATTCAAATTAAAAATAGCACCTATCACAACCAAAAAAAAAAAAAAAACATACCACCTTGGTCTCTGAAAATTATAATTGACACATCCCTCCACAACTCTCTGAAAGAAGATACCCTGCCGGAAATCTACCAGTAGTAGTTCAAAGAAATCCATAACTCTATGCCTAATCGCACATTTCTTTTCACTGATGGGTCGAGGTCTACTGACGGAGTATCATTCAGTTTTACAAACGAAACAAAAGTGATAACATATCAGATATTACCACATTTTTCATCAGTCTTCATAGCTGCGATCTCGGGTATATTCATAGCAAGTTCCTAAGCATTGAAACAATGCGGAAAATTCACCATCTGCACAGACTCTTTCGCCTCAATAGGAAATATTAACAGTCAAAATTATTATGCTTCATCCATCTGGAAAATATTAGCCAAAAATAATAAAGTATTACTGGAATGGGTCCCCGGATATTGCAATATAATAGGAAACGAACTAGCAGATGAAACTGCCAGGAATGCGTACAAGTTCCCTCTTACCATGACAATAAATAAGCTAAGCGTTACAAATATCAGTTAATACCTGACTCACTACCACATCAAAAAATACAGAGATACCATATGGAACAACACCTCACTTCACTACAAAAACATTAACTCCATTAGAACAGTAACAAACAGTTTCACAGTTAATAACATATCACTTACCGACACAATAAAACTAATGAGACTAACACTGGGTCACGCAAACCTAACTCACAGTTTTATAATAAATAAAACTCCGCCAGCAACCTGCACCAACTGCAATACAATTTTAACCATAACCCACATCCTTTAAAATTGTCCCTTATTTCAACAACACAGATCCCAATTCCTTAACTATTCATCACTACAAGAAACTATGTCTATTAGCAACATTAAACAAACAATAGCATTTCTTAAATATACCAACTCGTACCACAAAATATAACATGTTTTTCAAAAACACAAATCTATAACATATAAGTTTAATTTTAATTACATGTTAGTATCTCATAATTGGCAACACAAAGGACCATTATTGGTCTATGTGAGATCTCTTGATCAGCCAAGCAAACATAACCTAACCTAACCTAAGTATCTCATAAATTTAATTTATGTTTAATAGCTTTCGAGCTAAAGGCCTTTGTAATAAGAACTGAGAATCATGTACAGTACATCGAACCAAATATCATAATAACGTGGCATTTAACTCCAACGACATTAATACAAGACTGTAAAATGAATGATATTAAAATTAAAGGCAATCAAATGATAACTGTTTTCTTGAACTATTTGATGTGTCTGTAACGAATCTACTTAAACTCATATTATACAATAGCAATTTACTCTCAAAATAATGTAACAAAGATGAAACCAATATCATATATTGAAACAAAAGAAGCTCTTTTGTTAAACAAAAAGAGAATGATACTTCTAAGATAAGCATTATTATTATACTCATTATTACTGTACTTGTATACCATATTCAAATTTAAGAATATCCCAAGAAGAATATTCATAAAAATTATAGCAATTCGATCGAATGACCAAAATGAAACAAATAACACAAGTAATGACATGAGAGATATACCATTATTGTATCCAAAAAATAATGATTTTCAAAAATGTGAGGACACATTTCATTGATTGATTGGTGTGGGGAAGTGACATACGCTGCTTTTGTGCAAGAAGATATGTACAAATGACAGATATGGTCCATAACTTATGGACAATAACACTGATATATTGAAACACAAAGCTGACGCATTACTTCATTGCAAAAATGGCTACAAATGCACGCTTATACAAACATACAAAAATCCTATTGAAAAACGCAATAGCTCAGATATATAGAACAATTCTGGGCAAATTAAGTAATATCTTCAATGTATTTATTAAAAATGAAAATGATAATAATTTGCAGCGAAGCGAAACGCAAAGTTTGAACGATTCTTTTTGAAAACGCATTGACATTGTTCAGTCACAATGAATTCTCAGACGATTATGAAAAAGCAAACATTAGTGAAAACCGAACAACTTTATTAGAAACTTTATCGTCTGAATCAAACCACTAATGAAGTGTAATAAATCCAATGAATCAAAGAAACTCCGATTTCATTGGATGAACTAATATTAAAATGAAACCTCCATTATCTGGAAGAAATCAGCAACCAGAGTCTTGGTGCTTATTACCTGTAAAGGACTTGGCCAAAATTAAACTAAATAGCAAACAAGATAATGTCTCCTGTAATAGTTTTTATATAATTCGCTAGAACAATAAATTCAAAAACTGTTTAAACTGCATCAAAGACTACATGATGGAGAAACAACCGACATCTGTAACCTCAATTAAGTAAATTAAATCTGGTCATGATTCTATCATTAAACATGACAACAATCTTTTTGAACGTGCTAAACTCATGATATGTGGTTTATAAGTCTGCAAATCTCAATACTATGTATCAGTATTGGAAATTTGTCAAAGTTAAAGACAAACACATTTATGTTGTCACAAAGCTTCAATATCAACAGTTTCATTAAAAAATATGAGAAGACAAGGGTATGAAGTTATTTTATATAAATGCCATATTATATTTGACTTATCTAGTGGTATCATGTTTACTCAACATAGATTCGATTGCAGCTCACTATGATGATCAAACTAAGGATGATTTAAATGTGGATTTAACAGAAGATATGGCTGCCAATAAAAGCGTAAAGCTACTAGAGCAATGCCTACAGAATATGATGGATTTCGGAAAAGGCAGAACTAAGAATTGCTTTAAACAATTAATTGGGCTCAATGTAAATTATGATGATGACTTCGAATCTACTGGAAAGCCAAATAAAACAACAGATCCGAAGGAAAAAGAAAGCCGCGATACAAAAGATGATTACAATAAACAATTGTCAAAGGATAATAACAGCAGTAGAATAAAAGCAATAGTATAAGAAACAATATATCCCACGAAATATCACTT
>JBAMAV010000262.1:0-99186 GCA_037043315.1 Amiota communis
GTATACTACTATGTGAAGTCTCTGAAGCCAAATTATTTTTAATATCGATAACACAGAATCTATGACTAGCTTTGCCCGTACAATTACGTTGTACAAACACTAATTTTGTTAAATGAAATATTGTAGTGTGAGACATTTATTTATTTATTTTATTTTAATAAATCTAATAAAATTTACAAAACGTTATTAACTAGAAAAAAAGAGCACTGGCTAATGAGGCCTTTGGCCTTCACGGGAGTGAATAGTATTATAAGTTTGTCATGAAGTTTGTAACACACAGAAGGAGACATCGCAGACCACATAAAGTATATATATTTGTGATCAGCTCGATGAGACGAGTTGATTTAGCCATGTCCGTCTGTCCGTCTGTCCGTCTGTCTGTCTGTCTGTATGTATGCAAACTAGTCCCTCAGTTTTTGAGCTAGAGAGCTGAAATTTCGCACATAGATTTCTTTTTATCATACGCAGCACATTTGCCGGAATCAGCTGAATCGGACCACTACGAGGGTCCCTCCCATACAAACACCCCTTTAAATTAATGTTCTTATTAAAAAAAGTTTTTTGTTTTTTAACATATGGAACTGAAATTTGGACACTATAAGTTTGTAATCTATGGCCATCAATCATGTAAATTTGATGATCGTAGGGCTACCAGATGGAGTACTTCCCATACAAACACCCCTTTAAATTAATGTTCTTATAAAAAAAGTTTTTTGTTTTTTAACATATGGAACTGAAATTTGGACCCTTTAAATTTGTAATCCATAGCCATCAATAGTGTAAATTACATGATCCTAGGGCTACCAGGTGGGGTACCTCCCATACAAATCCTGCCTTTAAATTAATGTTAAAAAAGTTTTTTGTTTTTTAACATATGGAACTGAAATTTGGACACTATAAGGTTTTTAATGGCCATCAATCATGTAAATTTCATGATCCTAGGGCTACTAGGTGGGGTACCTCCCATAAAAACCCAAATTTAATGGCAAACTTCTTTACATAGTATAAAGCAAAGTCGAAATTCTTCTAAACCACGCAACGTATTTTGATACGGTTTTCACTGTTAATTAAAGAATTTCCTTAGAAAAGTTTGCATTTACATAAATAATTGATTCAATAATAAAAGTAATTATGATTATTATCATTAATTATCCATATTTGTCATTCACTAAAGACAGCAACACTAAGTTTGACATTGACCAAAACAGGTATTTGTAATTCACTACAACATCAAACAGCTCTTTTTGGTTCACAAAACAGTTCAAAAAGTAGTTCTTTTCCCATTTACCAATACAGTATTTTGGTAATTTCACAGGTTGGCTTTGCGGACGAGTCCCGTTTTTTTTTCGCTTATAAAATTAATGTAGTTGTAATAGTGTTATAATTTATGGAAAAAGCATTTACTGCTACTACAATATTGCAGCTTTTCATTTTTTACACAGCAAAGTTTCTTCAAATGTGATTTTAGAATTAAATTTAAGCCTTACTATAAGGTAAAGAAAACATTTGTTTACTTGCAATATAAGGAAAAAATGTCACCTACCAACGATCAAATAGGTAAAGTAAATCATTTAATTCTGTCAAAGATCAATGGAGTGAGTTTTTAGGAGCTCGGCTGCCTTCAAAAGAACAAGTACTTTTAGTTTTTATTTTCCATCATAAGGAAATAAAAGAAACATTTTCGGATGCTGCTAAAAGTACAAGTGTTAAATTGCAAGAAATGTGGAGTAAAGCAAATATTCCTGTTAAAACAGAGATAAACATTCGTGCTGGTATACGGAAGCTGTATAATGAGTATCAAAATCTGGCTAAGGAAAAGTCAAGAAACACGGACAAAGCAAAGATGAAACGGCAGATTTGGAAAGGTGACCTCGTTGAGTTATTTGATATTTCTAGACAAAATGTGATGGATATGATTAGCGTGTCTCAAGAAGATAAAGAATTTCTGAAGTCACAAAGGGAAGATCGTATGAGTTCATCAATGACTGGAGTAGATTTTTTTGCTGTTTTTACAAAAGTGGTCAATTTGTGCAACCTCTAAATATTATCCAATCTTCTTAAAATTTGGTATACATAACTTTTATATCACTTAGACTCAAGGCGTGAGCGAAGTCAGCAAAAAAATTAAATTTTTGTTTTTGGCCTACAAAATGAAACACCCTAGTAGACAATGCTATTGATCTGGAAGAGGCTGTTCATTTCCCAACAGAATTTCATTCTCTACACCCTTCTGGTTTGCGCCCACATAAATTAGTTCTAAAACAAGGGTGTCAATATTTTATTACGGAACCTTAATCCACCAAAATTGTGCAATGGTACACGTTTACAGATAAAATCATTAAAAAAAAACTACATAATAGAGTGTACAATACCGACCGGATGTGGAACTGGAGAAGTCGTTTTAATTTCCCGGATTCCATTAACCCTAACGGATCTACCTTTCCAATTTAGAAAATTGCAATTTCAATTTATTAAATCACAAGATCAAACATTCAACGTTGTGGGATTAGACCTGAGCATTCAGTGTTTTTCCCATGGACAGTTATGTGTAGCTCTTTCACGCGTCAATTCAGTTCGTATTGTGTAAGGACAAAAAAGCTGTAGAAATTGTATAAAAAGACATATTGTAAACAAAAATTTGTTAAAAAATTAATTAATAAAATTGCATGCTATCAATACCAAAGCGATATTTTTTAAATTGCACCCGTGCAAAGCGGGGCGGTTTGCTAGTTTAAAGAATAAATTTACAATAAAATTGCCACTCAAACTGATGTGATGCTAAGAAAGGAAGGTTGGATGCAACCCGGAGGAGCGTGAAGAGTATTACATCTTTGGCATAGCCAATGACAGCCTTCTTTCTGGTTTTTTCATATTTTTTACATCTTTACGAATGTTTTATTGGATACAAAATATATGTGATACAAAAATTAGATAACAAAAGGAACATCAAAAACTCAAAATTACAAAAAAATCACGTCCTTTCACTTTACTTTACACAAACACAATGAAATGGATAGAGTGTACAGTTTTCTCACGCATTATGAAAAATCGTTGCTTTGCAAACATTTTCTTGTTGGGTTGTGTGTGGGAAGGTGCAATTGGTAGTTGATAGTGTATAAATCAAATATATGTATGCAGAAATAAAACTTATTATGACTTCGAAAAGGTTCGATCGAACAAATGATGAAAAACTAAAAAAAAAAACAAAAAAATTTAAATCAAAATTGGAATTGTATAGGGGTTTGGCCAGACCATAGTGTCTGAAATCGGCTATAGGTTTTACAAATAAAATAAATAAATGAAGAGTAAAATGTAAGTCAGTTCTGACGTCTCTCAAACTAATTATAATACGATACCTGTATTTAAAGTATAGAAAAATCCTTAAAAAAAATTACCAACATTATATAAACATATTCAACACAGGTCATCATATGATTAAGTTTAGATACTTTGAGATCTTCGCATGACACAGATAACAGGTACAACAACCAACTGAGAAACAAAAAAATTAAACACACAAAAAACAAGCTAAAAATCGGGTCAGGTAGTATCGCTAGACTACCGTAATTGTTTTTGCTTGAAACGTTGTTTGTTATGTATCACGAAATGCCACTCAATTTGTTGTTCGGTATAGCAAAATTTTAAATAAGAAGAAGAGATTGCCCTTTATAGTCTTTGTATATACCAGAGAACAAAAATCTTCATATGCGAAGGCTCATGAGCGCTCATTTATGAAAACATTCATAAATGAAGATTTCCTGTTTTGTCTTACGTTCATATATGAACGCTTTGATCAAGTAAACGTACAAGTAATCATATTTTTCTATTTCGCTTCTTCTCTGCATTTTGTCTTATACCAAAGACTATTAATTATGTTTTATACTCTTTGTTATTCCGATCTCCCGTTATGTGTATAGAGAGTGTTGTCTGATAGCCTTTTAATACCAGGCCTGATGCAAATCAATGTTAATTTGTCTATTGATCCGGATCAGATTCGACAACAACCACTAGATAATTAATGACGTCATTCAGGGGTTGTTGTTGTAGAATGTGATCTGGATCAATAGTCACATCAAGAATTGATTTGCCTTGATTTGAAAATTAATAACAGTCACTCTCGTTAGTGTTGGGCAACTTCTGCCTTTTTAAGTTGTTTTTTGTCTGCCTTCCTCTTTTTTTTTTGAGCTCTAACCTAAAACAGCTGATCAATGCGCATAAAATTTTTAAGTAAGCCATAAATTGTTAATTTTTTTAAAAGATTTTATTAAAATAAGTATCAGAAATGAAAAAGGGAGCTGGAAGAAATATTTGCATAGATTGTAATATGTTCTTTATGATGTATTTTTCACAAATTTTTAGTTTTAATTAAGCCAACGTGCTCGCAAAGTTCCACGTATGTGTATAACCAATACAAAAATGTGCAACATCGTGATTTAGTCCGGTGCGAATTCGGTATGAAAGCAAACTCCGTGTTAAAAAAGAAATTTCAAAATGTGGTTTTCATTAGCGTATTGAAGTAAGCTTTGTGTAACATTTAGCGTTTATTTTATCGAAATCGACCGACTAAATCAAAAGATATTCATATTTTTAATTCTGTTGCCTACTTTTTGGCTGATTTTCGAATATTTTCCTCTTTTGCAGCTCAGCAACATTAAACAGCTAATGATAAGGAAAAAAGTTAACACACAAAAGTTAATACACGTTTCGTTTACCCCACGCGTACGAAGTCGTGGGCACAGCTAGTATTACATATTATCCTTCTTATAATTATATTACTACCATAACAATAACAAACATATAACAATAAACGATTTATTCACTCTCATTTTTAGGGTTCTGTACCCAAATGGTGCTAACGGGACCCTATTACTAAGCTGAACCGTAATAGCGAGTCAGTTGAAATTTTCACAGAATTTGTATTTCTATTGTCATCATAGCAACAAATACTAAAACTAAAATAAAGTTAAAAAATTAAAGGGTCCCCATACAAGAAACGTGTGTTCCAATATGCACTGCGCAGAGTTTTAGAAGCTTTACTTTTAATCTAAGTTGATATGCAGTATGAATACTGATCCAACTCTAAACATAAGTCAAATCAATAATTTAATATTTGGAGCATGAGCTTTTTGTCAATTTCATAATGAATGCACATTCATTGTGTTTAGAATTGCTCGAGCATTGAGTTATTGAATATATACAAAACAATAAACTACAATTGTTGGTACTTATTTAAAATTAATAACTTTACATGAGGGAGAATTTAACCAAAACGGGTCAAAAAAAAACGGGCGATTTCAATTAACCAGAATTTGTTTTCTATGACATTGGAATTGCGTTGAAATTGAAGCGAAAGAGATTTCCATGACACACCTGAATAACTTAAGAATGAAATATTAAAATATGCTGTTCATTCATCATAGCTACAAAAATCACAATCTAACATCAAGGCGGAGGGCGGGAATGCTAGTATCATATACAAATGTATAATGTTATAAAAGGTTTTTTTTATTAAATATTTCTATTACAATTAATTTTAACGTAATTTTGTCCATGATAAATCAGTTATTCAATTTGTTATTCTTAAATATAAAACTCACTCAAATTCAAAATTTAACTCAGAATTAAATAAACAAAAGTTGAATTGGTGGACACTTGTAATAACACAAAACTGAGTTCATTTCCAAGAAATAATTAATCATGTATAGATGTTGGTTTCGTTTATTGATTTCGATTCATTTTTTGTTTATTCTGCAATTGAAACCATCTTTTATTTTTCTTTCTAGAATAATTGTGTTTTCTGTTTATTTTATTATTTTCTGTTGTCAATAAATAACTCGCTTCTGATTCTGATTTATTAAGTGAATAAAGCAAGAATCATGCCATAAAATAAGAAGAAGTAAATAAAAATGATTCCCTAATAATTCTTAAATAAATGATTTTCTTCTGTTGTTTTCAAGCAAATTATTGAAGATAATGATAAACAAAGGACAGTTGTTCATGATGATTTCATATAAAAGTTTATTGCATGAATTACTGTTTATGCAATAGAATGATTGGAAAACATAAACATAATGTATCTTGACTTTGATAATGGATAACTCCAACCTTTAATTTCTCTCATACTCGTATATAACAAAGCTATAAAATTCCTTACAAGGTCTGAGCCATTGAAGCATCATAAATATTGTAGGTACAATATATTTAAAATTTTAGTTATCAAAGAATTATTTTCATCAATTTTTAAAGATAACAAGTAATAATTAAAATAATCAAAAACCCGACTGCAACAAATGCAATTCAAAAGTAATTACATATATGTACTACATACGTAGGTAGATACATGTTTAGGGAAGTTAAAAAGCCGTATAAAACTTCTTTATTTGCGCTTTAATATTTTTATATCATAACAATCATTAATGAAATAAGCGGTTTTACTTTGCAAAGATTTGATAATGGAGAAAAGGTGATAAACATAGCAAAAGCACTAGCTAGATCAGGCTGCAACAATCGTCACAACTCTTCTAGTTCGAGATAGAAATAAAATAACAAAGTTCCGCCAATTCTTTAACATCTTTAGATGCAAAGTCGATGACTCGCACAAGAAATGGTTTTATGACAAAAATGGGGGTCCCTGCTTTCCATTTGGATTCAAAATAAGGTTGCACAGAAAATTGCTTTAAGCCGAAAGGAAATTCAGCAGAATCAGAAAGCTTATTTGCATATATTGAAAACAAATATTTGTGTAGCGACGGTACAAATGGTAGCCGAATTGCTGACAAAGCAGAATATTTTGAAGATTACTAGCGTGAGAGGCTCAAAACTTGAGCAAATCTACATAGCATTTCTTTCTTCTGTCTTATGAATGGAATTAATAAAGTCCCATTTCATTTTTGTTATCATAAATTTCATCTTCTTTTAACATTTACTGAAAAAAACAGGAAACAAAAATCACAGTTCACTTTGCGTCGCTTCACTTCGAGTCGCGTTTTTGTGTGCGGGTGTATTCACGTCGCCGTCGTCGTGTTGGTTTCAGTTATTGATTTCGATTCATTCGAATTCGAGTTTTGTTTAGTCTGCAATTGAAACCCCTTTTATTTTTCTTTCTAGAATAATTGTATTTGCTGTTTATTTTACAATTTCCTGTTGTCATTAAATAAATTTGATTCTAATTCTGATTCATCGAGTAAATAAAGCAAATATCATGCAAATAAAATAAATATAATTAAATGAGAATTCCTAAAATATATTTTTCTTGTTTTGTATTCGATCAACTTTTTTAATGATAATGATGATAATACAATAAATAGAAGACAACTGATGATGACACATAAAAACCGATTGCACGAGTAGTTGACTTTATACAATTTCAATATTTTTGGTTTAGAAGTTCATTTATTATTATTTGTATCCAAATAGAGTATATTCAGTTATTGACAAGAATAAACTGTAGTTAGTAGTTTATGTAGAAGTATAAGACAAACAAGATCGATCCACCCATCTAAATAAATAAGTGTCCAAATGTCCATCTATCTGGGCGACGGAATTTCAGAAACTATTAGAGTTCTATTCATTGAGTCATATGCACATATACAAGGTCTATCTATCTATTTAATAGCCTGATCTTAGTTGCGGCCACAGACCTTATACTAAATGTATGAAATCATGCTCTAATAGGCATAGATTGTTTTTCTTTATAAATCACCTTTCACCTTTTTAAAATAATCGTCAACTTCTATTACTAAAAAGGTATAATTATTTCAGAAAATCTTTTTAAGCGCAATACCAAAAATGATCTTAATATTAAAATTATTATTAATTTATAAAAACACACTAACTAAAAATGAAAATTACAAAACATCAATAAAAAAGAGATAAAATAAATCAAATGCAAATTAATCGCTTTTTAGTAAACCATAAATATGCAGGCAAGAAATAAATTTTAAATAATACAGGTACTTTTACCTAAGTCTTAACAGAGCTGATTCCAGTAGGAAGCCAATAAGTGACGGTGTCGCACAGGGCTCAGTGCTCGGACCCAGCCTTTATAATATATCCACATGTAATATCACTGTGTTTGAAAGGTGTAGTGGAAAGACCCTTATAACAAAATTACAGACTGCCCCAACCAAAATTCGAGAAATGATATTTGATTTACCATAATTCTATGCAATAATTCTTTTGCATAGAAAAGCAAATATTGAAATAACTTGGGTTATAAGTTAGTCTCTCATGCTACAAGTAAGTTTAAGCAAAAACAATTAATATTGTCGACAAGCTCTCATGAAGGACTATTTTAGTTTTCTTTAGTCCAAGGTTTTAATGCCTAGGATTCCTAGGAATGATACCTCCCATACAAACCCAAATCTTCATTTTGATTGATTTTTTTTTTTTGTTTCATACTTTTGGGTGAAAAATATTGCACATTTGCGCTAAAAACAAATTACTTAATTTTACATAACTACAGACAGAGGTACAAGCTTTACGTCCAACGAATTTGCATTTCAAGTTTCAAAACCTTGTGCGGTGGTACAGAACCCTTCGTGTGCGAGTCCGACTCTCACTTGACCGATTTTTTTAATTAATTTTATAAAATCACAAACAAATGTTTAATTTTTTCAATGTAAATAAGAAAATGTGGTTTGTTTTATTGAAATAAGAAAAGCTTTCTACAAAACTATCATAAGTTGAATCTGTTTTACTTATAGTCTGAAAACACTCATTATCATAATAAACGTCAGTCTCATCATTATCATTATGATTATCATCATTATTATCACCATTTTAACGAAGTTAAGTTGAAGTTGGATGTCGACAACAAACATCGACAGAGATACAATCGAACATTTTATCAATTAATGTTGTGATTGATGGCTAACAAGTTTGATCGATCTTTCAGTTAGTTAAAGACAAAATACAGGGTGACCCGACATTCAACTGGAATTAAAATCATATAGATACCCTATGCTATTTTATATTGGATGGGAACTACATTTTCAAACAAAGTAATTCTATGTTGTTATACAAATTATTATTTTTAGCTATGAGTTTTATCGTATGACATCAATATTTCTTATGTCTCTTTCAAACAAACATCACGCCAGAATAAAATTACACTACGGTTAAACATACATAGGGAGGATTATACCGAGAGAAAGATTCCCAATTCTGGCCTATGAATTTATTGAGCCATAAATTAAGCTTTAAGAACAGCATAATGAAGGGGGGACTGAGGACTATACATATAAGTTTATGAATCGCATTTGTAGCTGACCCTTGAGCTGAGAAATTATATCCCACTAAGTCAGTTGTATGCACAATCAAATGAGAAGGTGTCAGCAAAGAGACTTCGAACATGAGCGATGCCTCAGATACATCGCGCTCTCAAACATCTATCTCTCATGTTGTTACTTTCAATATGGTTCCATCAAACCTCTGCTCGACAGAATGAAATGAAAAGTTTACTTCGTTCGCATTGTTACAGTACTAAAATTAAAACCAAAACTGACGTTGAACGCAACAGTTCAACGTCAACGTGATATGGTACCATCACGTACCTCAAGTTCATTTTTAAATATAAAAAAATTAAAATATTAAAAAGTGACTTAAAAACAAAAGTATATATAAGTGACTAATAAACAATTTTGTGACTTGATAAAAATTTCGAACTTGCAGACGATAAATTCAGTTTATTTTTATTGTCACTTGGTAAAAATTTGAATTAACTTTTGTGAAATAAACATACGAGTTAAATAAAATCCAAACAAAGAAGTTGTCAAAATTTTCTAAACGAAATGAGTTTGTTTTAACAAACATTTATGAAGGAAAGTAATGGAATGAAGAAAGTGATAGCGATATCAACAAAACTGCAAATTAAATTAAAAGTATTCTGAAAAATTCATAATATTCGATAAATAAATACCAAGAAAGGAAACTTAACAATCGACAATGGGTCTTCATTATCTAGTAATTTATCAATCACCATCTACCAAGACGACACTCTAAATGAATGAATGAATTATCCATGACCAGGACCAACGTAAGGATCAAAATGATGATAATCTACGGACTATTTATAATAGTATGAGTAAGTTTCTCAATAAAAGCAATTAAAATTTATCATTTGTTAAAAAACGAAGGAGAAAAAGGCGGGTAAAAATAAAAATAAAATGCTTTATTTTTTCATATTTTTTACATCTTTACGAATGTTTTATTGGATACAAAATATATGTGATACAAAAATTAGTTAACAAAAAGAACATCAAAAACAAATCAAAAACTCAAAATTACAAAAAAAAATCACGTCCTTTCACTTTACTTTACACAAACACAATGAAATGGATAGAGTGTACAGTTTTCTCACGCATTTTGGAAAATCGATGCATTTCAAACATTTTCTTGTCGGGTTGTGTGTGGGAAGGTGCAATTGGTAGTTGTTAGTGTATAAATCAAATATATGTATGTATGCAGAAATGAAACTTATTATGACATCGAAAAAGTTCGATCGAACATATTATTATTTGGCTAGACCATAGTGTCTGAAATTGGCTCTAGGTTTGCCAAATAAAATGAGTTAATAAATAGTAAAATGTTAGTCAGTTCCGACGTCTCTCAAACTAATTATAATACGATACTGGTTCAAAAAATTACCAACATTATACAAACATATTCAACACAGATCATCATATGATTAAGTTTAGATACTTTGAGATCTTCGCAGGACACATATTACAGGTACAACAACCAACTGAGAAACAAACATATTAAACACAAAAAAAAAAGCTAAAAATCGGGTCAGGTAGTATCGCTTCACTATCGTATTTGTATTTGTTTGAAACGTTGTTTGTTATGTATCACGAGATGACACACAATTTGTTGTTCGGTATAGCAAAATTTTAAATAAGAAGAAGAGATCGCCCTTTATAGTCTCTGCTATACCAGAGAACAAAAATCTTCATATGCGAACGCATATGAGCGCTCATTTATGAAAACATTCATAAATGAAGATTTCCTGTTTTGGCTTACGTTCATATATGAACGCTTTGATCAAGTAAACGTACAAATAAACATATTTTTCTATTTCGCTTCTTCTCTGCATTTTGTCTTATACCAAAGACTATTAACTATGTTTATTACTCTTTGTTATTCCGATCTCCCGTTAGGTGTATATAGAATGTTGTCTGAAAGCCTTTTAACACAGGGCCTGATGCAAATCAATGTTGATTTGTCTATTGATCCGGATCAGATTAGACAACAACCACCAGGTAATGACGTCATTCAAGGGTTGTTGTTTTAGAATGTGATCCGGATCAAATGTGTTTGTATGCCATATTAAGCACCATATTTATCTATATGTTTGCTTAACAATAGAAACAGTTTTGTTGTTGTTACTTTGCTTTCTTGCTTCAAAAGAGAGAAGATATCTTCAAAAAAAAACACCTGTTCTCTCAATTTTATTACCTTCGTTCTTTAAAAACTGATGTACCATGTAAGTTGGATATGATGGACTGCATGATATGAGGGCTATGTGCTCTAATGGCCGAATAACTGTACGTTTTAGCAAAGACGTCGCTGCTTAGTTTACACAGGGATCCAAATATTAAAATTCTATCCTACCAAAGTCATCTTAAGTTGATCCACCTTCCGAATTTATGCAGTCGTAGAACGGCTTTTCATATCACGTTCTTGCACAATCTTAATTGTAACAATATCTTTTCCCCATCTTTGCTTGGTAGCATTAATTTTCGTGTTACAAGGAATAATTCCTCTGTATTTTTTGCCACGTATTAAACCACGTATTTGCAGCATGATTTGTTTTATGTCAGTCATATAACCTATACTACGAAATAGTATTTATGTTAACTACATCCAGAGAAAAAACGTTGGAAATTCAAGTTTTACACTTTGATTTAGATATTTTTCCCAATGGTTTTGCTGCAACCTGTAAAATAGTCAAATTGAAGTGGGTTCACTTTAATTTGCAATCACATTTGTCCATAGTTAATTTAAGTGGTGTTTGTGTTTGATTCAAAATGCAACCATATTTGAGTTAAGGTTGAATTATATTGAATTTAAATATGAAGCATAGTCAAATTGAGAAGCTTTCATAGGTGACTTAAAATTTTTTCATTTCAATTTAAATATTCTTATGTTTAATTTAAAAAGCCGTTCCTCACAATTTAACTATTTTTCATAGTTGAAATGAATATCTAAAATTCTGATTTAACTCGTTACAATGTAATCTGAAGAATCTGTAACAAATTAATTATGAAGATTATTAACAGTCCAAGCGAAAATTACTTAACACTAATATTTACTTACCAACATTTTTCGCAGGCTGCATCCCGGTCAATGATCGCGTCGTTTACGAATTTAGTAGACAGTTAATTTTTCTAGAAGTAAAAGTATTACGAATTGATAAGGAAAGAGATTCGGTGACCACGAATTTGTTGTCTATGCATATTCATGTCTACTGTAAATATGTAGTTCATATTTATAGTGCATACAGAAAGAAGAAAATGCAATTATAATGTATGTTGTACAGTTCTTAACAGACTGTACATGCATAATTTTTTTTTAACATGGACAAACACATTTTTATTAAATAAAAAACACAAACATGCATATATATATATATATATTATTTATATTTTCTTAAATCACTATGCTTACTTACATTGAAACACCATATACACTTTACTTACCTTCTATAAGTACTTTTTATATATTTATTTAATTTTTTTTATTAAAATTTTTTTTTTTAATTCTCTTCACTTTCACACCTTTTACCGTTTTACCACGATTAACTATTTTACGCTTTGATAGACTTTGTTTGACAGATCACGAGCACAAAGCAGAAAGGAAATAAAATATGAAATGCGAAAAAATTCTACTTCATCATTTGTCGAAATTTACTCTATCAATGTTTGTATACATGACAGAGTATAGATATGAAACGGATAGTTGTTTGGCCGAATACCGGATATCCGGCCGAAAATAGCCGATTGTTGCATCTTACCAACAACAAAGAAACTTAAAGTAAACCACAAATAAAGCTTCACCTACCTAAGTGTATAAAATTGCATTGAATAAACAATAAATGATGGTTTCATTACTAAACGTTTATGTATTTAATTACTTATGAAAGAGTTTTACATACATATTTGTGTCAACAAGTCAGAGTAGCTTATGTCGAAAATTGCGTGAATTGAGTTAAAATGTTATTATTATTCACCGCTTCGAAACAAGTATATCGACTAAAGAATTTTCTAAAAATATGGCATAATATCATAGTTATATCGTTTTACTTTTTCACTTAAGTTTTCTCAAACAGTAATGCATTCGTCAAAATATCTTAAGTGGAGACAGGTTTTGGTAACATCTTTCATTGTTTCATAAATATTTTAGCTAAAATGCTTAAGTGGATTTAAGTTAAAAATAGTTCAATAAAATCAAAGTGAACTGCATATTAACTAAGAACTTATGTGTAAATAAGCTTTTATGTCAAATAGGAATTCAACGATGTTGTCTTCTTAAATACATTTCATTCATTTCTGTGAAAGAACTTATGTGCATTGAAAAATTGCACTTGGGGGTTTGTTGAAGCGGAGAGAGCTCGCCAGAAGATTCTTTTGGAATTTTAAAAAATGTCTTGCGAAGATTCCTCCTGTTGCAGTTCAGGTTCAACTCCGGTCAAAAAGAGTAAAAGAGAGGTTGCGAATGATGATTGTTTTCAGTCTCACGATCAAGAAAAGAACACGATTGCAACGGAGATTGATTTTTTTTTTATCTGAAGTCAGTGCGCATTGGTCACGATCGAGATCCTTATATTTGGTGGTCAGCTAATACTGAAAAATTACCAAACTTATCAAAGTTTGCAAGAATATATTTTTCAGCGCCCTGCAGAAAGAAGCAGGTCTTGTATACGAAGACAAGCGAAATCGTTCGCTACCTCATAATGCAGATAAATTGCTATTCATTCATCATAATTTACCCTTAGTACAGTACGAGTATTAATTTCTATTTATTGTGTAATAAAAAATAATGATTTTATTTGTTATGCAGATTAAATTAAGCGCCTCTAAAGTTGAAACGTCGTTTTTTTTTAAATCCAGTATTCAGTATATAAATATTTTTCAACTTTAAATTAAATATGGCATATTCAAAACAAGATATTTTACAAATCAAATTAAATATGTTTCATAGTTATATAAGTATACATCACTGTTTTCATAGTCAAATCAAAGTGTAAAATAGTTAAAACTACTATGAAATCAGCAAAAGTGGTGCAAACTTAAATTAACTATGAACATATTTATTTTTAAATTGCGTTTTTTCTCTGAGTGTGTATATCTTTCTACGTAAGTATATTAACCGATCAACTGTATCTCAATTGTACAACCCAATGATTTAAGTCTTAAATATAAGGGGGGAATGTGGCGTGGGATAGAAAATAAATATATAAAAACTAATAGATTAGATTTCATAGAAAGTCATGAGGAAATCAATTTATTTTTGCAATGCTGCTTATGACCATACAGATTCTTGGGGAATCGATGTGTAATTCTATGCATTAGACTAAAGTGAAAATACAGTATGTAATGTATAGAATAGGTTAGGATGTTACTTGCTAACAAAACCAGCTTACTTGGGTTAAGATCTAAGTAAGTTGTAGGAATAGCGAAAGGGATAGGATTAATGGTATGTAGAGGTTATAAAGGAAGGCCTTTCCGGTCGCCAGAGCCTTGTTAGCATTAACAGAGTCCACTATGTGTCGAAGATATTGGCATTCAGACAAAGAGAGGCCTATGAAGTGTACAAAAATGGTAAAGTTATGCATATGCCTGAGTGCCAACATGATGAAGTGCTTAAGAAAAGTTAAAGATTAATTAATACCAGTTATTTGAAGATTCAAATCTGAAATATATTATGTCATCCCTCAACACCCACTTCAATTCTACCATTTCAATTTTATCCAATTAACTAATATCGAATAACATCAAAAACATTTATTTATTCACTCCCATCTTTTATGTACAAAAGATTTTTCGGAAATTTATGCAAAAGAAATAAAAAATAAGCAATAAGTCCCTTAAAAAAACATACAACCACTACTGATATGTTCAGCTAAGAGTATTTAGCTTATTATATTATATTCTTTTTCTATACATTTCAGAACTCGAACAAACATCACATCACAATATAATGTGGTGTAGCAACAGATCATATCAAAGAACAACAAGTAAGGTGTGTGGTGTAAACTTCAAAAACTCTTTATTAAATATTATATTTTATTCATAGATTTTTTCAAATGGATGTTAAAAAACTGCAAGGTGATTTAATTACCATAACCAATTATATAAATCCTCAACTCTTTTGGTATGCCAATATCAAAGAGTTAAAAAATTGTTCCAAACAACTTAAAGGAATTGAATATGAGATACGACAAAATTATAAAGGAAATCTTCAAGCTCGTCACACTTTTGGTGAAAAATTGAATCTATTGGTGTTTCTACCAAACAAATGGTCATAGAAACTAAAATACCAACGACAAACGAAAATAATTTGGTAACTCACATATCTGGAAAGAAACCCATTCCTGGGTCATCTGTAATAAATACAAGTGTATCTATCAAACCCTGTGTTACAGAAGGAATCTCTAAAGATCAAGTAACAAATGTAGCCACCGAAGCTATTAATAGTCGACTTAAATCATCGATTTTTCTTTAGGCATCAGTGGGATAGTCGTTGCCATTAATAATTGCTACAACCCATAAAATAATATCCCAGAATCAAATAAGAATTACAACAATCATTGGACTCAATATGAAAATGGAAGAAAATTTCATGAAAATATTAAAAAGAAATCCTAGTTAGTCCCAAAAAACCACAATCACAAGAAAATAATGAAAAGAAAATGACAAATAAGCACAAATCCACAGAACCAGAAAGGACAAAATTAATAGAATCATCAATAAAACCAGTACAATAGTTGAAACAGTTAACAAAAATAATATTCCCGTTCATAGTGAGCATCTATAAAAAGTCAATTTCATTAACGATATAGTACTTCATCATGCAAATGCTCCCATCATACCAGTTGGTAATTTCGATCAAGTCGATTTTCAACATAATGTGAGGCGAGTCATGAAGCAAAGAAGAATCGTTAAAATTTTGGAATTTCAAAAATTTGCATTGCCACATCTTTTGCATGAAAATCAATCACTTTTACTAATCAGCCAACAGAAATACGGTTGTACTTTGAGCTATTTGCCAGCGCTTTGCTCACAAGTTGAAAAAGAAACACTCAAACGAACAGGTTTTTGAACACCGGTAACATAGAAGCTGAAAATGTAAGCGAAGCTGATTGCTGATTTAAGTACAAGTATGCCCCCCACAATTGGAAGAGTTATTTCAATAAGTATGATGCTACTGAGAAGATGTTTAGTCCCGAAAGACTTTCATTTTTCGTCAGCGATGATCTCGATTTGATTACCGCCCAAAATAATCAACAGTTTAAGATGCTATTTGGTAATCAACTTAAATTATGTAATTTCTAGAAATCAAGCCAAAGATGGAATTAATATCAACGCACTGGCAACCATACTACATAAAACTCTATTGGAAACACATAGAGACGTAAAGTTGATTTTTGCTGATTTTCTGAAAGCTGCGGTCGACACTACACACGACAACGTGCAGCATGTCATTGATTTCTTGGAGTATCGTACATGCAATGATTTTAGTAAGGAAAGTTAACTTGAGAACGCGAACTATGAATGCTTAGAGTACATACAGACATTATCATCAAGTATCGAGGCTCAAGAAAATATCAAATCAATCTCTTCCCATAAAAAAAAATATTAATTTTATTAGATGACTGTCCGTAACTTAAAATAGCACAAAAATAAAATCTAAATATCATTCGCAAAAATTTGGATTACTGAACATTATTTACATTGTGCTGCTATTACAAGTGATCACACAAATGTAAATGAGTTTAAAAAGAAGAAAATTAAGAAATGTGGCTGCCACAAATTTAAAACTTTATGGAGAAACATAATATTGAAGCATCACAGCCATTGGTATCCTTGGTGAAGAAAAGTAAAAGTAATCTTGAAGAAAAAGGCGCTGTTATTGGATGAACTCTGTGTCCGGTGCTGGCAACATACAAGTATGGTGTTTGCGATGATTGTAATTCCATATATTTACATAAATAAACCAAGATGGATATGGTGCCTGCAGATCATAAGGATGATATTCCAGTTGATGGGTACATTATCATAGAAGTCTTGAAGGTAAGCATGCACCCCATTATTATAAATAACATTATTAGAGCATAGAGCTGCCTTCGAGTCTTTGAATATATATTCTACACGTATAAGATACATCTATGGGTGACAAGTTTTTAGGAAGAAGAATACCTTTTCTGTTTTATATTGGCTTTTAAAACAAGAAAACGGAATAAGGTTAAGAATGAGCTGCGTTAAAGATGAGGACAGCTCTGTCCAACCTTCAACCAACAAAAAAAGTTTTTAATTTTTCTCCACTCCGACAGATTTTTCTTTGAAAAATTTTATAAGTCAATAGCGCGATGATTCTTTGGCAAAATCATAATTTAAATCTTCCCCAATATTTCTAGTGATTTTTTAAACCAAAACTAATAGGCCGTGTACACAGTTAATCATAACTCGCGAGTGAGTTGTTTACATATTTCATTCGATTTTCGTAATGAGAGGTGTTTCCTTATCCTCATAAAATTTTGTTTTGTCCGCGGCCGTGTTTGCTTTTGTTAATAAAATTCAGAATGATTTTGCCACTCACTTGTTTCGATGACCGATGGCTGACTCGTGATTGAAGCCAAATATCAAACTTCTTTGATATTGTCTGAATTATTGTCGGTGTCACTAACACATACTTATTTCACTAACACATTCAAACTGCCTCGCGAATCACACTCACTGTTAATGGGGACTATAAAAATGTACTGCTTCAGTAAATATTGTTTTGAAATCGAAATACTTTTTTGATTACTCAGTGAATATAGAGTCTGGCACGAATGCATTTGAAACGGCAAACAAGGCATTTGTTTTGCTATGAGTGAAGCAAGTTTCAAGTACTCGGTCGATCAAATAAAATAATTAAAGCTTTGTGCCGACATTTGTAAATACCAAATACTTGCTCTTTTGTCGTGTGGATTAATCAGTTTGTACAAAAATTTGTACAAAATCAAAACGATTAGATTTTTCACAAAATCATGACAAAAATTTGTCGTTCGAAAGGCAATATCATCTTATTTGATGAATCGTCGTTGTAAGTAGACTTACGTACGATAAAAAATTGAAAACGAACGTAAATTGGCGTCGGAAAACAAATCATAAGTTTTCCTAAGAATTTATAAGAAAAAAGTTTTAATTATCCAGTACTAGCTATCACTTTTCAGTACCAGTTCTGTAGTCATGGTAAAAATGTATTCGAAATTTTTTGTATTTAAAACTTTTCAGCTAATACTGATAAGTCAAATCTCAGTGCTAGTTGTATAGGCTACATTTTGTACATATAATAATAATAAGAGAATAATTCAATTTACTTTCTTTTTCTCCAGCTCACTTTGCACTGTTGTTGTGATGCATCAGCAGCCAGGTTCATCACAATCATGGCGTGATCTGCCAAATAAGGAAAATTACAATAGCCCTTTTAAAAATGGTTATGCATTACTGTGTAGAGGCCAAAAATAAGATGCATTGACCGCCAACATGACAGCATGACATCTGTGTAGTACCAACGCGTACGCAAGTTTTATAAACATTTTGAATGGTTTGTTATTTTAAAAGTATTATCTTCACAATAGTTATATATAGTACATAATTTTACTGTTTGTTGTATTTAAGTTTAACTATTTCACAATAGTTTTATAATAATTTTAATTTTTTGTTGTACTTACTTTTTGAAATCTCTATTTAGAATAGTCTTATCTTTTGTTGATCAATGATCGTCTTTTTACCATATACTCTTTTCTATTGGTGGAAAGTCATTGATCAAATGCAACGAGAATAGAAGAAGAGCAAAAAAGGATTAGTAATGATAAGTACATAGTTCGAAAATAAGAAACGGTTAGATTTCAGAATAAAAGGAGTAGCTCCAAAACAAGAAATTAGTTCGTTAACAAGTAACAGTTAAGTTCTCAACTTTTTGATCACATTTTTGACAAATTTTAAGTTTTGCTAGTCGTGATTGTTCAGATGTATTTAAAAAGATAGACTCTCCTCCCGAAGTCGTGAACACAAATGGTATTCGCATTATATGGTATGTGAAGCTCCAAAAAAATTTAATTTTATGGACAAGTTTAGATATTTAAGTTCCTTCAATTCAAACATGACTCGCACCTGCACCAGAAAAACTTCTTAACACAATTTTTTGTAATTGAAAGAAGGGTTACAGTAAAAATTGTGGCTATAAAAAATCGGACAATTGATAAGGCCAGTTTTGCTCCAATGTTGATTCAAATACAAATACAGATGAGGATTCTTATGATATAAATGAGTTGGCAATTAATGCATCTTTCTTCTTAGAGCAATCAGTTCGACTAAAATTTCCACCTAAATTAACAATAATCCGTTTCACTTTAATTAATACCAATAATACCATACTTTCGAGCAACGGAATATTGTCTAATAAATCTTAATCACAATAGATCGTGGAGAAGCGATTTTAAAAAAAGGCGCTCAGGAAGAATATAAAGAATTGCATGATCTACAATATTGACCTACACATTTCTTCGATTACACTTACCGTTTACGAGAAAAATGTGAAAACCCGAAATCTGTAACCTTTGACGTTGAATAACTTTTGACCCTCTGATAGATGGGGACTTTTCACATTTTATTATATGTAATAGTATCTTTAAGGCATATACCAATTTTCAGCTCTATGCGAATTATTACAAAGTTAAATGCTATTTTGACCAGACTATCATTACGAAGATCGTGTAAAGAAGAGGAATTATTATTTATTTATTTATTTACACCGTAAGCAAATAGTTAACTTAAGCTACAGAGAGGGAACAGCTATAGCTGATGGGGCTTTCAGATGAATTTTTTAAATATTTATTGTGGAGGGATCGCCGAAAGCATTAAGTTGAGGTCTTGGTTAGTGATACGGATGCGTAGGTTATGGAATGAAGTTCATTCGTTTGGGATATGGTGTAAGCTAGTAGTGGAGCTACAAAATTGATAATAATTACTTGTGTTTTGGTGAAAACGGTATTCATGGGTTATTCTCGTGTGCCCATATATGTCCTTAAAATTTTAATCTGATCCTTTCGCAGGAATCTATTTAAGTCCATTTTTGTAAGATAATGTTTAATGATCTTTTTATTGTTATTGCAGGTAATTGATTGGTACCAATTGGAAGCATTTTGAATCAGATTTGTAAAGCTGTTGGAGAATATATATTTTCTGCGGTTTAGATTTATTGTTGAAAAGGTCGGTGATGTGGTTGCTCTTTTGAGCCGCTTCGTCTGCATATTCATTGCCCTTTATACCCATATAGCTTGGAACCCGAGTAATTTAATGTTTGATAGTGTTTCATTAACAGTTCCCTTATCTTTGCTGCATAAAAAGAACTGTTGTCTCTGTTTAGAATAGCGTCAATTGCTGACAACGAGTCAGAACATATGCATATTTGTCCACCATGTTTAAGAGCTATTTGTATTGCTTCAGGTATTTCAGCCGAAAAAACTGATAAATCACTTGGTAGTATGGCTAATTTAAGAATCTTATTGTCTGTAGTATCCGAACATCCGATTATATCATTGATCAACGAGCCGTCTGTGTATAGAAATGAGTATTTTTTTAGTTTGTGCTTGGTTAGACCACTGACTGATGCAACTCCAATCGGAGGCAAGAGGCTTCATTTTGGATCTTTGCTGCAATGGAGCAGACAACGCCTTGGGCTCACCAGACAACTTCCCGTCTCCCTAGGCCATGAGTAATTAAAATTTTATTTATTCAATATTGTTTCTTCATAAATTAAATGTAAAAACCAGGCGATATTTATTACGCAGAGTAAAGCGCACTATAGGGCACAATGAGCCCTGTTTGGCGCTTAATAATGAAAAAAAAAGAGTGCCTATGATAAGTGGGGAGGAAATTATATTGAGTTTCGAGCAGATATCGATGCATTTACGCAAAGCGGTCGTCCTATATTTATTTCTATCGGTTTCCACTATGTTTTTATTATTGATCTGAGAAGGGAATCATTTGAATGGGTTATTGTGTTGAATAGTTTAGCTTCTTGGAGGTATTGGATTCTAGTTTCAACTAATGCATTCAAATTGTTTGTTGGTGTGGAACGGAATGCTCTTAATGCAATACGAAGCTCATTATTGAGAGTCGTTTTGATTGGTTTTATTGTTGTTCTTGGAGCTAGAGCAAATATCGGTAGTTCAAAATCTATCTTTTCATTATTTTGTATTAATGTGTAGGTGTGTAGTTAAACTTTTGATTGGACCAGCACTTTACGATGTTGAGGGATTTATCTAGGGATAATGAGTTAGAATGTGTATTCTCCATTTGTGTTTGGAGGTGAAGGTAAGGCCGAAAGTTTAAGCTCTTTAACATTTTCAATGTACGTTGAATGTGTTGCCACTTGGCAAATGCATTTTATTTTCCTTCAGACATGCAAATGTTTGCATTTTGGAACTGAAAGAGAAGCTCCAGAATGATTGCACCAGTGTTTTATATCGATAAAGGTTGATTTGCTGGTTTTTTGTTTATTTAGATTAGCTATAGTGTTGTAGTCGTCTTCGTATGCTATAAAGTTTAAGTTCTTGTGCTTGGCTATTGTATCTGACAACTCAGAGGGGTGAACCTTGGTGAACTCCGTTGTGGAGGGGAGTATCTTAGAATAAGTATTATTTTTCATAAAGTGTTTTACATAATTGTGTATTATCGGACCACAGCCTCATTTGTATAGTTGTTCGGTTGTAAGTAGTATTTAAGCCAATTTTTTGGAAGGCTTTATCAAAGTCTAGAGATAAGTATAATTAATATCTTTTTGATAAATGGCTTTATTAACAAGAGCGTCTACATCAAGTTGACAGTCTTGGGCTGACTTACCTATTTTAAAACTAAGTTGCAGACTATTTAGGAGCTTGTTAGAGGTGAAAAACGACCATAACCGCTCTGACATAATGTCCTGCGACGATGGTTTTATAAGATTTTATGTTTGTTCTATCTAGGCTTAGTTTGTGAATGGAAACTATTGGTTTCTTATATATGATTGGGCGATAAAGTTTTTTAGGATATTATTGAAAAGTGAGAGAATTCGTCTTTTGACCGATTTGGATGAATGCATTGTCATGGCATAATTAATGTTGTCAAAGCTCGGAATGTGCCCTTTAAGTCTGTTTAAGGCTGTTTCCAATTCTAGTGGTATAAGTGTGTTTTTTCCATAAAGTTAGCAGTGTTCTGTACGAGTATATTGTGGCCAAATTTTGTTTGTTTAGCGCTTACAAATTGGGAAGGAAAGTTGCTGTCTTGAGATCTGGTAGACCAGGACTGTACAAATGCTTCCGTTATATCCAATGGATCAGGAATTGTCTTATTTGAATGGTCATCTTTAGCACAGTGAATTGAATTGATTTTGTATAGGCCACAAAATTTCCTTATTTTCGGCTTGTTTAGTTACACATTTTTGAGTGAAGTTCAGATGTGTATCTTTTTGTGACTTGCTAAACAATTCTATGGTTATTGGAAAGTGGTCGCTACCTTGAAGCGTGTCACTGACATTAAAATCACAGTGTGGTTTTAAGGTCCGGTGAATAGAACGCAATGTCGATATGTGTGTAAGTATGGTGAGTGATGTCTCCTTTATTTAATATCCTCCTTAGATTATTTGTGGGTGATCCCTAACGTTGTTCCAGCTTTTAAAATCGCCGGTTATAAGTTTGGGTATGTTAGTGCGCGGGCAGACGTTTTTAAGGTCTACCAATGAATATTTTTGCCCAGGGCAGATATAAGCTGCAATAACAATAAACTCTTCTACTAACGAAATTTCGACAGCGATCGCTTCGAATTTTGGTTGAAGAGAGTTTTTTTTATGTTGTATTGTATTATGTATCAGAATGGAAACTCCCCCTTTCGCAGGGATGGAAAAGGTGGAGTGCATGGAGAAGTTTATTGGAGTAGGGTATTTACTGCAATGGGTGAGGTGAGTTTCTTGGGGAGAAATTATCTAGGGATTATATATTTTGATTAAAAGTAAAAGCTCATTGTAATTGTTGACGTAACCATTCCATTCCATTGGATGATTGTTAGAGTCTTTGCGTTTAACGATTGTAAATTATACTGTTGTATGTCTCTTCCTGACCCATTGCAAAGCGATCGGCCTGGGAGACACACAGCCAGAGTAGGATTATGTTAGATAACTAAATATTGTCTCTGACTACTTCTTTGACTAGATTTAGTTCTTGTTTCGATTGTGACATTGTTTAGTGTTCATTAATTTAGATCTTTTTTAAGGTTATTTTATCATTTTTTTGTAATATTTTTGGGGAAAATATCTATTTTTCCCTTTTCCTGTGCACTTGTGGTCGCTTGTTCGTCCGAAGTGTCCATTGACATAGACTCGGTTTCTGTATCCTCATAGGAGAACAATTTCCGTGTGTTGTTTAGTGTTGTATCTTCTGATGAAGTAACGGTTTCTAAGTTGGTTATTGATAGAGGTGTACTATAAGTTGATTAGGTTAGGTTTGGTGTCGGGTTTGAATTTGAAATAGTAACTGTTGAAAACATGGCCCCGTCTATATTTGTAGATTGCCCAGGTCGACTTTTTTCTTAAATTTGATATTTAGGACTTCCTTGTGTGTGTGAAAAACTGGGCAGATCCTGTCTTTCGGGTAGTATTAGTTTTAAGTCTTCTCTTTGTTTCTTTTGTTCAATAAAGCCAGTTCATTTTAGAACAGAGATCGTTGCGTAATGTCCGGTATTCTATATCCCATGTACCTTGTAGTCTTGTGCAACCGGTAAAACACTTCTAGTTTCGACATTTTCTTATATTAATGAAAGCACAATAATGGTACCAAGTGATATTTCGTGGGATATATTGTTTCTAATACTATTGCTTTTATTCTACTGCTGTTATTATCCTTTGACAATTGTTTATTGTAATCATCTTTTGTATCGCGGCTTTCTTTTTCCTTCGGATCTGTTGTTTTATTTGGCTTTCCAGTAGATTCGAAGTCATCATCATAATTTACATTGAGCCCAATTAATTGTTTAAAGCAATTCTTAGTTCTGCCTTTTCCGAAATCCATCATATTCTGTAGGCATTGCTCTAGTAGCTTTACGCTTTTATTGGCAGCCATATCTTTTGTTAAATCCATATCTAAATCATCCTTAGTTTGATCATCATAGTGAGCTGCAATCGAATCTATGTTGATTAAACATGATACCACTAGATAGGTCATCATCATTATGCCATTCATATAAAATAACTTCTTAGCCTTGTCTTCTCATATTTTTAAATGAAACTGTTGATATTGACGCTTTGTGACAACATAAATGTGTTTGTTTTTAACTTTGACAAATTTCCAATACTGATACATAGTATTGAGATTTGCAGACTTATAAACCACATATCATAAGTTTAGCACGTTCAAAAAGATTGTTGTCATGTTTAATGATAGAATCATGACCAGATTTAATTTACTTAATTGAGGTTACAGATGTCGTGTTGTTTCTCCATCATGTAGTCTTTGATGCAGTTTAAACAGTTTTTGAATTTATTGTTCTTGCGAATTATATAAAAACTATTACAGGAGACATTATCTTGTTTGCTATTTAGTTTAATTTTGGCCAAGTCCTTTACAGGTAATAAGCACCAAGACTCTGGTTGCTGATTTCTTCCAGATAATGGAGGTTCCATTTTAATATTAGTTCATCCAATGAAATCGGAGTTTCTTTGATTCATTGGATTTATTACACTTCATTAGTGGTTTGATTCAGACGATAAAGTTTCTAATAAAGTTGTTCGGTTTTCACTAATGTTTGCTTCTTCATAATCGTCTGAGAATTCATTGTGACTGAACAATGTCAATGCGTTTTCAAAAAGAATCGTTCAAACTTTGCGTTTCGCTTCGCTGCAAATTATTATCATTTTCATTTTTAATAAATACATTGAAGATATTACTTAATTTGCCCAGAATTGTTCTATCTTTCTGAGCTATTGCGTTTTTCAATAGGATTTTTGTAGGTTTGTATAAGCGTGCATTTGTAGCCATTTTTGCAATGAAGTAATGCGTCAGCTTTGTGTTTCAATATATCCGTGTTATTGTCCATAAGTTATGGACCATAACATTCACTTGTACATATCTTCTTGCACAAAAGCTGCGTATGTCACTTCCCCACACCAATCAATCAATGAAATGTGTCCTCACATTTTTGAAAATCATTATTTTTTGGATACAATGGTATATCTCTCATGTCATTACTTGTGTTGTTTGTTTCATTTTGGTCATTCGACCGAATTGCTATTGTTCTTATGAATATTCTTCTTGGGATATTCTTAAATTTGAATATGGTATACAAGTACAATAATAATGAGTAATGGTAATAATAATGCTTATCTTAGATGTATCATTCTCTTTTTGTTTAACAAAAGAGCTTCTTTTGTTTCAATATATGATATTGGTTTCATCTTTGTTACATTATTTTGAGAGTAAATTGCTATTGTATAATATGAGATTAAGTAGATTCGTTACAGACACATCAAATAGTTCAAGAGTACAGTTATCATTTGATTGCCTTTAATTTTAATATCATTCATTTTACAGTCTTGTATTAATGTCGTTGGAGTTATATGCCACGTTATTATGATATTTGGTTCGATATACTGTACATGATTCTCAGTTCTTATTATTATTATTAGTATTTAGAACTACTATTATAATTATAAATTATAACTTAGTTGTTTTTTTAAGAGCTTTTTTAGCGACAAAGGCCTTTAGCTCGAAAGCTATTAAAAATAAATTAAATTTATGAGATATTTACATGTAATTAAAATTAAACTTATATATTATAGATTTGTGTTTTTTAAAAACATGTTATATTTTGTGGTACAAATTAGTATTTTTAAGAAATGCTATTGTTTGTTTAATGTTGCTAAAAGACATAGTTTCTTGTAGTGATGAATAGTTAAGGAATTGGGATCTGTGTTGTTGAAATAAGGGACAATTTAAAAGGATGTGGGTTATGGTTAGGATTGTATTGCAGTTGGTGCAGGTTGCTGGCGGGGTTTTATTTATTATAAAACTGTGAGTTAGGATTCTGTGACCAAGTGTTAGTCTCATTAGTTTTATTGTGTCGGTAAGTGATATGTTATTAACTGTGAAACTGTTTGTTCCATATGTTTCTGATAATGGGTGTGGTATTCTGATATCTGTAACGCTTAGATTATTAGTTGTCATGGTAAGAGGGAACTTGTACGCATTCCTGGCAGTTTCATCTGCTAGTTCATTTCCTGTAATATTGCAATATCCGGGGATCCATACCAGTAATACTTTATTACTTCTGGCTAATATTTTCCTGATGGATGAAGCATAATAATTTTGACTGTTAATATTTCTATTGCTTATAATGAGGCGAGAGAGTCTGTGCAGATGGTGAATTTTATGCATTGTTTCAATGCTTAGGAACTTGCTATGAATATATCCGAGATTTCAGCTGTGAAGACTGATGAAAAAGGGGGTGATAAATGATATGTTATCACTTTTGTTTCATTTGTAACACTGAATGATACTCCGTCAGTAGACTTCGACCCATCAGTGTAAGGAAATGTGCGATTAGGCATAGAGTTCTGGATTTCTTTGAACTTCTGCTGGTAGATTTCCGGCGGGGTATCTTCTTTCAGAGAGTTGTGAAGGGATGTGTCAATTATAATTTTCAGAGACCAAGGTGGTATGTTTTTTTTGGTTGTGATAGGTGCTATTTTTAATTTTAATTTGTTACATAGTTCTACAGTTTCTTGAAGGAAGGATAGCAGTTTCGGTTATCTCTTTGAATTAATAATATTTTTGTATATTTATTCAATGGGGGAGTGTTTGGAGAACAGTACAATTTTGAAATTTTTGAGTATTGCTTGAGTCGTTCTGTTTTCGATTGGTAGTATGTTTGCTTCGAATAGAAGGTTATTGATTGGTGTGGTGCGAAATGCTTATTGCCGAGTGGTATATAGTTTTGAGTTTGTTAAGAGTTGAATTGGGTGCCTTTCCATATAAATGTAAGCCATAGTCAATTTTTGACATTAGTGTAGCTTTCATTTTGTGTATGATAATGTGGGTGTTGCAACTGAATTTTTTGTTGGCGAGGCATTTGACAATGTTAAGTCTTTTGGACAGTTGTAACATGAGATTTTCGATGTGTTTGTCCCATCTATATTTTTGATCTATAGTGATCCTAAGTATTTTTAGCGAGTTAACATTGTGCAGTGCAAAGTTTGTTGATTGTATAACGAAGCTGCAGTTTGTCTTTGCATTTGTTCACAGAGAGTGATGCGCTAGAATAGCAGCACCATTGTTTGATATCTGCAAATAATGGATCAATATTCAATGTGCTTTGTTGTTTACTTAACCGGTGAACTATTGTGTAGTCATCGGCGTACGCAGTAAAGTCATATGTGCTGTGTTCCAAATAAATATTTATAACCTTTTCCTACAATATTAAATAAACCTCTTTTATTCCTCTGGATAACCCTTATTCCACTCATTTCTTTGTTTAATTTGTCTAGAAGGTAAGGAACTTGTGATATATTTTGATAATGTTTACTTTGTTCTATTAAGTTATTATAGGTCATTTGAATTGCTGTTACATTGACTAAAATCTCGATGGTCTGTTTAGGTGCCTCCCTATAATTTAAATCAATCTCACGTTCTTAAAGGACTTAATTAATCCTAATGATTCTATTTCCTTTATTCGCCTGCACATTTATTTTTGGTGGACCTGAGAATACAAAAATATATCAGATGGTGTACACCCGGTTGTGCTGTGTATCATTTTATGGTTATACTCGTGTGTATAATGTTATTTCCACTGCTGTTGCATTATTCACGATATTATCATTGGTATTGACAATTCGGAATTTCTCATTTAAAGTTTTATGTAATCTTTCCCCATCCGCAATTCCTGTTTCACTCGTTGTTATCATAATTTATACATTTTTCTCTTTAAGCCAATTTTTGGAAGCAATCAACTGTGACTTTCTCATGTCATTAAATATCTTGATTAGGGCTCTTTTGGTTTCAAGCCAATCTCGGCTTTGAACTTCTATAATGGCTGCAAATTTTGAATTTAAGTCAATGCATGATAAATATATTATATATCAATTATGTATCTCTCCCTTATTGTTAAAGGTTCTGATGTAATTTCGAATGGTATGCTTACATCTCGATGTTTTACTTTGCTTCTGGTAATCCGGATAGTAATATTCCGTTTTAAATATTTGCGTTACCTTTTCAATTGCAGTATGTAAGAGTCTTCTCGTGTATCTTTAATATTTGTTCCTTCATTGCAGAATAAGTTTGTTTGTCTTTTAATAATAATGATGTTCTCATTGTTTTTGTTTTAGCATTTTTGTTAATAATTTGCACATATGCATTTTGAAATATTGAAAAATCTTCATCACAAGTATAAATAAGTCGACTGTCCGCATTAGAGAGGTCACAGCGTACGGCCTTTCATATTTTTTCATATTTCCTAACTCATTAGCTAAAAATGGGACACCACTTTTGGGCTAATTTCGATTTGTTTTTCAGATTTTAGCAATAAATAGACCACTGCCCTTGAAAACTTTTATTTATTTTAACGAATAAAGAGGATTTTCAAAAACATTTGACGAGAAATGATAATAAAAATGTTATAGCTAACCAATAAATCTTTGGGAACGAGAGGCAGAGTAACGTCTGCCCGGGTATCTAGTTCAGCAAGAGCCTATTGTTGAGGAGGCCGTTGCTGTTTTCTTTCTTTGGGCATATTTTCCACGAAGAAGAAGAGTAAATAAATGTCATTTGAACGCAGCGTTTTTTTCTCTATATGAATTGACTGCAACAAAAAATTAAAAGCACATAAATAAGTAAATAACAAACAATAATCGATAATGCCCAAACCGGCTGATATCAACGAACTTTTTACAACAACAACTACATCTACTAAAACCAACTCTTTATGAACCAAAAGAACAGATCATAAGACGCTTGGTTATCGAATTCATCAAAAATGGTCTATGATGAATTATATAGAATATTTTTATATTGGAAAACTTGGTTACCGCGCAAACGAAGATTTATACAAATCTTCAAAAAAAATTCTATTGAAAAAGGAAATAGCTCTGAAAGATGGAACTTTTCTGGGCAAATAATGTAATATCTTTGATGTATTTTTAAAAACGAAAATGATAATAATTTGAACCGAAGCAAAACACAAAGCTTAAACGACTCGTTTTGAAAGCGCGCTGACATCGTTTAGTCACATTGAACTTTCAGACGATTATGAATAGGCAAAGATTAGTAAAAACTCAACAAATTTATCAGAATCTTTATCCTCTGAATCAAACGACTTTAATGAAAGTACAATAAATTCAATGAATAATATAAGCTCCGATTTAATTGGATCAACTATTATTAAAATGGATTCTCCATTTGCTGGAAGAAATTCGCAAACAGACTTTTGGTGCTTATTACCTATAAATAAATTAGCCAAAATCAAACTTATTAGCAAACAAGATAATGGCTCTTAGAATATTTTTTATATAATTTACAAGGACAATAAGTTTTAAAATATTTTAAACCGCATCAAAGACTACATGATGATGAAGCAGCCGACATCTTAACCTCAATGAAGCAAATTAAATCTGCTCATAATTTTATCATTAAATAAGGCAACAATTTCTTTGATCGGGCTAAACTTATGATGCGTGGTTTATAAGTCTGCAAATCTCAATACTATGTATCAGTATTGGAAATTTGTCAAAGTTAAGGGCAAACACATTTATGTTGCAACAAAGCTTCAATATCAACAGTTTCCTTTAAAAATATGAAAATACAAGGCTAAGAAGTTATTTTATATGAATGGCATAATGAAGATGACCTATCCGGTGGTCTCATGTTTAATCAACATAGATTCAATTGGAGCTCACTATGATGATCAAACTAAGGATGATTTGGATATGGATTTAACAAAAGATATGGCTCCCAATAAAAGCGTAAAGCTACTAGAGCAATGCCTACAGAATATGATGGATTTCGGAAAAAGCAGAATTAAGAATTGTTTTAAACTATTATTTGGGCTCAATTTAAATTATAATTATGACCTCGAATCTACTGCAAAACCAAATAAAACAACAGATCCGAAGGAAAAAGAAAGCCGAGATATAAAAGATGATTATAATAAACAATTGTCAAAGAATAATAACAGCAATAGATAAATCCAATAGTATCAGAAACAATATATCTTACGAAGTATTACTTGATACCATTATAGTGGTTTCATTAATATAAGTAAGTGTCGAAACCAGAAGTGTTTTTCTGGTTGCGCAAGATTACAAGGTCCGTGGGGTATAGAATACCGGATTTTACGCAACGATCTCTGTTCTAAAATGAACTGGCCTTATTGAACACAAGAAACAAAGAGAAGACTTAAAACTAATAACAATATGACAAAAAAGAAGTGGAACAAAAAACGCGTGTTGCATCGTACACGTGATAGAAGTGAAACTTCTTAAAAACAGATGATATAAGTGAATGCCTCTTACATAACTGGTGCGATGAAATATCATCAGACGAAACAAAATAATGAATAGAATGTATTAAGATTTTGGTCATACTCAACTATTTTTAGTCAAGTTTCGCCCTCACAAATAAACAGCTGATGATGACACCAAACAATTTTACAATCACTAAATTTCACAAAACTTATGTGATACATATGTCATACTAATAGTCATGCGCCATCTACATGTGACTATTAGTGTATTGAAATTAGTATGATTACTGACTCTACCCTAAATGTAAGTCAAATCATTAATAGAATATTTCAGCACGCTCCTTCAAAGGAGCGTGAAGAGTATTACATCTTTGTCATAGCCAAAGATAACCTTCTTTCTGGTTTTTAGTTTAGTTAGTATATATTATAAGTATTTTAATAAATTATTGCTATTATTATGGTATTTTGCAATATTTGCATTAAAAATATCACAACTTTTAAAAAAATGTCCAATTTGGATCATCAAATCATTTTGTTGCGGTTGTTTTACAGTGCTTAGATATCTTAGCTGGTGCACTTGTGTTACTCCAGTCATTTGTGGTTCTAAAATCACATTGGAAACCCTAGACGATTGTTGATTTGAAGACGTATTAGGGGCTCCTGGTTTTATTGTCATTCTTCCTGGTTGTGACCTTGTAGTACTCGAGGTGAGCAGTCTCAAAGGTTCCAACGTATTACCTCGTTGGCTCCTTCGTCAATGTTAGAATTCCTGGTGAACTGACCTTTCAGTATATGCAAATTGGAATGTTATAGACGAAGTTGCTGTTTCTCACTATCTTCCATTTCATCATCTTCTTCTTCAGTCATTGATAACTTCTTCTTCTTCTTGATTTAATGGTTCTTTAATTGTCGGAGTTCGTTGCATTGGTTTTACAACCGCTATTTGTGTCGACAATCGCTTTAAAGTGGTTGGTTCTTATTAAGAAATGATTGTTTGTTTGTGAAGCGACAAAATGAAATATGACGGTAATGCCATGCTTGAACCCCATTAAATAAGATCGCAATTTTTTATATCCGTGTAGAAGAGTCTAATATAGTGTTATATAGGTATATCGATGTGACTGTCTATCATCTCTCTATCAAAACTTTTCTTCAGCTTCGAGCTTGGAATGGACATTAGTGTCGTTTGCCGATTCTCAAAAACACTTCAAGATATGTCTGGAGTACCTTTGTTAAATCTAAATTTATGGCCGATATCCGTAAACATATTATATGCAGGGTATGCAGTTAAGTAAATTACTGAAAAATGAATTTTTTTTAACATCAATTGAAAAAGAAATGTAAGATCAGATTAATTTGAAATTGTTTCCGAATGCTCAATGAACTTTTGAAATATTTACTTAGATACACTCTAGATTTGCTCTTGTCATACATTCAGAAAACTTTATATGAATACACTGACGATAGACTACCGGACTACCGTATAAAATGACTAGAAAAGTGTTGGAAAACAGGTATCCTGGTTTGAGAGAGTGCAGGAGTTTTCCAGCAATGTCAGTATTTATCTAAAAAGTGCAAGGTTAAGTAGGAAGACATGGAGTAGTAATTAGAAAATGAAAGAATTAAAGTAGGGAAAAACTGTGGGCTAAGTAGATGTGGTATGAAGATTACACTGGGAGAAGTTATGTGAATGACAATTACAAAATAATGTCATAGAAATTTGAATTGTATACTTTGCAACCTTAATGAAATTGAGAACATTATTCATTTCTTAGGGAAATTAAACAAAATTCGTTATACTTAGATACGAGTATTTTAAGAAATATAATTTAGGTGAGGTAGAAATATCAGCTATATTAAATGGTACAGCCAATGGTGAATGGAAAAATTTAGTTATATTAATCAGCGCAGCTTTAAGTTATAGAAAATTAATTAAAAGTGAATTTTTGTTTGTTTTTCTTTATGTTTTAATATAGTCTAGTTTTCAGACAAACGACCACAGCGTCAATGTCGTATTGTATGTTCTTTATTTGTTTAAATTATGTAGTTTAATATAATTGTAAATTGTTTTTGGAAGCAAATAAATAAATTTATATTGTAAGAACAAAAATTATGTCAAATTTTATTTGCTAGAATCGTTTTTTTCTTGACACAAAGGAGCGGCAATATGTTGTAATTGCCCGTGAAATAGACAGGCGTTCCACATTGGCAATCCCAATGTCAAGTAATTCATCTATCTTAGTATAACACAAATGGTTTCAATATAATTTTGAATATATTAATTAAATTTATGAATATGATTTTTAATTTTTTCGAGAAACATCAATATATATCATCACATCACATCAAGGATCTTGTAAAAACAACAAATCAACCTGTAAGTTATTTAAGGGAAATACTCAAGGAAGTTTGGGTGTACTACATATTTATTTATTAATTGACTAATAGAGCTCATCATGCCTTATAATGGACTTTGCATATTCGTTAAAATATCGCCAGGTTTTTACATGAAAATCGTGAAAAACAGCATTTAAAAATTTATGAAAAAAGCATTTACTGCCATTACAGGCAAATTACACCCATGCAAAGCAGGGCAGGTTGCTAGTGGTACATAGACTGGACAAGGGAAATTTTCCATTTTTCAATGTTTGATAGAATTTGCGTATGTTCGATGGTTTTTGTTGATGTTCAATCAAGTATTGAAAATGTTTTTGGAAATTCTGTGTTCTATTAAAATGTATTCAAGAAAGCAGGGTTGTTAAGGAGCAGTCTGTTTACCATGTATTTCGAATGAAGCTTGTGTAGGGTATAATCTGATCTGAATATTTCTGTATTAATTTTTTAATTTTCATATGAATAATGTTATTTGTGTATAATACTTTGTTATTAAGTACAACTTCATGTATGTTTCTATATATAGATTTAAAAAAATGATTTTGTAAAAAAAAATTTCATATATAATTTACCAAGATACTATAATCCACTTAATTATTCGTTATAATGCTTTTTGTTTGCATGGCAAGCATTTTTCCATTTATATTTATTATTTTAGCTTTACTTATTACCAGTCTTTAGTTCTTTAAGTTTTACTCTTAACTTTTATCTACCATTTTTGTAAGCTATTCACATGTTAATTCTATCTTAATTTACATCCAAAATTTAATATCCCAGTAAGTTTACATTAAGTAATAATTAAACTCTGTATAATTATATATTAATATTATTATTAAGTCATTCATGTATTTTGGACAATAAAGAATTGAATTTTTATGTTTTTTTTTCCATTTCTCCCTTTGAAGATTGAATATCTTACAGGTTTGGTTTTCTCTTTTACCCGAATGTAACACCGTCAATACAGCCAGTGGTTCAAAGTATCAGTACAGTAAAGTATTTTAATCAACTCGTATCATTATCAATTTTATTTCTTAATGTCATAACAGAATTTAGTAAAACTTGAAATGAAAATAATTAGACACTGCTTCAAAAAAGCAGGTTTGCCAAAAAAAAATGGTATGTATTCTTTTACCTATACCATAAGACATGATTTAAATATAAGTTAAAGAATAATAGTCAATGCATCACAATCCCTAAAAATACCGTAAAAATAATTAGATAAATATAACTTATCCCTTGTCTGTTCTGAATGAAGCCACCAACCAGTTGCCCGACATAGCCAATAGAAAGATGACACCTAGCATCTTAGATAGCGCTTGTCCTAGCAGAGGCATTGACTTGTTAGGTTAATTTAAGATAGTAAAGTTAGTTAATGTTTAGATTAAAAAACGTATCATATCAGAAATATTGTTTATGAAATCAATAAGGTTCGGGACAGAAGTGGTATTGCTTTTATTGAAAGCATTGCTACGAGCAACATTGCTTCTGTTCCTAGCAATTCTACCAGAAGCATTTCTGCCAGTACAAGCAATGCTTATGCTACTGGTGGGTGCGGTCCGTGCAGATGTCCCAGCAATGCTTCGGGTGACAACCTCAATTTTAACTAGCTTTCTATTAGTTTATTTTATCTATTTCAATAAAAATCACTACATAAACATGTAACCTCCTTCTCACTGAACATTCAATTCGCAATTGAATGTGAAGACGCCAGCAAAGGACACAGACGGACAAAGAGTGCAAACAAACACAAGTGAAAACAATAACGTTACGCAAGAGCGATAGAGACAACGAATCTTTCTTCCATGAAAGGTTTGTTCGTTATTACAAGAAGCTTTGCAAACTTAATTATTATTCTTCACTACACATCCTTGGTACTGACCTCTTTAATGATGACCACTACCACCATTAACTTTTCTTTCTTTTTCACACAAAAAAAAAGAACACAAGAAAAAATACTCAAAAACCAGGTTATCATTGGCTATACACTCCTCCGGGTTGCATCCAATCGAACGGCGACAAATGCCAGATATCAGATATGCTCAAGGGCATCTTTAGAGGGTGGGCAGGAGGGTCCGCTGTCGGACATAATAATCGAAAAATATATTTATTTTTTTTTTTTAAATTAAACTACTAAACTATCACACGCCACTTCCCAAAATTACCAAAAATGAGAACAAATGAAATTAAGTTAATCGGTTAATAGAAAGCAAAGTGTTAAGATGAGTTAACAATCCACACCAGAAGTTACACGAATAGTCTTAGATAAAGCTGCTTTAAAGATAACTTTTTGAGTTCTGGAAGTTAGATTGGATGTAACTTCTTCAACCAGTTGTGAATGTTATGAAGTCCAAAAGCAACGACATTATAAAATGTAGAGGTCGCATACTTAAAATTTTGAATGTTGAATTGAATGAATTGAAACGCACAGATCAGCACCTGAAATTATATTCATGAAATTTTTAAAGAGTGTTTAGAATTAGCACATGAAGCTTCCTTCGATGTTTGTGTGCTCAGAGTTGCAGAAAAGCAACAAAATAGGACGAACCCTCCTCTTACAACGGCAAAGGAATACTTCCGGTGAGCAATTTTTCTGCCTTATCTAGACGCACTGACATTTGCATTCAAACAAGGGCTTTCATAGGAAAATAATATAGTAATTAATTTAACTGCTTTATATCCAGCACATGTCCTAAGCCTTGGCTTGAAAGAAAAATCAAATCGCAAATATGTAATGCAATTACTTTTTATGAACTTGGAGGTATCGAAAATGAGTTAGATATTCGGTATAAAGGGTGGAGTAACAAAGAGCCAGCAGATTTAATATCTGCTTACGAAAATGCAGATTTTTATTGAAAGATTCAAAAAGCAATTGGCGTTTTTCTGGCGCTACCATGCGTAATGCATCGGTAGAGAGATCTTTCAGTACCATAAGAAGAGTAAAAATATGGTTAAGGACTACGATGAGCGAAGATTGCCTAAATGGGGAATTAAATATAAAACCTGGTATTTGCTAACTTAATACCTCTATTTTTTTGTGAAAAATTTATCAAAAACCCACCTAGTATGGCTTTTAAACTTAACTTAGTGTAATTAACTTAATTCTAATGATGTCTAATAATATCATTGGTATGTGAAAAAGTAGAGTATATACATCTTTCATTGAACTATGAAATATAAAAGTTAAAAAATTTACCAAAAAAGGGGTTGCTCCCCCTACATTGACAGCTGTATACGCCATTGTATATGCTTCCTTTCTTACCATCTCTATATATATATTCTTGATCAGATTGATGAGACGAGCCTAGTCCCTCAGTTTGTAAATTTCAAGATCCCAGAGGTACCTCCCATATAAACCAAAATTTAAAAATAAGTACATATTTTATACGTTATGCATATGCTAGATAAGACAAAATTTTGTTTGAGAGGAAGGGGTGGTGCATTATTGTCATCCACACATTTAATCTATAGACATGTATAAAATAGGACGAGAAAAAATGTTTAACCGCTTTTCACTCCAACAACATTTGACAAATCAGCATGAAAGTTGGCATGTAATAATAACAGCCAAAACCAATTCGAAATCAAATTATTGATACCAAAAAGAGATTCGCCAAGAAACACATATAAAAACGTTAAGGAATTTGCAAAAAGAAGAAGTATTTTGGTCATCTGAAGATATTCTAGCAAATCCACGGGAGTCCAATTTGTTAATGATGTCCAATATTTATGTATAGAAGGTTTGTTTGTATGTTTTTCTTGACGTGTATCATAATAACTTTTAGTGGTACTGGTGCACCACGAGCGAGAAAGGAACAATGACTATAAAACATCACGACGGGGCCGCAGCAACGCGCTCCGCGCTATGCTTCTTCTTGTCCGGGTTGCATCCAACCGAACGACGACAAATGCCAGATATCAGATATGGTTACTCTGTCACAGTTTGAGTATCAACAAAGAACACAGTTTGAATATCAAATGCAGGCACAATTTGAGGGGCACAATACAGTTTTGTATGCACCTTTTTTATACTCTTCTCTGGAGCGCATAGTATTATAAGTAAGAATTGGCTGAACTGCGTGACTGCAAAATTTAACATAATTTCAGTAACACTTGTAACAACACACAACTGCGTTAGTTCCCAAGAAATAATTTTATTCTTTCATATTCAATTGCAAACTAAGCTAAAAAAAAAGTTTGAATGTTGATTATACAAATAAAAAAACTGTATTGAAATTATCATTTTGTTCTTGGATAATCTATATATATAAAAGCGGACGTATGTATACATGTAAGGCGCTTATGGACTCCGAAATTGCTGAACCGATTGTTGTCTGCACACTTTAAAAGAAGAGAAAAATGGACGTCCTTCATTGCATTTATTGTATGCTGTATCACACACACATACGTAAATGCTGTATTACAATCGTTGTATCGTTTCTTGGCCCCTAAATAGTGACTTTACAGTGAGCTAAGATTCGAAACTATGAAGACGCGACTATTGATTCGAGTTCCATTTGACAACAACAACAGGGCAAATAACAAAATTGAGGGGTTGTTGTTGTAGACGTGATTCGATTGAGAGATTTTAATCTCAAATTGATATACTTGGATTCGGTTTTTGCTAAGCATTGATGGGCAATTTTTCAGTGTAAGTTGGCCGCATTTTGAAAATTTCGTCTTTTTTTGTGATTGCCAGGTGTCTTCTTCTTCCATTTTTGTTGCGCGCCATACATAATCAAAACAAAAAACCGTTGTTCGTGATGCTAAAATAGCACTGTAAAGCACAAAACCGAAAATTCGTGATACGAGCCACTGTAAAGCCACTATAAGACAGTAAAATATCCAGTTTCAAGGTGGAGATTGTAAATGGTTCCATCATCAGTAGTTCCTATGTTTTTGAATAATTTTTTGTACTTCTTCCAGCTTCTCCTCCAGTTGTCCATCATCTCGATGTGCTAACTTGGTGTTATACTTGTCGGTTAAGTTATCCTTTAGATCTTTAAAATGCTCCTGCTGCATGTCACTTAAGTTAAGGTCTAATCTTACATCATCTATTGCATCACGTAACAACTCAATTTTCCGAATGAATGATAGACATCCACGATTGAGAACGTGTCTTTCGAAAAGTAGCCGTCGTGTCCAATTCCATTTGCCATCGGCTCTTGGTGATTGGCTTCGAACTCCTTCTTTTTAATTGTTTAATCGTATATGTTCCTTTATGTTTCTAAATGGCTCCGCGTGTCAAATTAATCTCAATCTGGTTGGCCTTTCCGCGATCTCTGATAAAGCATTAAAATATTTTGATCCTCATCATTGTTTTTTGTTTAAATAAGTAACATTTCAGCCTGAACTGATGAAAGTTTTTTTGTTTCGGTCGTATTGTTGATCTGGTTGTCGTTCGACTCACAATTGAATATGTTTGTTCAGCTAAATTTACTTATAACACTACTTTTGAACTATGGCGGAAATTTTTTCCACACATTAGTTGCTCCTATGAATTGTTAATGATTGAGGCAGTAGTGTCCTGTACCTGCTTGATTTAATGTTATTTTAGAATCCACAAATATCACGAGAGCTGACAAGTCACCATGCAATTTTTTATTATACAATTTTGTATATATTATTAATAATAATATATTAATAATAATAATAATTTAATAATTCTATATGGGCAAATATGAACAGATAAAGCAAATGTGTAATAATAAAATTGTAAAGTTAGTGTGTTCAATCTTATAACCTGGAACAACCATCTTCCATTTAAAAAAAAAAACCAGTGGTTCTTCATCTTGGGTGCAGCAACTATTTGAAGTAGAAGATTCTAACTTCTTTAAGGGAGTTGGCTGGGTATTATAGATTAAATTTCTATCAAAAAAAGAGAGACTGAAACTAGACAGAGCGTATGTAAACAATAAACAGCTGTTGTGAAATAACAATATTGAAATTGTTAAATGTGGCCAGTTTGCTTTGGTTTTGCTAGTCATTTATTATTTCGCTTAAGTTATAAAAATTACATATATGTATCGAAAAATGTATGGGACGTTCCACGTCAACCGGTACACTAGCCGGTCCAAAATTCTATGGGACCGATTTTCAAGTCCAAGGTCTCAAAATGATCGTCTGAATGTCCACTATTGAAAGCCGTCTGGCCCATTGAGAAATTCAATATGGCGTCCAAATAATGGCGTCTAAGCTGACTAAAAATTAGAGTTTATTTAAAATCTTGTGTGCTCCTAAGAAAACCAGGAGCAATGAAAAAAAAGTAATCCTGAAACCATACTGGTTTTTGTGTAGGCCATTCGGACCCTCTGTGACCAATTCGATGCGCCAACATATGTTACGCTCCAGCATCTTACCCATTGTGTCCAGCATACACAACGGCCTATATGATGATGGCTGATCCGGCGGCTTGTTACCTTTCGGTATCAGCACCAATCTCTGCCGCTTCCAGCAAGAGGGAAAAACACCCTCTTCCAGACATGTATTCAACACTCTACGGAAGACGTCTGTATTCCTCGGTATTGCATGTTTTAGGACACTGTTGGGGATTCCATCCAAGCCAGGGGTCTTCTTGCTGCCTGTTTTTTTTTTGGAGGCGTCCAGAAGCTCATCTGCCGTAATTGTGGGAATGGGCTCCAAGACAGCTTCCCTTGTCCAATATGTGCGCTCATGTTGCGGGAAGAGGTTTCGCACAATATCTAACATAACCGCTGCACCGATCGGCGCTGGGCCGGCGACTCCTCCCAGGCGTCGTTTCACAAGTTTGTAAGCTCCTCCCCAAGGGTTATTGTTGAGGTCTTCACATAGGTCCTGAGAATGTATGCTTTTACTCCTTTGGATGGATTTCCGCAACTCAGCACGTTTCGCCTTGTATTCGGCCTGCCGACGTACAAAATTTTCTGATCCCCTTGCTCTTTGTGCTTGCCTTCTTGATCTGATGCACTCCCTTCTTAGCTGCGCTATCTCAGCATTCCACCAATAATTTGATGTATGCCGATTATTTCTTCCTTTTCTGGGCATTGAGGCATCGCATGCATCAGTAATAGCTTTCATTAGGCCCTTAAATTGTTGCTGTGCAGATCCCTGCAAGTTAACTCCTTCCAGCATGTAGTCTAGCATGGATTTGTCTAGCATGCCTACTTTCCATCCGTTCTTTTGAGCTTTCGCGCTACGGCGAGGACATGCATTCGTGGTGTTTATTTCGATTGCATTGTGATCGCTGAGTGTGAGGACATCTAGTCTAAGGCGGCAAATGCCTCCAAGATAGCCGAACCTCTAGCATTAGTTCTGGTGCTTCCCCATTCAATAGCTCAAGCGTTGAAGTCCCCAGCAATTAGAAGAGGAGATTTTCCACGAGCATTGTATACAATTACGTCGAGGAACGCATTGAAAGTTGCTAGGTCGTCACATGGTGGTGCGTAGCAACTAAAAATGTGGATCCCCTTAACTCTGGCATAAGCAAATCCCTTGTTGGTCGATGGGCCACTGGATTCTATTGGGAGCTGGCCACTGGCCCAGATTGCGGCCCCTCCCGTCTGATCAGTTACCCACGTGTTATTCGTCTGAGGTACACGGTAAAGTTCACATACGACTGCAACATCAATGCGCCTTTCAGTAATGGTCTGATACAATAGATCATGGGCGGCGCTGCAGTGATTAAGGTTGATTTGGATCACCTTAACCATTTTTGCTTAGCTGCAACATCGCTCTTTTATACATAGGACACTGGAAACAGCCTGTAGCGTGATTTTTATCCCTGTCTACACATATTAAGCACTTCGGTGCTGCTTGGCAACCTCTGGCTAAGTGACCTTTTTTGCCGCAACGTAAGCATTCGCCTGTGCGATGCACCGTGCTTTCGCATTGGTGGGAAACATGCCCGTAGTTGAGGCAGCGATAACATCTGATCGGTGCGATATTTCTTGAGTTTAACTGTTAAAGTTTAACAGCTAGTTTTTTTTTTTCTCAGCCAAATGCAACAATTTTGAACACTTTATCGTATGGAAATATTTTCCGAATGAAGTTTTCTTTTGCATAATTCATATGAGTGAGTATACAATAAACATACATACATACATAATAAATAAAAGAAGTAAATAAAATGCACAAAAACTTTAATGAAGGTGTTGTATGTAAGAGAATAATTAGTACTTAATTTGATGACTTAAATAAAATTGAGAATATTCGATGCTTTAAGGAAGTTTATAGTGGATGATATGTATGTTGCTTGGAGTAGGATTGATACTAAAAGAAAAGGATCTGAGTTACTGAAACATTTTTTTTATTTAGTTCTAGAGCTGGGCAATATTTTATCTTTGCAGTGGAGGTGAGATATATTACTGTAACCTAATCTTAGGCGAGATAATTAAAACTGGTGTAAGCGGGATAATTGATTATCAATGTGTTTGAGAAAGACAGTACAGAGGATCATTTGGGGACTTATTGATTGGTACTACTTGGTTGTGTGGAGGAATGTTTGTTGGATAATTTGGCGGAGCATATTTCTGTGATATTTATAAATGTCTCTGATGTTTATGTTTTCTATAAATATGAGAGGATGGTTAATAATACTTTTTGCAGTAGTGTCCGCAAACTCATTGCCTTTTATGTTGACATGCCCGGGGATCCACAAAAAATTTAAATTTTGGGTAAAATTGTATTATCACGTTACGCACAGTAGAAAGATAATAGTTAGAGTTGTTAATGTTCTTCATTGCATCTAACGCCGACAAAGAGTCGGAGCTGGTACAAAATTTCCCGGGTTTAGTTTTAAGAGTATTCAGGGCTACAAGAATTGCAATAATCTCAGATAAGAACACAGATGAGTAACAGGGGAGAAGACCAGAATTTATAATAAAAGTTTACGGTTGTTATGGCAAGTAATGCCACTGATTTAAGAGCCGTCCGTCAAAATATGAGTGTAATCTTTTGTGTCATTTTTTACTTCTGCAAACTTTGCGCGATATATATGTGGTGCAGTGTTGGCTTTAGTAAGTGTATTCATGAAGGAGTTAATAGCATCTTTGTTGAGTAACCAGAGGGGAGGAGTATGTGTAATGGAATTAAGGTAGAGGTCTGGAATGTTGTTTAATATGCACATGGAGATAGTTCTGTGTATTGTAGATTGATATTTGAGATTCATAAGGGGTTTGAAGTTTTTAACAATGTTGATAAATTAATTGGAAGAGTAAAGGAGTGATTTAAAGAGTTGTTTTGTTAGATAGTTTCTTCTTATTTCCGTGGAGGGAATGTTTGATGCAAATAATATGTTGCTAATAGGTGTGGTACGGAATGCACCAATGGCCATTCTGAACGCCGAATGAAGAGTGGAGTTAGAAGGTCGGAGAGTAGATTTGGGAGAGAAGGCGAAGATGGGGAGGCAGTAATCAATTTTAGAGATAATTGCCATACATTTTATTATGTTGAGCTTGTCACTTAAAGAGTAGGATTGAATATGTGTATTCCATCTTTATTTGTTATTGAAGTAGAGTTCTAATATTTTGAGGGAGTTAACATAATTAAGTTTAAAATTACCTGATGAAACTGTGCAGTTGCAGTTATGCTTACGACATGCTATGTAAAGGTGTTTGTATTTCGTTGGTGAAAGTTGGGCTCCTGAGTAGTCACACCAAGTGTTAATGGATGAAAATATAGCTTCTTCTCTTATTTGGAGGTTTTTTTGGTTTTTTAGTTTAATTACTAGGTTAAAGTCATCTGCCTATGAGCTAATGGAAATGTCATTATGAAGGGACAGCGTTAATGATAGTTTATTGTAGGCAATCACAAATAGCACCACCGAAAGAGATGATCCCTGTGGTATGCCATTGTGCAGTGGAAGAGTGGAAGAATACGTCGTATCAACGCGTACAACAATTTTACGGTTAGACATAAAGTTTTTGCAGTTCTGCAGACGCATCCGAAATATTTTTGCTTAATATATCTGCGATCCGACTTTTGTTTATTGTACTCGTATATTGTGATATAACTGGGTTAAATATACTGCGCAAGTTTTTGCATGGGTTTAAGCCACAGTATCGTCTTATGTTGTGCCAGATTTTACTGGATGACGTTGACGGGTTGATTTGAGATGTAAACTTGAGGGTACTTTCTTTTTTGCGAGTTTAAGTGCTCGTCGAAATTGTGCATTGCCTTTTTTTTTGTAGTTTAATATGTTTTGTTGAATGATGTATTTTTTTAAGGTCTGCCATGCTACAATTTTGTTAGTACGTAGAGTGTGTAAGTTTTTGTTCCACCAAGGGGTGGTACGGTTAGAGTTGTGTGGATTGGACTGGGGGATAGAGAACTGGGCACTGGATAGAATAATTTTATTAAATGTGGCTGCTTCTTTGTTAATATTAGTACTACATGGCTTATCAGTAGATAAGTTCATTGTTAGGTTAGAGAATGAAGTCCAGTCTGCTTGTTTGGTTTTAAAATATGGCCTGAAAGGTGTTTGATTTGTGTTAGTGGGGATGGAGTTAAAAAGTGTAGTGATTATAGGGGTATGGTCGCATAAACACACACATCCAAATGTATACTCACGCACACCTATGCTACTTTCATTACCCATCACACATGCTTAGCAAATAAATTAATCTTTAAGTTAGATAGTATTTAGTAAAAAAAAAAAAATCAAAAACTAAAAATTAGAAAGATTCGAATTTCGAATATAGGAGGCGAACTGACAACCCAAACCTATTACTATTAATTGAATTCCGGTTTACAAAAAATATTTTTTTTTTTTCAACAAATTAAATAAAGGAGCGAATGTGGCGTAAAATGAATCATAGCCTGTGGAATACTGAATCTAGTGGTAATGGTGGAGGCGCAGGCGGTAGCTGTGCTGTTAGTGGTGGTGGATGTACTACTAGTGGTGGTGCCGGCATTATTGGTGGACAACAACAAAATGGCAATGCCGACTTTATAAGGAAACAAGTGAACAACAACAGCATTATAATACTAACAGCAGTCGTCATCATCAACATCATTTTCATCATCATGGCACAACAACAGCAACTTCAAGTACTAACGTACACCATCGCCAACAGCAGCAGCATCATCAGCATCAGAAGTTATCATCTACAACTGCTTCCAATCGTCGCCATTTAGCCAGTTTGTCGGCACCCACTGGCACGTGGCAGTGGCGAACAGACCAATGAACAACAAACAACAATAATCGGTGGTGCTATAGGCGTAGGTGGCACAGCAACAACTGCTGGCACTGGCAATGGTACTGGAACTGTTGCTCCACCGGATATATCTGTTGCCAAACTGCGAATGTTTAATTTTCATTTAAATTGAGATTTACATATGCCGCACTGTAAACCATGTGGGTGAGTGTGAAACAAACTATATACTTACTTTTTTAAACAATCCTATCATCATCATCATCAACATCACCATCATATTTATTTATCAATGTAAAGTGTATCTATCATTCTTGAATACTAAATTTGTTGTTAAGAGAAAGGGGAATTCTCTGAATTAATGAAGATTGCTTTCTTTACTTGACACTTACACGTAGTATCACCCACCTTGCATCCTGCTGGTATCCTTTAAAGAATTATAATAATTCAATAACAATTCCGGTTTGGATAAGTGGCAGGTTGCTAATTGTGTACTTGGTCTCACTAAATCTTAAATTCTAGTTTGCTTTAATTTGGAAACAATTTTTATAAAGAGCAATTGTCTAATTGTTGGAAAGGTTTTAATTTTGTGTGTTGTTTTGGATGATTTGACAGTAAGTAAATTCAGAGATAAGTAAATAGTTTAATCACATGACCTGCTTGTGTACATGGACAATTATCTAATAATGTATGTGGAAATATAAGGAATCAATTACATAGTAAGTACTACAATATATTATAGTACTTTGAGTCTTAGAAATTACTTAGAAATTATATACAGTAAAATACTACTTAGTTGCTAGAAAGGTTTTAGTTTTGTAGAGCTACTAATAATTACTAGAATATTCAGATAATCGGATATTAAACATTTTAACAACTTGTGGACATGGGTATTAAATTCCTTATTAAATGTGGAATTCTTATTGCTTTGATTTGGAATCAAGAGTCAATGGACGGAATCAAAACTTCGGATTCATATGCCTAATAGTTTTGTAGAAATCAAATTTATTTTAGTACAATACTTATTGCGATTTATTAAACCATTTCTTGCTGGTATTGATCCAAGAGATTAGATACCTTATTTTAACCTCTAGTTCACAATTCTGGTTGAATTTTGTTTTAAAGAAATCCTTCCGTATCCTTTTCAGGACATATTTGAAATAAAATGCCTAAGAAAATCTGAAAAATTACGCAATTTGTATTTTCCATTTCCCATTTATTAAATTTAACTACAACTACTACTTAATTTGTGCTGATAACCATGAAAATTTAGTGTATTTTAATGTCGGTCGTATATATGTACATCCACACATATATTTGGATGTTGTAACTAATTTTGCTGCTTCGCTCAAAATCACAATTTCCACCTAATTCTTTATTTTTTTTTTTTTTTTTGTAGGAATATCATTACTATTGGGTCTATTCTTACAACATTTCAGTGTTATTTCATTGATGCTTTGATTGGGTATTTATATTAACTTATAATATTTACAGTAAAACCATCCCTTGTCTTTGGTCCTTACTACTCCTTACATTATTATAGTTCAAACTTATTTATTAATTTGATTGCCCATTATTATTATTCTTAAGTAAAATTAACATATGTATTTTTTACAGAGTATAGATGTTGGTCAACGATGTGGAATTGATATCTTCAATACTCTTTTTTTATAGTAAGTTTTGTTCCTTTAATCATATCAAAGCAAAACTTGAAAACTTCCCTAATATAGAGCTTCTTAAAACTAGAAATAACCTACCTGCTGGTGATGTTGGGAAGCAGAAATTGAACTTTCATAGAAATAAATTCTTCAATGAGGTTGTGTGTTGCAAGTCAACTTTGAATAAGCTGTCAATCTGTATTATTGTTAAACATTTTGCTCCACTGTTTTTCAGTTACTCGCCTTTCCTAAAACTTGTCTTATATGGTCTTTATGAATTAGTTCGGAAATTACGGATCATAACTGGAACTGTGCTTCTTATACTTATTAAAATAATTTTTAACTTGAGAGAAGTGAAGTAGTTTTAACCATCGTGGAGTTCTGTTGTATATAAGGGCCTTGCTCGATCGATTTATAACGGCTGCTGAAAAAATAAAGCAATATTGGAGTAAATATCAATTTTACTAGTAAACGTTTATTTGCAATAGAAATAAGTGACTTCCTGTTTATTGTTTAATTCATTCATTGTATGATGTATCACACACACATATGTAAATGCAGTACTACAATCGTTGTATCGTTTTTTGGCCCCTTAAGACTGTAAAATGTCCAGTTCCAAGTTAGAGATTGTAAATGGTTCCATCATCGGTAGTTCCTATGTTTGTGAATAATTTTTGTACTTCTTCCAGCTGCTCCACCAGTTGTTCATCATCTCGATGTGCTAACTTGGTTTTATACTTGTCGGTTAAGTTATCCTTTAGTTCTTTAAAAGGCCCCTGAAATGAATATGTTTGTTCAGCTGAATTTACTTATAACACTACTTTTGAACTATGGCGGAAGTTTTTTCTACACATTAGTTGCTCCTATGAATTGTTAATGAACAAGGCAGTAGTGTCCTATCCCTGCTTGATTTAATGTTATTTTAGAATCTGCTAATATCACGAGAGCTGACAAGTCACCATACAATTTTTTATTATACAATTTTGTATATATTATTGTGAATTTATTTGTTGTTATTTGCGTATATCCCACAATTATTGAATTATTATTTTTATTTTTAAATTTTTATTATTCTTATATTTCGCAATAAAATACAATGATATTAAAAAGGGAAAATTATAATTAAATAATTCTTTTTATTATTCTTATATTTCGCAATAAATGTAATGATATTAAAAAATTAAAAAGGGAAAATAATAATTCAATTATTCTGGGATATAGGCAAATATGAACAAATAAAGCATATATGTAATAATAAACTTTTAATGTTAGTGTGTTCGAACTTATAACCTGGAAAATCATCTTCCATTTAAAAAAAATAATATGCCAAAATCACATTAAATCGGGCAAGGATGCTAAACTCTATTAGGACCTACTATTGGCGGGTGCAGCAACTATTTGATGTCGTCTTCAATTCCATCTGCCATTAGCTTTTGGTGATTGGGTTCAAACTCCTTTTGTTAACTTGTTTAATTCATTCATTGTATGCTGCATTACACACATATATATAAATGCTGTACTACAATCGTTGTATCGTTTTTTGGCCCCTTAAGACTGTAAAATGTCCAGTTCCAAGTTAGAGATTGTAAATGGTTCCATCATCGGTAGTTCCTATGATGTTGTCCATCATCTCTATTAGAAAAGGTTTTTTTTATTTTAGTCCAATCTCTTGTCTTCATAATCGCGATTCTAAAATTTCTAAAAATGTAAAAATTAGTTCAACTTTTTCCTTATCATATTTCCACTTACTCTAGTCCCTTTTCGTGTTTCTAACTGACTAACCTATTTTAGCACGTGTGATCACGTGTTGCCTTGTTGCATTTTTTGGTGCGCAACAGCAACCCACGCACACAGTGGTGCTTTTTGTGCACTGCCAGCTGCTACGCTAAACGTTAGATGGCGCTAGGCCGAGCTTGGTCATGATGCCACAGAAGTATTCTTAACACTCCCCCCCGGTATGGCGGTCCAGTGGTTCGCATACCAAGTCCAAAACAGCTATCATTGTACGTCCGGCCTTAAATATGTACCGCTCATCGTTTTGACTGTAGCACTTCGCACTTGTCCATCATTAGATTTCCTGACTGCTATTACACGACCACGTGGCCAGCAGTTTCTTGGAACTTCGGCATCAGCTATGTACACTTGATCGTCCACTTCTATTGGTTTTACCTTTTCAAACCATTTACAGCGGCGTGTTATTACTGGCAAATATTCAGCCATCCAGCGTTTACAGAAATTATTGGCTATCTGTTGGGCTGCTTTCCAGTGTCGTTGTAGCACGACACCGTCACTTGCCGCTTCTACCAGAGGTTTGGTCCCAGATGAGCTGCCTAACAAGAAATGGTTTGGTGTTAGTGCTTCGCCTGTTGAATGCTCAATTGGAATGTATGTTAGTGGTCGAGAATTGATGCACATCTCTACTTCTAGCAATGCAGCACGTAGTAGTTCTTCAGATGGAGTCCACGCTGGTAGTATGCGGGAAAGAACATGTTTCACAGAACGAACCAAACGCTCCCATGCGCCTCCCATGTGAGGCGAAGATGGCGGAATGAATCTCCATTGTGTTGTGCCTGTGGTGAAGGCGCGTATTATTTCGTCTTTGTCTATTGCCTTGACTGCTTCAATTAGTTCCTTTTGTGCACCTTTGGTACTCCACGGCGATGGCTATGATGCACGAGTCGGTTGATAAAGTATTAGCAATCTCTAGGTGTACCGCACGTGTAGTCAGGCAAGTAAATAAAACCCCATAGCGTTTTTCACGGCTTCGTCGAACTGCCACGAACATTGGTCCAAAATAGTCGACACCGGTATATGAGAACGGTCGACTGAATGAATATAAACGAGCATGGGGTAGGTTGGCCATTTTAGGTGGCCGGGCGCAGGCTATTCGGTTCCGACATAGTTGACATAAACTCCTCGCTTTATTCGCTAAAACGCGTAGTCCAAGTACCCAGTATTTTTGTCATATCTCATTAACCACAGTTTCAGAATTGGCGTGGTGATACTTTATATGGTACTCCCGCACTATTAACTGAGTCACATTGTGATCCTTGGGCAGAATGATTGGGTTGTTATAGAGATTGGCTGTTATTCTGCTTCCCAAGCGTAGTAGCCCATCTTCTGCAAGGTATGGTGAAAGTTTATAAATAGAGCTTGATTTGTTGATACCTTTATTGTGAGTTAGGGTTGAGATTTCGTCAGGGAACCGGTTGTATTGAACTGTACGAATCAGGATCAGTTCAGCTAGCTGGAAATCATTGCTGGTTATTGCATGTCGTGAAGATTGCTTTCCTTTCGTGGTAGCCAACCAGAACTGAGCGCTATTTACGACGGTGGCAACTACACGTGTCAAAGTCCGAAATCGCGAAAAGCTGTCGAATTGGATAGGTAAATTGACATATGGTACACTCACGACAGGTGAATGCACCGCGACGTACTTTGGCCTTAGTTCTTCCTGAGTTTTTTCCACTTTACTGGTGGGTAGTGGCCAGTCAGATTTCTTTCGCCTTAAGAATGCTGGTCCGTTTAGCCATCTGCTGTGGTTTGACAGGTCGGGGTTTTTGTTCCACTTTGTGGCATCATCAGCAACATTTTCAGCGGAAGGAACCCATCGCCAGTTAGCAACGTTATTTATCTCCGAAATCTCACTCACACGGAACGCCACGAACTGTTGGTATCTGCGGTGATCAGATCGTAGCCAGGACAAGACAGTGTTGGAATCTGTCCAAAATGTTGTCGCAGTCAAATCGAATGTATGCGATTTTTGAATGCTTGTGGCTAGTCGCGCGCCTAGGACCGCGGCCTGAAGTTCTAGCCGAGGTATGGACATCAATTTTAGTGGAGAAACTCTTGTTTTGCTGCCAATTAAAGAACATTCGATTTTAGTATTGCTTGTATACACAAAGTAGCTTACCGCAGCGTAACCTTCCTCACTAGCATCAACGAATGTGTGGAGCTCAATGTTACAAGCATCCGGCAAACCAGTACGAAAATAGCATCTGCAAATGCGCGTGTGTTCAACTTCAGGTAGCAGCCGGAGCCATCGTAGCCACCTCTGATGATGATCGTCCGGTATGAGCTCGTCCCAGGAGCAGCCGGAGCGCCAAATTTCTTGTAATATCATCTTAGCGTACATCACATAGTGACCGATAAGGCCTAGAGGATCATAGATGGACATTACAACACTAAGCATTTCGCGCTTTGTAGGCTTTCGTATTCCCTGCATAATGTCATGCCGTCTTTTATGTGGCGATACGACGAATGTTAGACAGTTTTCATTAGTGAGCCACCACATGCCCAAGATTTTCTCCATTGTGAGATAATCTTCGTCTGCAAGCCGTACTGCTGAAGTTTGATTGGTTCCCAGGGCATTTAACACGTTAGGTGAGTTGGACACCCAGTTGCGTATTTCGAATCCGGCTTTTGAATGGATGTACTTTACGTCATTGGCAAGCTGTATAGCTTCGGTGACGCTGTCTACGCTGTCCAACATATTATCTACATAATGATTCTCTATGATGCGTACCACCGCTCGAGGTAATTGTTGTTTAAACTGCGCAGCGTTTTTGTTTTTAACAAACTGAGCGCAACTTGGTGAACATGTAGCCCCGAACGTCATGACCTGAAGAACATATGTAGTGGGTTCCATCGCACCCAATTCATACCATAGAAAGCGCTGGCAATGTTGACCAGGCTCGCGGACTCGCACCTGGTGAAACATCTCTGCTATATCGCCCCCAATGGCGATTCGGTGCTGTCGAAATCTTCTCAGTATAGATATTAAGGATGAAAGTTCATCGGGTCATTTAAGTAGTTGTGAGTTCAGCGAAACGCCTTGTACTTGAGCTGCCGCGTCCCATACCAATCGTAATTTGCCTGGTTTATTTGGATTGGTGACTGGAAACACTGGTAGATACCAGCAGCGATCCTGCTGGAGTTCGGACGTTTGTAGTCGGCGCGCATACCCTTTAGTAACGTAGTGGTTAATTTTGTCTTGCAATTTATAGGCAAGCTCTGGGTCACTTTTAAGGCGATGTTGTAGACAGTTGGCTCGACGTAGTGCCATGTTGTAGCTATCTGGCAAGCGAGCGTCTTCAGATCGCCATAATAGGTTGGTTTCATAGCGATCCCCTTGGCGCACAGTGAACCGTTCTAATTGGTTTAGTGCACGTTTGTCGTCTTCGCTGACCAACTTAGGTCCGGAGGCTATGTCCACGGTGTCGAGACATATGTAGTCTCGAACTAATTTCGACAGTTCGTCATCAACTAGATTGCCTTCACACACATGAAATATATGATGAGCTGATTCATCATTGTTGTCATCTCGGTCTGTCAAATAGCCTTTAAGCGTCCAACCTGGGCGCGTCTTCTCGGCAATGGGTTCAAAATAAGAGCCCTCCTTTGACTTTAAACTGGTCCCAAGTTTGCTGTTATCGACACCAATCAAAATTCTAGGCACTGCATTGTTGTATGACGGCAATGGTAGCCGCCGTCTTAGATGCTTGTATTGTGCTTTCAATTGTACGGCATCTAGCGATTGTGGGGGTAGTAGCAATTGTTTAACTGTGTGAACATTTCTTACGGTGAATTTTTTGCCTACACCTGGCGCCGAAATTTTAAGGTCCAACTGCATTGAGTCATCCTCATAGCGATGCGTCTCTCCAGTCCATTTTAGGCAGAGAGGCTGCGGTTGGCCAATAAGGTTAAGTTCGCGTCTTAGGTCTTCGTCCATTAGGGTTAGCGATGAACCATCGTCGAAGAATGCGAAAGTTGAAACGCTCTTACCGTTTCCATATAGGACAATAGGTAGTATTTTAAAAATAGTAGAGCTTCCGTCCTGGCTGTGTGCGTTGCAGATAGCACCACTCGATGTAGGTGCCACAGGTGATGCAGAATTGCTGAATGTTGACTGATTGGGGTGCAGCAACGAGTGATGTGGATATTGGCACCCGTTGACGCCGCAGCGTGTAGTTGCTTTGCATGAAAAATAGTCATGAGGTTTTAGACATCTTTTGCAGAGGTTATGTTTCCGAATTAAATCCCATTTGGCGGAACGGCTTAACTGTCTGAATACGTTGCAGAGGCTGACGTTAGTGCACGTACCTTGACATGAAGTGCACTGTGCATGTGGTTCGTTTTTGTTATTATAACCGTGCTTGGTACTATAACAGCATTTGCTCCCTCGGCCAATTGCAAAAGGCAGTCGCTGAAGTCTTCTAGGTTTGTATTTCCTTTTTCTATTTTTTGCATACCCCAGAAGGCTGCCAGTAAACCAGGAAGCTTGCAAACAAGCTCCTGTTCTAACTCGGGATTGTTTAAATGATTTGTTAGCGATGCTGCTTTCATGGTGGCACATACATTTAGTACTTCGATAGCAAAATCCACTATTGCTTCTAACCGCGACTCCTTCGGTGGCGGTAAATCTCGTACTTGTGTAAGCAAAACATCGATGATCAGCTCAGGTCGACCAAATTTCATCGCCAATGTCGACATAATGCGAGCTACGCACGACGAGTGAAGCAAAAGGTTCCTTACTGCATTACGTGCTGGTCCTTCAAGTGCATTACGTAGTCGATGTAAATTCTCAGCGTCAGAGAATCCACACAGCTCAGTCGATTGATTATACGTTACTTTAAACAGGGGCCACTCTTCCGGTTTGCCACTAAACTGAGGAAATTCTCTACTCAGCCCTTTTCGAGCTGCTATATGAGCGTTGGTAAGAGGCTGAGTTGAATTAAGTGTTGCAGGTGATGCAGGCAAAATGCTTGCTCGAATTGCGCCTGGGTGTCGGGCATGCCAGCATCGATCGGGCTGAATAATATTTTCTATAGGAGCCACGAAGTGTTGATTACACCCGCTTGTTTGCCTGGTTACACCTTCCTCCTCTTCCAGCTGTGCCAAGAGCTCTCGTTCTTCCGCTAAGATTCGCCATTCCTCTCGTGGTAGTAGTATTTGTTTATGCAGTGTATGGTTGCGCGATTGTAGCGCACTTGGTGAGTTAGGGTGAATTCTTTTGGTCGAAGTTGCTCCCACAGCGTCGATACGTTGGCTTGAGAACGCAGTTTGTTGTAATTGTGGTTCAGATGTTACAGTTGCAAACAGACAATGAGGCTTCTCTAAATTGATGTCGCAGCGATCTATTGTGTTTCTGGGCGACCGGTTATGTGCTGCATTAATTCCGATAGTGCGTGTGTCGCCTTTAGCAAGTGTCAAATAGTCTTGCGGCGTCGTGTGGCTAGGAGTTGATGCAGCAGCGTGAATGGTCGTATCGTTGAAATCGTAGCAATCACTGCACAGCCAAGACCCTGTATTTGTCGATAGTCTGGAATCAACACATGTTGTGTGAGATCGCGATTTGCATCCGTCACACGTCACCATCAACTCATTGTCGGCTTCATCACATAATAAGCAATTACATGCCGCTATTTCGTTGAGGTTAGATTGTGGTTGGTCCACCATGTCATTAATAATTTGGGGTTAAATAAAGAACACAAGTTTTTTGTTGTTGTTGAGTAGAAAATTTTAGAAGATATTAGAAAAGGTTTTTTTTATTTTAGTCCAATCGCTTGTCTTCATAATCGCGATTCTAAAATTTCTAAAAATGTAAAAATTAGTTCAATTTTTTCCTTATCATATTTCCACTTACTCTAGTCCCTTTTCGTGTTTCTTACTGACTAACCTATTTTAGCACGTGTGATCACGTGTTGCCTTGTTGCATCAGCACAACAGCAACCCACGCACACAGTGGTGCTTTTTGTGCACTGCCAGCTGCTACGCTAAACGTTAGATGGCGATAGGCCGAGCTTGGTCATGATGCCACAGAAGTATTCCTAACAATCTCGATGTGCTAACTTGGTTTTATACTTGTCGGTTCAGTCATCCCTTAGTTCTTTAAAATGCTCCTGAATTGAATATGTTTGTTCAGCTGAATTTACTTATAACACTACTTTTGAACTATGGCGGAAGTTTTTTCTACACATTAGTTGCTCCTATGAATTGTTAATGAATGAGGCAGTAGTGTCTTGTCCCTGCTTGATTTAATGTTATTTTAGAATCTGCTAATATCACGAGAGCTGACAAGTCACCATACAATTTTTTATTATACAATTTTGTATATATTATTGTGAATTTATTTGTTATTTGCGTATATCCCACAATTATTGAATTATTATTTTTCTTTTTTAAATTTTTATTATTCTTATATTTCGCAATAAAATACAATGATATTAAAAAGGGAAAATTATAATTAAATAATTCTTTTTATTATTCTTATATTTCGCAATAAATGTAATGATATTAAAAAATTAAAAAGGGAAAATAATAATTCAATAATTCTGGGATATAGGCAAATATGAACAAATAAAGCATATATGTAATAATAAACTTTTAATGTTAGTGTGTTCGAACTTATAACCTGGAAAACCATCTTCCATTTAAAAAAAATAATATGCCAAAATCACATTAAATCGGGCAAGGGTGCTAAACTCTATTAGGACCTACTATTGGCGGGTGCAGCAACTATTTGATGTCGTCTCCAATTCCATCTGCCATTACCTTTTGGTGATTGGGTTCAAACTCCTTTTGTTAACTTGTTTAATTCATTCATTGTATGCTGCATCACACACATATATATAAATGCTGTACTACAATCGTTATATCGTTTTTTGGCCCCTTAAATCTGTAAAATGACCAGTTCCAAGTTGGAGATTGTAAATGGTTCCATCATCAGTAGTTCCTATGTTTGTGAATAATTTTTTGTACTTCTCCAGCTGCTCCACCAGTTGTTCATCATCTCGATGTGCTAACTCGGTTTTATACTTGTCGGTTAAGTTATCCTTTAGTTCTTTAAAAGGCCCCTGAAAAGAATATGTTTGTTCAGCTGAATTTACTTATAACACTACTTTTGAACTATGGCGGAAGTTTTTTCTACACATTAGTTGCTCCTATGAATTGTTAATGAACAAGGCAGTAGTGTCCTATCCCTGCTTGATTTAATGTTATTTTAGAATCTGCTAATATCACGAGAGCTGACAAGTCACCATACAATTTTTTATTATACAATTTTGTATATATTATTGTGAATTTATTTGTTGTTATTTGCGTATATCCCAGAATTATTGAATTATTATTTTCTTTTTTAAATTTTTATTATTCTTATATTTCGCAATAAAATACAATGATATTAAAAAGGGAAAATTATAATTAAATAATTCTTTTTATTATTCTTATATTTCGCAATAAATGTAATGATATTAAAAAATTAAAAAGGGAAAATAATAATTCAATAATTCTGGGATTTAGGCAAATATGAACAAATAAAGCATATATGTAATAATAAACTTTTAAAGTTAGTGTGTTCGATCATATAACCTGGAAAACCATCTTCCAATTAAAAAAAAAAACCAAAATCACATTAAATCGGGTAATTGTGTTATCAGGACCTAATATTGGCGGTTCTTCATCTTGGGTGCAGCAACTATTTGATGTAAAAGATACTAACTTCTTTTAGGGAGTTGACTGGGCATTATAGATTAGATTTCTATCACAAAAAGAGTGACTGAAAGCTAGACAGATCGTGAAGGCGGGAGACTACGAGAGAGAATCAGACATTACAATAGTCAGTAAGAGAGGGAGAGAGAGGGAATTTGAGGCAATGTAAAAGGAATGACGCTATAAGGGGCGACAGTTATTGGATATAAGTAAAATGTTATCCAGCAACTATTTCATCTTTGTATAACCCATTACAAAAAAAGGACTCTTTCGATCGACGCTCTTTTGCAAATTATTTATATATTTTTTCTTATTGATTAGGGTTCTTGCCTTACCATTACCATATAAATTAGATTTCTCCAGCTTGTTTCTTATTATCTTTTTACCCCGTGTACACGGTTGTTGCTCTTGTTGTTGCTGTATCAATGGGGACAGACGGTTTTACTTTTTTAACATACTTTCTACATTTCTGAGATTTTTTCAACACTATCCGACAGGTGGAACATTTATTATCACGACGTCTGCGGCTTTTTTTCACTTCGAATTCCATCATCGATGGTGATGGGTTAAGTTCGTTCACCTTTTTGTTAATTAATGTTGCTTTATGCTGACATATTGCATTATAAAGATACCAGTTGATAAGCTCTTCAGCAACAATACCGTATCCCTTCTTATGAGTTCGAAAAATGCGGCATGGTGAACAAAGTTACCTCTGGAATCATTTATTCATACAGCGTTCCTTATTACTGCATTGCGGTCCACATTCGATCATAAGCATACGATTAATGCAGTCCTCTCTGCAACCTTAAAGTTTGCCATTATGAGTATCCTCCGCACACTGCAACGCGATAGAGCCGCTGAACGACAGCGTGACAAAAGTGCCCATTTGGCACACGGTGGCACGCACTGATCCATACTTTGTTGACGTGTAGGCTAGACTTAATGAGAAATAGGACGATAGGAGACTCACAAAACACAAAACATGTGACAGACAGACGTTGAGCAGTGATGCTTCTCTTTTTCCTTCCGACAAAATATTTAAAAACTGTTCCGGGGAGACAATAGGACACGGGGCGGTAGTTTTTAGCGAGGTTAAAGTCCCGCACTCGGTTGTAGACCGCACTGGCTTTCGATGCTTTTCTGCCGATTAAAAAATAAAAAAAAAAAAAAAAAAACCCTCTCTGCAACTCCTCTGACCATTTGCCTCCTCCTCGACGGTGAGGAAGCATTCGCATTGCATGTCAGCAGTCTCCTTAGTCACCATCTGACGAATTTTGTAATTCATATACTCTCTCGTATTATATGGAAATTCAAATGCTGCTCCTTAATAAACATTTTGTTTATTAATTCAAGTTGAGTGAGACCAATCAATTGTTCATCAACACTGGTGGACAACCATTACCTAGAACCAGCAGAAATTGCAGTCATCTCTGAAGAAAAACTTAAAATTTCTAATGAATTCATCCAAAGATTTTAGTAGGTACTTTCTTCTATGGTTAGTTTCCTTATCTTAAGCCTTAACCATAATCTATTAGTTTCATTGAATGTTGTAGTAAAACACGGAACAATTAACAACTGTAATATTCTATTCAAATGACATATATTTATTTAGTTAAACTCGTTACACACATGTCGACCAGCGTTTGTCGCCGACCCAACGTCGTTGCTCAATGAACAGGCAGTCTCTCGGGAGAGACTGTACACCATTAAGCATCTGTCCGCGTATGTGTGTCGCTCTCTTCGCTCGACACCGGTTGCCAAATAAACAAAATTAAAAAAACAAAAAAGTAAAGCATTTCTAACTTAAATTCACTTAACAATTTAATAACCTTTCACTTCACAATGTATGTATGTATTTAACTAAGATTAGATTTCCTTGAGTTTGGGATATCTCAATTTTATATTTTGATTATTAGAATATTTCAATTTCTATTAAACTTAAATTTTGGAGTGAATAGTATTATAAGTTTGTCTTGAAGTTTGTAACACACAGAAAGAGATATCGCAGACCACATAAGGTATATATATTTGTGATCAGCTCGATGAGACGAGTTGATTAAGCCATGTCCGTCTGTCCGTCTGTATCAAAATTAGTCCCTCAGTTTTTGGGCTGTTCGGATAATATCATCGTAAAAGTGGAAGTGCAAATAAGTGTCCGATGTGCTCATTCAAATATTGGGCATTTATTGTAAATATTGATTAGTTCGTGCTTTTTCTTCTTCTTTTACAATACCACTGTTCATATCAATATTTATATTAGGGTTACCAAACGCTGTGATACTGCAGTTCACATCAATATTTTTCCACAGCACGATCTTCTTTGGCGTAGGGCTCAACACCTGTTCATAAGCATAAGCGGTTTACAGGTCGCCTATATGTATTTTTTCTAGGCGCAATTTTCTTTAGAAATGTTCAAAAATGTACGTGGAAGCTTGACTGTCTTGGCCTCGACGCTGCTGCACTTTATACCAATTTAATATTATTAATATTTAACTGATTTGTTTATTAATAAAATTAATAAAGCATTACAGTCAACGAAACATTAGTCGTCATATTTGGTTTTAATGGACTTCTAGTCTCTTAAGGTTTTTAAGGGATAGGAAATTTCAATAAGACAAATTGATTGATCTGGGTGAGTAAGATTTTACAGAGAAAGTTTTTAAACGGTTAGCAAAAGAACGAAACATATATGTATTTTTGATAAAGGCAGCCTTCAATATAGCAATAAAGGAACTCGTGATGAAGCGTAGTATTCCATAAGCCATGCTATCCAAGTTCCCGGTAAGTAAATTTGAAAAGAAATTTATTATGATGCTGTTTCTTTACAGAAATGGTGTGCCAGATAAGGCGGCGAAGCCTTCGGGACCGCTAAGTAAGAGAGTGCACCAAAAGCAAACAAGCTTCGGGAAGCGCTACTGCACCGTCTATGTGAGCATTTTGAAGCAATGCATTTTTTCCAGGAGCACGTGAAACCAAGAAAGTATGTACACGTCAGAGCTGTGCAGCGAAGGCTTGTGCTTATGAAGTGCTTACAAGCAAATAAGGGAACCAAACCTGCTTGAGCTTGTGTATTGTTCTCTTTGCTTGCTTGGCTTAGAAGAATTGATAGGAAAACAAAACAAATAATAGAAACAAAAATTTGAGGTACTACAAACATACACCAAGCCTACCAAGCCTAACGACGTCAGGCCAAGCAAAGCCTAAGCAAGCCAAGCAAAACAAGACACAAGCACAAGCAGGCTTGGTGTTCTCTGCGTTCATGCTTGGCTTGCTTAGGCTTGTTTTTCACTGTACATCTCTGGTACACATGTATTTTCCCTATTTAATCAACTTGTTTCAGAACAATCTTTAATTATTTATAAATAAATAATTATTATAAATATCAGTTCCATATGAAGATGGACAAGAGGGGGACTGCGTATTTTTAGATGAGGTGTAAATATGCGTAAGTTAAAATTTCATGTGTTCTACTAGATTTTAATTTTTTTTTTTTACAGTCGCAGCCTCCATCATCGCGTTCCACTCCTTTATCGTCACTGCCGCCTTCACCTTCCTTTTTGGAGTCCTCTGTCATGGATTTCCCAACAGGAAACAAAAGGAAAAAGAAACTGACAGTTTCCGACGAACTCTCGAATTTATGTAATGATATAATGGCAAAACAACGAGTGAATTCAGTCCCTGTAAATGCCCATAACAATTTTTATACCATGTGCACGGAGCTGTTTGATTAGATGCCATTTCACAGAGTCCCGTAAAGCGTGACTTAACGTTTTTTTTTTATTTAATTTCAAATAGTTATTTATTTATGTACATATATTTTTTAAACCATATTTATTTTTTTTTCCAAACAATGTAATGAATTCATAGTTTTTAGTTACTTAAGTATGATGTTGTACAATAAAAATAAATTAAGAATAAAAAAAAAACTAGAATACGTTTTCTTTTCAGATGTCTCTTAAATTGAAAGCATTTCTCGGTTAGTTGTTTGATAAAAATCGAGAAATGTCTCGTAATTGGTCCGTCTCTCGTCTCCAAAGCCATTCCTTGATTACACCATTTTCCTCAGTCATCTTCAAAAAGTTGTGAAGAACAAGAGTTGCACAAACTATTTTGTCTGCTGTTTCCGGAGCCATGTTTAACGTATTATGCATAATTATCCACCTACCACTTAGAATACCGAAAGCGTTTTCAATAGTTCTGCGTGCTCTTGATAGTCTTCTATTGAAGTTCGCCCATTCAGCTGTGAGTAACTTCCCAGGATAAGGCCTCATCAGATACGGCTTCAGGGGGAAAGTCGCATTACCCACCAAATAGTAGGGAAAAGTTACATCGCTATTCGGGAGCGTTGCATCTTTTGGGAAGTCCAGTTTACCAGAATGCAACCTCCTTCCAAATTCCGAATGACTGAAGATGCCTCCGTAACTTTGGCTTCCGCGTGCGCCAATATCAATGGCTGTAAATGTATAATTGGCGTCGCACACGGCCAGTAACACAATACTGTAAGTCCCTATTAAAATAATGAAAAATTATATGAAACACTAGTATCATTGTAGTATTTATCAATGAAATGCCTTAAGAGCATATATTAAAATAACTGAAATACCTCTGTAATTGTTAAATTTGGACCCTGACTTCGGTGGACATGTTAAAGGATTATGTTTCCCGTCAATGGCTCCTATACAATTTGGCAAATCCCACATGTTCCAAAAGTCAGCTGCAATCTTTTCCTACTCACAGCTATTTGGTAATGATAAATGTATGGAACTTAAAGTCTCCCAAATTATGATGCAAGTTTCCATTACAATCCTTCGTACAGCTTCCACTGAAAGTTTGATGCTGAGTGAAAGATACTGTCTCAAAGTTCCATGTGCTAAATAACTGAAAAGAAATAAATGTATTGATATGAGGCTCAAATTTATTCAGTAACTCACATTAAAGTTAGGAATAGGCGGCAATCTGGTGCTATGGCCCTGGATGAATTTTTCTCTAGCTGTAGCCTAAGCAAATTCAGCAAACAATCGAACACTTCAGTGGACATCCGTGTTGCTATTCGGAATTGTTCAGGGTCTTTCGTTTTCAAAAGCTGAAAAGTTGACACGAACAAGCCACTCGAGTCTCTTTCCATGCATAATTCGCGCATCCATATACACTTTGTTTTTGCTTTGTATGCATCGAAAGCAGTCTTTGCATCCGCAACCAAACCCATCAAGTCTGTTAATACCAAGAGGTCTTCCATTACGTCATCAATTTTTGTAGTTGTTTTATGCTAAGAACGAAATGAGTTTCTAATTTTAAAAAACACTTTGTTCTTTTTATGACACTGACTTAAAGCCATACATACCCATATCCTTACTATTTATGTAAACAATAAATCCGAATTGCACTAATGTTTGTGCCAACACTTTTATCTTTATGTTAGACTGACAATTAAGTAGGTGATGAGCAATAGTAATTTCAATTTCTCGTTTTTGTCTGTTTACTAATTTTTGTTTGCTATTTAAATTCACGCTCTTTTCTGTTTACGCAGTAGACGGCTGCCATGAGCTTTAGCGCATATGCAATTGCACACGGCACCACAGTTAACGGCCGCTCGAACAGAAAAACTCACTCAACCAAACTTAACCCACTCAAGTTGCGTACATTTCAGTAGCGATTTTTTTTTAATTTGGTAGGAAACAAAATTTTTTTTTTTGTGACTATTTTCATGATAAAACTATTAGATTTTTTTGTGCAACATTTTTAGTTGTACCACTTCTGCAAAATTTTCTCTCTAGCTCAAAACCTGAGGGACAAGTTTGCATACATACAGACGGACAGACGGACATGCCTAAGTCAACTTGTCTCATCGAGCTGATCACAAATATATATACCTTATGTGGTCTGCGATATCTCTTTCTGTGTGTTACAAACTTCAAGACAAACTTATAATACTATTCACTCCAAAATTTAAGTTTAATAGAAATTGAAATATTCTAATAATCAAATTACAAACATACATTGTGAAGTGAAAGGCTATTAAATTGTTAAGTAAATTTAAGTTAGAAATGCTTTACTTTTTTGTTTTTTTAATTTTGTTTATTTGGCAACCGGTGTCGAGCGAAGAGAGCGACACACATACGCGGACAGATGCTTAATGGTGTATAGTCTCTCCCAAGAGACTGCCTGTTCATTGAGCAACGACGTTGGGTCGGCGACAAACGCTAGTCGACATGTGTGTAACGAGTTTAACTAAATAAATATATGTCATTTGAATAGAATATTATAGTTGTTAATTGTTCCGTGTTTTACTACAACATTCAATGAAACTAATAGATTATGGTTAAGGCTTAAGATAAGGAAACTAACCATAGAAGAAAGTACCTACTAAAATCTTTGGATGAATTCATTAGAAATTTTAAGTTTTTCTTCAGAGATGACTGCAATTTCTGCTGGTTCTAGGTAATGGTTGTCCACCAGTGTTGATGAACAATTGATTGGTCTCACTCAACTTGAATTAATAAACAAAATGTTTATTAAGGAGCAGCATTTGAATTTCCATATAATACGAGAGAGTATATGAATTACAAAATTCGTCAGATGGTGACTAAGGAGACTGCTGACATGCAATGCGAATGCTTCTTCACCGTCGAGGAGGAGGCAAATGGTCAGAGGAGTTGCAGAGAGGGTTTTTTTTTTTTTTTTTTTATTTTTTAATCGGCAGAAAAGCATTGAAAGCCAGTGCGGTCTACAACCGAGTGCGGGACTTTAACCTCGCTAAAAACTACCGCCCCGTGTCCTATTGTCTCCCCGGAACAGTTTTTAAATATTTTGTCGGAAGGAAAAAGAGAAGCATCACTGCTCAACGTCTGTCTGTCACATGTTTTGTGTTTTGTGAGTCTCCTATCGTGCTATTTCTCATTAAGTCTAACCTACACGTCAACAAAATATGGATAAGAGTGTGCCGCCGTGTGCCAAATGGGCACTTTTGTCACGCCGTCGTTCAGCGGCTCTATCGCGTTGCATTGTGCGGAGGAAACTCATAATGGCAAACATTAAGGTTGCAGAGAGGACTGCATTAATCGTATGCTTAAGATCGAAAGTGGACCGTAATGCAGTAATAAGGAACGCTGTACGAACAAATGATTCCAGAGGTAACTGTGTTCACCATGCCGCATTTTTCGAACTCATAAGAAGGGATGCGGTATTGAGCTTATCAATGGTATCTTTATAATGCAATATGTCAGCATAAAGCAACATTAATTAACAAAAAGGTGAACGAACTTAACCCATCACCATCGATGATGGAATTCGAAGTGAAACAAAGCCGCAGACGTCGTGATAATAAATGTTCCACCTGTCGGATAGTGTTGAAAAAATCACAGAAATGTAGAAAGTATGTTAAAAAAGTAAAACCGTCTGTCCCCATTGATACAGCAACAACAAGAGCAACAACGGGGTAAAAAGATAAGAAACAAGCTGGAGAAATCTAATTTATATGGTAATGGTAAGGCAAGAACCCTAATCAATAAGAAAAAATATATAAATAATTTGCAAAAGAGCGTCCATCGAAGGAGTCCTTTTTTTGTAATGGGTTATACAAAGATGAAATAGTTGCTGGATAACATTTTACTTATATCCAATAACTGTCGCCCCTTATAGCGTCATTCCTTTTACATTGCCTCAAATTCCCTCTCTCTCCCTCTCTTACTGACTATTGTAATGTCTGATTCTCTCTCGTAGTCTCCCGCCTTCACGATCTGTCTAGCTTTCAGTCACTCTTTTTGTGATAGAAATCTAATCTATAATGCCCAGTCAACTCCCTAAAAGAAGTTAGTATCTTTTACATCAAATAGTTGCTGCACCCAAGATGAAGAACCGCCAATATTAGGTCCTGATAACACAATTACCCGATTTAATGTGATTTTGTTTTTTTTTTTTTAATTGGAAGATGGTTTTCCAGGTTATATGATCGAACACACTAACTTTAAAAGTTTATTATTACATATATGCTTTATTTGTTCATATTTGCCTAAATCCCAGAATTATTGAATTATTATTTTCCCTTTTTAATTTTTTAATATCATTACTTTTATTGCGAAATATAAGAATAATAAAAAGAATTATTCAATTATAATTTTCCCTTTTTAATATCATTGTATTTTATTGCGAAATATAAGAATAATAAAAATTTAAAAATTAAAATAATAATTCAATAATTCTGGGATATACGCAAATAACAACAAATAAATTCACAATAATATATACAAAATTGTATAATAAAAAATTGTATGGTGACTTGTCAGCTCTCGTGATATTAGCAGATTCAAAAATAACATTAAATCAAGCAGGGACAGGACACTACTGCCTCATTCATTAACAATTCATAGAAGCAACTAATGTGTAGAAAAAACTTCCGCAATAGTTCAAAAGTAGTGTTATAAGTAAATTCAGCTGAACAAACATATTCAATTCAGGAGCATTTTAAAGAACTAAAGGATGACTTAACCGACAAGTATAAAACCAATACTTCTGTGGCATCATGACCAAGCTCGGCCTATCGCCATCTAACGTTTAGCGTAGCAGCTGGCAGTGTACAAAAAGCACCACTGTGTGCGTGGGTTTCTGTTGCGCACCAAAAAATGCAACAAGGCAACACGTGATCACACGTGCTAAAATAGGTTAGTCAGTAAGAAACTCGAAAAGGGACTAGAGTAAGTGGAAATATGATAAGGAAAAAGTTGAACTAATTTTTACATTTTTAGAAATTTTAGAATCGCGATTATGAAGACAAGAGATTGGACTAAAATAAAAAAAACCTTTTCTAATAGAGATGATGGACAACATCATAGGAACTACCGATGATGGAACCATTTACAATCTCTAACTTGGAACTGGACATTTTACAGTCTTAAGGGGCCAAAAAACGATACAACGATTGTAGTACAGCATTTATATCTATGTGTGTAATGCAGCATACAATGAATGAATTAAACAAGTTAACAAAAGGAGTTTGAACCCAATCACCAAAAGCTAATGGCAGATGGAATTGAAGACGACATCAAATAGTTGCTGCACCCGCCAATAGTAGGTCCTAATAGAGTTTAGCATCCTTGCCCGATTTAATGTGAGTTTGGCATATTATTTTTTTAAATGGAAGATGATTTTCCAGGTTATAAGTTCGAACACACTAACATAAAAAGTTTATTATTGCATATATGCTTTATTTGTTCATATTTGCCTATATCCCAGAATTATTGAATTATTATTTTCCCTTTTTAATTTTTTAATATCATTACATTTATTGCCAAATATCAGAATAATAAAAAGAATTATTTCATTATAATTTTCCCTTTTTAATATCATTGTATTTTATTGCGAAATATAAGAATAATAAAAATTTAAAAATTAAAATAATAATTCAATAATTCTGGGATATACGCAAATAACAACAAATAAATTCACAATAATATATACAAAATTGTATAATAAAAAATTGTATGGTGACTTGTCAGCTCTCGTGATATTAGCAGATTCTAAAATAACATTAAATCAAGCAGGGACAGGACACTACTGCCTTGTTCATTAACAATTCATAGGAGCAACTAATGTGTAGAAAAAACTTCCGCCATAGTTCAAAAGTAGTGTTATAAGTAAATTCAGCTGAACAAACATATTCAATTCAGGATCATTTTAAAGAACTAAAGGATAACTTAACCGACAAGTATAAAACCAAGTTAGCACATCGAGATGATGGACAACATCATAGGAACTACCGATGATGAAACCATTTACAATCTCTAACTTGGAACTGGACATTTTACAGTCTTAAGGGGCCAAAAATCGATACAACGATTGTAGTACAGCATTTATATCTATGTGTGTAATGCAGCATACAATGAATGAATTAAACAAGTTAACAAAAGGAGTTTGAACCCAATCACCAAAAGCTAATGGCAGATGGAAATGGAGACGACATCAAATAGTTGCTGCACCCGCCTATAGTAGGTCCTAATAGAGTTAGCACCCTTGCCCGATTTAATGTGATTTTGGCATATTATTTTTTTTAAATGGAAGATGGTTTTCCAGGTTATATGATCGAACACACTAAGTTTAAAAGTTTATTATAACATATATGCTTTATTTGTTCATATTTGCCTAAATCCCAGAATTATTGAATTATTATTTTCCCTTTTTAATTTTTTAATATCATTACTTTTATTGCGAAATATAAGAATAATAAAAAGAATTATTTAATTATTATTTTCCCTTTTTAATATCATTGTATTTTATTGCGAAATATAAGAATAATAAAAATTTAAAAATTAAAATAATAATTCAATAATTCTGGGATATACGCAAATAACAACAAATAAATTCACAATAATATATACAAAATTGTATAATAAAAAATTGTATGGTGACTTGTCAGCTCTCGTGATATTAGCAGATTCTAAAATAACATTAAATCAAGCAGGGACAGGACACTACTGCCTCATTCATTAACAATTCATAGAAGCAACTAATGTGTAGAAAAAACTTCAGCCATAGTTCAAAAGTAGTGTTATAAGTAAATTCAGCTGAACAAACATATTCAATTCAGGAGCATTTTAAAGTACTAAAGGATGACTTAACCGACAAGTATAAAACCAAGTTAGCACATCGAGATTGTTAAGAATACTTCTGTGGCATCATGACCAAGCTCGGCCTATCGCCATCTAACGTTTAGCGTAGCAGCTGGCAGTGCACAAAAAGCACCACTGTGTGCGTGGGATGCTGTTGCGCACCAAAAAATGCAACAAGGCAACACGTGATCACACGTGCTAAAATAGGTTAGTCAGTTAGAAACACGAAAAGGGACTAGAGTAAGTGGAAATATGATAAGGAAAAAATTTTACTAATTTTTACATTTTTAGAAATTTTAGAATCGCGATTATGAAGACAAGCGATTGGACTAAAATAAAAAAAAAACCTTTTCTAATATCTTCTAAAATTTTCTACTCAACAACAACAAAAAACTTGTGTTCTTTATTTAACCCCAAATTATTAATGACATGGTGGACCAACCACAATCTAACCTCAACGAGATATCGGCATGTAATTGGTTATTATGTAATGAAGCCGACAATTATGTAACGACGCCGCAAGACTATTTGACACTTGCTAAAGGCGACACACGCACTATCGGAATTAATGCAGCACATAACCGGTCGCCCAGAAACACAATAGATCGCTGCGACGTCAATTTAGAGAAGCCTCATTGTCTGTTTGCAACTGTAACATCTGAACCACAATTACAACAAACTGCGTTTTCAAGCCAACGTATCGACGCTGTGGGAGCAACTTCGACCAAAAGAATTCACCCTAACTCACCAAGTGCGCTACAATCGCGCAACCATACACTGCATAAACAAATACGTCTACCACGAGAGGAAAGGCGAATCTTAGCGGAAGAACGAGAGCTCTTGGCACAGCTGGAAAAGGAGGAAGGTGTAACCAGGCAAACAAGCGGGTGTAATCAACACTTCGTGGCTCCTATAGAAAATATTATTCAGCCCGATCGATGCTCGCATGCCCGACACCCAGGCCCAATTCGAGCAAACATTTTACCTGCATCACCTGCAACACAACTCGAAAAGGGCTGAGTAGAGCACTTCCTCAGTTTAGTGGCAAACCGGAAGAGTGGCCCCTGTTTAAAGCGACGTATAATCAATCGACTGAGCTGTGTGGATTCTCTGACGCTGAGAATTTACATCGACTACGTAATGCACTTGAAGGACCAGCACGTAATGCAGTAAGGAACCTTTTGCTTCACTCGTCGTGCGTAGCTCGCATTATGTCGACATTGGCGATGAAATTTGGTCGACCTGAGCTGATCATCGACGTTTTGCTTACACAAGTACGAGATTTACCGCCACCGAAGGAGTCGCGGTTAGAAGCAACAGTGGATTTTGCTATCGAAGTACTAAATGTATGTGCCACCATGAAAGCAGCATCGCTAACAAATCATTTAAACAATCCTGAGTTAGAACAGGAGCTTGTTTGCAAGCTTCCTGGTTTACTGCCAGCCTTCTGGGGTATGCAAAAAATAGAAAAAGGAAATACAAACCTAGAAGACTTCAGCGACTGGCTTTTGCAATTGGCCGAGGGAGCAAATGCTGTTATAATACCAAGCACGGCAGGCAGAATGCATAAACGTGGCGCTCTAAACACACATTTAAATGAATCTCAATTTAACAAAAACGAACCACATGCACAGTGCACTTCATGTCAAGGTACGTGCACTAACGTCAGCCTCTGCAACGTATGCAGACAGTTAAGCCGTTCCGCCAAATGGGATTTAATTCGGAAACATAACCTCTGCAAAAGATGTCTAAAACCTCATGACTATTTTTCATGCAAAGCAACTACACGCTGCGGCGTCAACGGGTGCCAATATCCACATCACTCGTTGCTGCACCCCAATCAGTCAACATTCATCAATTCTGCATCACCTGTGGCACCTACATCGAGTGGTGCTATCTGCAATGCACACAGCCAGGACGGTAGCTCTACTATTTTTAAAATGCTACCTATTGTCCTATATGGAAACGGACTTTCGCATTCTTCGACGATGGTTCATCGCTAACCCTAATGGACGAAGACCTAAGACGCGAACTTAACCTTATTGGCCAACCGCAGCCTCTCTGCCTAAAATGGACTGGAGAGACGCATCGCTATGAGGATGACTCAATGCGGTTGGACCTTAAAATTTCGGCGCCAGGTGTAGGCAAAAAATTCACCGTAAGAAATGTTCACACAGTTAAACAATTGCTACTACCCCCACAATCGCTAGATGCCGTACAATTGAAAGCACAATACAAGCATCTAAGACGGCTACCATTGCCGTCATACAACAATGCAGTGCCTAGAATTTTGATTGGTGTCGATAACAGAAAATTTGGGACCAGTTTAAAGTCAAAGGAGGGCTCTTATTTTGAACCCATTGCCGAGAAGACGCGCCTAGGTTGGACGCTTAAAGGCTATTTGACAGACCAAGATGACAACAATGATGAATCAGCTCATCATATATTTCATGTGTGTGAAGGCAATCTACTTGATGACGAACTGTCGAAATTAGTTCGAGACTACATATGTGGACATAGCCTCCGGACCTAAGTTGGTCAGCGAAGATGACAAACGTGCACTAAACCAATTAGAACGGTTCACTGTGCGCCAAGGGGATCGTTATGAAACCAGCCTATTATGGCGATCTGAAGACGCTCGCTTGCCAGATAGCTACAACATGGCACTACGACGAGCCAACTGTCTACAACATCGCCTTACAAGTGACCCAGAGCTTGCCTATAAATTGCAAGAAAAAATTAACCACTACGTTACTAAAGGGTATGCGCGCCGACTACAAACGTCCGAACTCCAGCAGGATCGCTGCTGGTATCTACCAGTGTTTCCAGTCACCAATCCAAATAAACCAGGCAAATTACGATTGGTATGGGACGCGGCAGCTCAAGTACAAGGCGTTTCGCTGAACTCACAACTACTTAAAGGACCCGATCAACTTTCATCCTTAATATCTATACTATACAGCACCGAATCGCCATTGGGGGCGATATAGCAGAGATGTTTGACCAGGTGCGAGTCCGCGAGCCTGGTCAACATTGCCAGCGCTTTCTATGTTATGAATTGGGTGCGATGGAACCCACTACATATGTTCTTCAGGTCATAGCGTTCGGCGCTACATGTTCACCAAGTTGCGCTCAGTTTGTTAAAAACAAAAACGCTGCGCGGCTTAAACAACAATTACCTCGAGCGGTGGTAAGCATCATAGAGAATCATTATGTAGATGATATGTTGGACAGCGTAGACAGCGCCACCGAAGCTATACAGCTTGCCAATGACGTAAAGTACATCCATTCAAAAGCCGGATTCGAAATACGCAACTGGGTGTCCAACTCACCTAACGTGTTAAATGCCCTGGGAACCAATCAAACTTCAGCAGTACGGCTTGCAGACGAAGATTATCTCACAATGGAGAAAATCTTGGGCATGTGGTGGCTCACTAATGAAGACTGTCTAACATTCGTCGTATCGCCACATAAAAAACGGCATGACATTATGCAGGGAATACGAAAGCCTACAAAGCGCGAAATGCTTAGTGTTGTAATGTCCATCTATGATCCTCTAGGCCTTATCGGTCACTATGTGATGTACGCTAAGATGATATTACAAGAAATTTTGCGCTCCGGCTGCTCCTGGGACGAGCTCATACCGGACGATCATCATCAGAGTTGGCTACGATGGCTTCGGCTGCTACGTGAAGTTGACACACGCGCATTTGCAGATGCTATTTTCGTACTGGTTTGCCGGATGCTTGTAACATTGAGCTCCACACATTCGTTGATGCTAGTGAGGAAGGTTACGCTGCGGTAAGCTACTTTGTGTATACAAGCAATACTAAAATCGAATGTTCTTTAATTGGCAGCAAAACAAGAGTTTCTCCACTAAAATTGATGTCCATACCTCGGCTAGAACTTCAGGCCGCAGTCCTAGGCGCGCGACTAGCCACAAGCATTCAAAAATCGCATACATTCGATTTGACTGCGACAACATTTTGGACAGATTCCAACACTGTCTTGTCCTGGCTACGATTTGATCACCGCAGATACCAACAGTTCGTGGCGTTCCGTGTGAGTGAGATTTCGGAGATAAATAACGTTGCTAACTGGCGATGGGTTCCTTCCGCTGAAAATGTTGCTGATGATGCCACAAAGTGGAACAAAAACCCCGACCTGTCAAACTACAGCAGATGGCTAAACGGACCAGCATTCTTAAGGCGAAAGAAATCTGACTGGCCACTACCCACCAGTAAAGTGGAAAAAACTCAGGAAGAACTAAGGCCAAAGTACGTCGCGGTGCATTCACCTGTCGTGAGTGTACCATATGTCAATTTACCTATCCAATTCGAACGCTTTTCGCGATTTCGGACTTTGACACGTGTAGTTGCCGTCGTAAATAGCGCTCAGTTCTGGTTGGCTACCACGAAAGGAAAGCAATCGTCACGACATGCAATAACCAGCAATGATTTCCAGCTAGCTGAACTGATCCTGATTCGTACAGTTCAATACAACCGGTTCCCTGACGAAATCTCAACCCTAACTCACAATAAAGGTATCAACAAATCAAGCTCCATTTATAAACTTTCACCATACCTTGCAGAAGATGGGCTACTACGCTTGGGAAGCAGAATAACAGCCAATCTCTATAACGACCCAATCATTCTGCCCAAGGATCACAATTTGACTCAGTTAATAGTGCGGGAGTACCATATAAAGTATCACCACGCCAATTCTGAAACTGTGGTTAATGAGATATGACAAAAATACTGGGTACTTGGACTACGCGTTTTAGCGAATAAAGCGAGGAGTTTATGTCAACTATGTCGGAACCGAATAGCCTGCGCCCGGCCACCTAAAATGGCCAACCTACCCCATGCTCGTTTATATTCATTCAGTCGACCGTTCTCATATACCGGTGTCGACTATTTTGGACCAATGTTCGTGGCAGTTCGACGAAGCCGTGAAAAACGCTATGGGGTTTTATTTACTTGCCTGACTACACGTGCGGTACACCTAGAGATTGCTAATACTTTATCAACCGACTCGTGCATCATAGCCATCGCCGTGGAGTACCAAAGGTGCACAAAAGGAACTAATTGAAGCAGTCAAGGCAATAGACAAAGACGAAATAATACGCGCCTTCACCACAGGCACAACACAATGGAGATTCATTCCGCCATCTTCGCCTCACATGGGAGGCGCATGGGAGCGTTTGGTTCGTTCTGTGAAACATGTTCTTTCCCACATACTACCAGCGTGGACTCCATCTGAAGAACTACTACGTGCTGCATTGCTAGAAGTAGAGATGTGCATCAATTCTCGACCACTAACATACATTCCAATTGAGCATTCAACAGGCGAAGCACTAACACCAAACCATTTCTTGTTAGGCAGCTCATCTGGGACCAAACCTCTGGTAGAAGCGGCAAGTGACGGTGTCGTGCTACAACGACACTGGAAAGCAGCCCAACAGATAGCCAATAATTTCTGGAAACGCTGGATGGCTGAATATTTGCCAGTAATAACACGCCGCTGTAAATGATTTGAAAAGGTAAAACCAATAGAAGTGGACGATCAAGTGTACATAGCTGATGCCGAAGTTCCAAGAAACTGCTGGTCAGGTGGTCGTGTAATAGCAGTCAGGAAATCTAATGATGGACAAGTGCGAAGTGCTACAGTCAAAACGATGAGCGGTACATATGAAAGGCCGGCGACAATGATAGCTGTTTTGGACTTGGTATGCGAACCACTGGACCGTCATACCGGGGGGGAGTGTTAAGAATACTTCTGTGGCATCATGACCAAGCTCGGCCTAGCGCCATCTAACGTTTAGCGTAGCAGCTGGCAGTGCACAATGATAGCTGTTTTGGACTTGGAATGCGAACCACTGGACCGTCATACCGGGGGGGAGTGTTAAGAATACTTCTGTGGCATCATGACCAAGCTCGGCCTAGCGCCATCTAACGTTTAGCGTAGCAGCTGGCAGTGCACAAAAAGCACTACTGTGTGCGTGGGTTGCTGTTGCGCACCAAAAAATGCAACAAGGCAACACGTGATCACACGTGCTAAAATAGGTTAGTCAGTAAGAAACTCGAAAAGGGACTAGAGTAAGTGGAAATATGATAAGGAAAAAGTTGAACTAATTTTTACATTTTTAGAAATTTTAGAATCGCGATTATGAAGACAAGAGATTGGACTAAAATAAAAAAAACCTTTTCTAATAGAGATGATGGACAACATCATAGGAACTACCGATGATGGAACCATTTACAATCTCTAACTTGGAACTGGACATTTTACAGTCTTAAGGGGCCAAAAAACGATACAACGATTGTAGTACAGCATTTATATATATGTGTGTAATGCAGCATACAATGAATGAATTAAACAAGTTAACAAAAGGAGTTTGAACCCAATCACCAAAAGCTAATGGCAGATGGAAATGGAGACGACATCAAATAGTTGCTGCACCCGCCAATAGTAGGTCCTAATAGAGTTAGCACCCTTGCCCGATTTAATGTGATTTTGGCATATTATTTTTTTTAAATGGAAGATGATTTTCCAGGTTATAAGTTCGAACACACTAACTTAAAAAGTTTATTATTGCATATATGCTTTATTTGTTCATATTTGCCTATATCCCAGAATTATTGAATTATTATTTTCCCTTTTTAATTTTTTAATATCATTACATTTATTGCGAAATATAAGAATAATAAAAAGAACTATTTCATTATAATTTTCCCTTTTTAATATCATTGTATTTTATTGCGAAATATAAGAATAATAAAAATTTAAAAAAGAAAAATTATAATTCAATAATTGTGGGATATACGCAAATAACAACAAATAAATTCACAATAATATATACAAAATTGTATAATAAAAAATTGTATGGTGACTTGTCAGCTCTCGTGATATTAGCAGATTCTAAAATAACATTAAATCAAGCAGGGATAGGACACTACTGCCTTGTTCATTAACAATTCATAGGAGCAACTAATGTGTAGAAAAAACTGACGCTATAGTTCAAAAGTAGTGTTATAAGTAAATTCAGCTGAACAAACATATTCATTTCAGGGGCCTTTTAAAGAACTAAAGGATAACTTAACCGACAAGTATAAAACCAATTTAGCACATCGAGATGATGAACAACTGGTGGAGCAGCTGGAAGAAGTACAAAAAATTATTCACAAACATAGGAACTACTGATAATGGAACCATTTACAATCTCCAACTTGGAACTGGTCATTTTACAGATTTAAGGGGCCAAAAAACGATACAACGATTGTAGTACAGCATTTATATATATGTGTGTGATACATCACACAATGAATGAATTAAACAATAAACAGGAAGTCACTTATTTCTATTGCAAATAAACGTTTACTAGTAAAAATGATATTTACTCCAATATTGCTTTATTTTTTCAGCAGCCGTTATAAAGATCGACTGCTCCAACACCCTAATCCCTGAGCAAGGCCCTTATATACAACAGAACTCCACGATGGTTAAAACGACTTCACTTCTCTCAAGTTAAAAATTATTTTAATAAGTATAAGAAACACAGTTCCAGTTATGATCCGTAATTTCCGAACTAATTCATAAAGACCATATAAGACAAGTTTTAGGAAAGGCGAGTAACTGAAAAACAGTGGAGCAAAATGTTTAACAATAATACAGATTGACAGCTTATTTAAAGTTGACTTGCAACACACAACCTCATTGAAGAATTTATTTCTATGAAAGCTCAATTTCTGCTTCCCAACATCACCAGCAGGTAGGTTATTTCTAGTTTTTAGAAGCTCTATATTAGGGAAGTTTTCAAGTTTTGCTTTGATATGATTAAAGGAACAAAACTTACTATAAAAAAAGACTATTGAAGATATCAATTCCACATCGTTGACCAACATCTATACTCTGTAAAAAATACAATACATGTTACTTAAGAATAATAATAATGGGCAATCAAATTAATAAATAAGTTTAAACTATAATAATGTAAGGAGTAGTAAGGACCAAAGACAAGGGAAGGTTTTACTGTAAATATTATAAGTTAATATAAATACCCAATCAAATCATCAATGAAATAACACTGAAATGTTGTAAGAATAGACCCAATAGTAATGATATTCCTACAAAAAAAAAAAAAAAAAAATAAAGAATTAGGTGGAAATTGTGAAGTTGAGCGAAGCAGCAAAATTAGTTACAACATCCAAATATATGTGTGGATGTACATATATACAACCGACATTAAAATACACTAAAGTTTCATGGTTATCAGCACAAATTAAGTAGTAGTTGTAGTTAAATTTAATAAATGGGAAATGGAAAATACAAATTGCGTAATTTTTCAGATTTTCTTAGGCATTTTATTTCAAATATGTCCTGAAAAGGATACGGAATGATTTCTTTAAAACAAAATTCAACCGGAATTGTGAACTAGAGGCTAAAATAAGGTATCTAATCTCTTGGATCAATACCAGCAAGAAATGGTTTAATAAATCGCAATAAGTATTGTACTAAAATAAATTTGATTTCTACAAAATTATTAGGCATATGAATCCGAAGTTTTGATTCCGTCCATTGACTCTTGATTCCAAATCAAAGCAATAAGAATTCAACATTTAATAAGGAATTTAATACCCATGTCCACAAGTTGTTAAAATGTTTAATATCCGATTATCTGAATATTCTAGTAATTATTAGTAGCTCTACAAAACTAAAACCTTTCTAGCAACTAAGTAGTATTTTACTGTATATAATTTCTAAGTAATTTCTAAGACTCAAAGTACTATAATATATTGTAGTACTTACTATGTAATTGATTCTTTATATTTCCACATACATTATTAGATAATTGTCCATGTACACAAGCAGGTCATGTGATTAAACTATTTACTTATCTCTGAATTTACTTACTGTCAAATCATCCAAAACAACACACAAAATTAAAACCTTTCCAACAATTAGACAATTGCTCTTTATAAAAATTGTTTCCAAATTAAAGCAAACTAGAATTTAAGATTTAGTGAGACCAAGTACACAATTAGCAACCTGCCACTTATCCAAACCGGAATTGTTATTGAATTATTATAATTCTTTAAAGGATACCAGCAGGATGCAAGGTGGGTGATACTACGTGTAAGTGTCAAGTAAAGAAAGCAATCTTCATTAATTCAGAGAATTCCCTTTTCTCTTAACAACAAATTTAGTATTCAAGAATGATAGATACACTTTACATTTATAAATAAATATGATGGTGATGGTGATGATGATGATGATAGGATTGTTTAAAAAAGTAAGTATATAGTTTGTTTCACACTCACCCACATGGTTTACAGTGCGGCATATGTAAATCCCAATTTAAATGAAAATTAAACATTCGCAGTTTGGCAACAGCGCCTTGGCGCAATGATATATCCGGTGGAGCAACAGTTCCAGTACCATTGCCAGTGCCAGCAGTTGTTGCTGTGCCACCTACGCCTATACCACCACCAATTATTGTTGTTTGTTGTTCATTGGTCTGTTCGCCACTGCCACGTGCCAGTGGGTGCCGACAAACTGGCTAAATGGCGACGATTGGAAGCAGTTGTAGATGATAACTTCTGATGCTGATGATCCTGCTGGCGATGGTGTACGTTAGTACTTGAAGTTGCTGTTGTTGTGCCATGATGATGAAAATGATGTTGATGATGACGACTGCTGTTAGTATTATAATGCTGTGGTTGTTCACTTGTTTCCTTATAAAGTCGGCATTGCCATTTTGTTGTTGTCCACCAATAATGCCGGCACCACCACTAGTAGTACATCCACCACCACTAACAGCACAGCTACCGCCTGCGCCTCCACCATTACCACTAGATTCAGTATTCCACAGGCTATGATTCATTTTACGCCACATTCGCTCCTTTATTTAATTTGTTGAAAAAAAAAATAAATATTTTTTTAAACCGGAATTCAATTAATAGTAATAGATTTGAGTTGTCAGGTCGCCTCCTATGTTCGAAATTCGAATCTTTCTAATTTTTAGTTTTTGATTTTTTTTTTTTTACTAAATACTATCTAACTTAGTTAAGATTAATTTATTTGCTAAGCATGTGTGATGGGTATTGAAAGTAGCATAGGTGTGCGTGAGTATACATTTGGATGTGTGTGTTTATGCGACCATACCCCTATAATTACTACACTTTCTAACTCCATCCCCACTAACACAAATCAAACACCTTTCAGGCCATATTTTAAAACCAAACAAGCAGACTGGCCTTCATTCTCTAACCTAACAATGAACTTATCTACCGATAAGCCATGTAGTACTAATATTAACAAAGAAGCAGCCACATTTAATAAAATTATTCTATCCAGTGCCCAGTTCTCTATCCCCCAGTCCAATCCACACAACTCTAACCGTACCACCCCTTGGTGGAACAAAAACTTACACACTCTACGTACTAACAAAATTGTAGCATGGCAGACCTTAAAAAAATACATCATTCAACAAAACATATTAAACTACAAAAAAAAAGGCAATGCACAATTTCGACGAGCACTTAAACTCGCAAAAAAGAAAGTACCCTCAAGTTTACATCTCAAATCAACCCGTCAACGTCATCCAGTAAAATCTGGCACAACATAAGACGATACTGTGGCTTAAACCCATGCAAAAACTTGCGCAGTATATTTAACCCAGTTATATCACAATATACGAGTACAATAAACAAAAGTCGGATCGCAGATATATTAAGCAAAAATATTTCGGATGCGTCTGCAGAACTGCAAAAACTTTATGTCTAACCGTAAAATTGTTGTACGCGTTGATACGACGTATTCTTCCACTCTTCCACTGCACAATGGCATACCACAGGGATCATCTCTTTCGGTGGTGCTATTTGTGATTGCCTACAATAAACTATCATTAACGCTGTCCCTTCATAATGACATTTCCATTAGCTCATAGGCAGATGACTTTAACCTAGTAATTAAACTAAAAAACCAAAAAAACCTCCAAATAAGAGAAGAAGCTATATTTTCATCCATTAACACTTGGTGTGACTACTCAGGAGCCCAACTTTCACCAACGAAATACAAACACCTTTACATAGCATGTCGTAAGCATAACTGCAACTGCACAGTTTCATCAGGTAATTTTAAACTTAATTATGTTAACTCCCTCAAAATATTAGAACTCTACTTCAATAACAAATAAAGATGGAATACACATATTCAATCCTACTCTTTAAGTGACAAGCTCAACATAATAAAATGTATGGCAATTATCTCTAAAATTGATTACTGCCTCCCCATCTTCGCCTTCTCTCCCAAATCTACTCTCCGACCTTCTAACTCCACTCTTCATTCGGCGTTCAGAATGGCCATTGGTGCATTCCGTACCACACCTATTAGCAACATATTATTTGCATCAAACATTCCCTCCACGGAAATAAGAAGAAACTATCTAACAAAACAACTCTTTAAATCACTCCTTTACTCTTCCAATTAATTTATCAACATTGTTAAAAACTTCAAACCCCTTATGAATCTCAAATATCAATCTACAATACACAGAACTATCTCCATGTGCATATTAAACAACATTCCAGACCTCTACCCTAATTCCATTACACATACTCCTCCCCTCTGGTTACTCAACAAAGATGCTATTAACTCCTTCATGAATACACTTACTAAAGCCAACACTGCACCACATATATATCGCGCAAAGTTTGCAGAAGTAAAAAATGACACAAAAGATTACACTCATATTTTCACGGACGGCTCTTAAATCAGTGGCATTACTTGCCATAACAACCGTAAACTTTTATTATAAATTCTGGTCTTCTCCCCTGTTACTCATCTGTGTTCTTATCTGAGATTATTGCAATTCTTGTAGCCCTGAATACTCTTAAAACTAAACCCGGGAAATTTTGTACCAGCTCCGACTCTTTGTCGGCGTTAGATGCAATGAAGAACATTAACAACTCTAACTATTATCTTTCTACTGTGCGTAACGTGATAATACAATTTTACCCAAAATTTAAATTTTTTGTGGATCCCCGGGCATGTCAACATAAAAGGCAATGAGTTTGCGGACACTACTGCAAAAAGTATTATTAACCATCCTCTCATATTTATAGAAAACATAAACATCAGAGACATTTATAAATATCACAGAAATATGCTCCGCCAAATTATCCAACAAACATTCCTCCACACAACCAAGTGGTACCAATCAATAAGTCTCCAAATGATCCCCTGTACTGTCTTTCTCAAACACATTGATAATCAATTATCCCGCTTACACCAGTTTTAATTATCTCGCCTAAGATTAGGTCACAGTAATATATCTCACCTCCACTGCATAGATAAAATATTGCCCAGCTCTAGAACTAAATAAAAAAAAACGTTTCAGTAACTCAGATCCTTTTCTTTTAGTATCAATCCTACTCCAAGCAACATACATATCATCCACTATAAACTTCCTTAAAGCATCGAATATTCTCAATTTTATTTAAATCATCAAATTAAGTACTAATTATTCTCTTACATACATCACCTTCATTAAAGTTTTTGTCCATTTTATTTACTTCTTTTATTTATTATGTATGTATGTATGTTTATTGTATACTCACTCATATGAATTATGCAAATGAAAACTTCATTCGGAAAATATATCCATACGATAAAGTATTCAAAATTGTGGCATTTGGCTGTGAAAATTGAAAAAGGAAAGGCAAATTTCAAGATGGCGGCAATGCAGATAAAATGAGTGAATAAGCTACTGAGTTGATCGAAACTCTCTTTAAAAGAGAGTGAGAGACAGCAAGATGAGAAAATACAAATAAAAATGAAAACTATATGTATATATATATGTATGTGAACTTGCAGGCTACTTAACAGACATGTGCAGTGACGCTTAAGAAGAAAAAAAAACTAGCTGTTAAACTTTAACAGTTAAACTCTAGAAAGATAAGAAGCGAAATGATGAAACAACGAAATGACGCGAAAAGAAAACAACGAAAAAGGCGGCGGAGCACAATGTGTGTGAGTGAATAAGATAGTGACTTTACATTAATATGGTAAAAGAATAAATAGGCAAAAATGAATGTAAACAAATTTTCCCTTTCTGCTGCTATCTTTTAACAAAAGTTTTGTAATCTTTATGTGCAAATTTAATAATGGTATGATTTTACAAAGTAATACAGTGTGTATGAGAAAGCACAGGAAGATTGAACAAATACACACACACACACACACACACACACACACACTCGCCTCCACTGGCGTTGCTCAACAAAGGAGGAAAAAGCTTCAGTTAAGACTCTTTGTCAGCAAACATAGGTGGAATGTTGGGACCTGGACGAAGTCACCACACGAGAGGAGGTGTGCGAAGCCATACGCACTCTAATTCCAGCCCTCAGTAGCAGGGGGGCGTCAGCGGTTAAATCTATGCGTTGGGCAAGATATGGGACTCAAACTGCCACTATTGAGCTCCCTGCTGCTGAAGCCAAACTGATTATGGATGCGGGACATATACGAGTTGGATGGGTTCGGTGCAGGATACGCGGAAATATCGCACCGATCAGATGTTATCGCTGCCTCAACTACGGGCATGTTTCCCACCAATGCGAAAGCACGGTGGATCGCACAGGCGAATGCTTACGTTGCGGCAAAAAAGGTCACTTAGCCAGAGGTTGCCAAGCAGCACCGAAGTGCTCAATATGTGTAGACGGGGACAAAAATCACGCTACAGGCTGTTTCCAGTGTCCTATGTATAAAAGAGCGAAGTTGCAGCTCAGCAAAAATGGTTAAGGTGATCCAAATCAACCTTAATCACTGCAGGGCCGCCCATGATCTATTGTATCAGACCATTACTGAAAGGCGCATTGATGTTGCAGTCGCATGTGAACCTTACCGTGTACCTCAGGCGAATAACACGTGGGTAACTGATCAGACGAGAGGGGCCGCAATCTGGGCCCGTGGCCAACTCCCAATAGAATCCAGTGGCCCATCGACCAACAAGGGATTTGCTTATGCCAGAGTTAAGGGGATCCACATTTTCAGTTGCTACGCACCACCAAGTGACGACCTAGTAACTTTCAATGCGTTCCTCGACGTTCTTGTATACAATGCTCGTGGAAAATCTCCTCTTCTAATTGCTGGGGACTTCAACGCTTGGGCTATTGAATGGGGATGCACCAGAACTAATGCTAGAGGTTCGGCCATCTTGGAGGCATTTGCCGCCTTAGACATCACTCTCCTCAATACGGGTAACAAGGTGACTTTCCAGAATAGCCGCGGAGAGTCATTCATTGACATTAGTTTTGCCAGTAGGTTTCTTGCCCACCTTTCAAAATGGGAAGTACTAGATGTCCTCACACTCAGCGATCACAATGCAATCGAAATAAACACCACGAATGCATGTCCTCGCCGTAGCTGTAGACCAAGCGCGAAAGCTCAAAAGAACGGATGGAAATTAGGCATGCTAGACATATCCATGCTAGACTACATGCTGGAAGGAGTTAACTTGCAGGGATCTGCACAGCAACAAGTTAAGGGCCTAATGAAAGCTGTTACTGATGCATGCGATGCCTCAATGCCCAGAAAAGGAAGAAATAATCGGCATACACCAAATTATTGGTGGAATGCTGAGATAGCGCAGCTAAGAAGGGAGTGCATCAGATCTAGAAGGCAAGCACAAAGAGCAAGGGGATCAGAAAATTTTGTACGTCGGCAGGCCGTATACAAGGCGAAACGTGCTGAGTTGCGGAAATCCATCCAAAGAAGTAAAAGCATACATTCTCAGGACCTATGTGAAGACCTCAACAATAACCCTTAGGGAGGAGCTTACAAACTTGTCAAACGACGCCTGGGAGGTGTCGCCGGCCCAGCGCCGATCGGTGCAGCGGTTATGTTAGATATTGTGCGAAACCTCTTCCCGCATCATGAGCGCACACATTGGACAAGGGAAGCTGTCTTGGAGCCCATTCCCACAATTACGGCAGATGAGCTTCTGGACGCCTCCAATAAAACAGGCAGCAAGAAGACCCCTGGCTTGGATGGAATCCCCAACAGTGTCTTAAAACATGCAATACCGAGGAATACAGACGTCTTCCGTAGAGTGTTGAATACGTGTCTGGAAGAGGGTGTTTTTCCCTCTTGCTGGAAGCGGCAGAGATTGGTGCTGATACCGAAAGGTAACAAGCCGCCGGATCAGCCATCATCATATAGGCCGTTGGGTATGCTGGACACAATGGGTAAGATACTGGAGCGTAACTTATGTCGGCGCCTCGAATTGGTCACAGAGGGTCCGAATGGCCTACACAAAAACCAGTATGGTTTCAGGAAGGACAGGAGTACCATCGATGCAGTAAGCAGAGTCCGTGATATCGCTCTGAATGCAATCGCTGGTGAACGATGGCTCTGGGGCACAAAACAGTATTGTGCTGTAGTTACCCTGGACATTAAAAATGCGTTCAACTCGGCAAGATGGTGCAATATAGTACGCTCCTTGGAGAATCTCCGTGTACCAAAGTACCTTCTTAGAATGGTGATGTCATACCTGAGCAATCGAACGCTTCTTTATGACACAGAAATAGGCCCACAAATGTACAACACTACTGCTGGTGTACCGCAGGGATCTGTGCTCGGTCCAATCTTATGGAATGCGATGTACGACGGAGTGTTAAGCGTGTCTCTACCAGATGAAGTAGATTTAATTGGCTACGCAAATGACATTGCAGTAGTCGCAGTGGGAAAGACGCTCCCGGAACTCCAGGGGAAATGCAACTCATCCTTGGTAAATATTAAAAATTGGCTTTGGCAGACTGGTCTAGAGTTAGCGGACCATAAAACTGAGCTAGTTTTAATCAGCAGCAGGAAGAAGCTTGAAACCCTAAACATTCGAGTCGGGGCACAAGACATAACGTCCGCACCTTTCATTAGGTATTTAGGGGTCCTACTGGATTGTCGTCTCAACTTCAGGGATCACCTCAAATTCTCAAGCGAGAAAGCGTCGAAGACCTACGCAGCCCTAGCAAGGCTTATGCCGAACGTTGGAGGGCCCAGACAACCAGTGCGTCTCGGTGGCCCGAAAACATGGAACTCTGAATTACCACCTCACGCAGTTCCTCTTAGGGCATGGCTGTTTCCGGGAGTACCTGCACAGATTTAAACATGCAGATGACCCGCATTGCCTGTACTGCACAAACCAGCCGGAAAATGCTCGCCATGTTCTCATGGAGTGTACCCGATTCGTGCATCTTAGAGAGTTAATCACGTCAGAGGTAGGTGAGAACCTGACACCAAATGGCGTGATTAACTTTATGCTAAAGGATGAAGACTCCTGGAACACAGCTTGCAGTATAATCGTTGCTATAATGCAACAGGTCCGCTGAGATGAAGAGAGAAACAGAAGAGTGGTCGAACCTAGCTCTCCCTGGCGAAGTAATGCCTCTATTGGCAGTCCCGCCAGGGTTGAAAAAAGAGCCAGCGTAGGCCGGGGGTGGTTTTAGTACGTAGGCATCACATGAGACTGCTTGTCCGGTGAATCGTGCATGCTAGTAGGTCGGTCTGCTAGGATCTTTAGAAGATTTACACCTCCATGGCGAATCCAAAAAAAAAACACACACATTATGAAAGAAATACAATAAAGAAAATGGAAAAAATGACCATAAGAATAATTTAATCTATTTTCCTTTTTAATGTATTAATGATTTTTATAAAAATTTAAGATAAAAAATTTAAAATTTTTTTTTCGTACACCGCACTGACTCAACACCGCACCGCAAGACTGCCTCACAAAATGAAATGTCGAAAATTGCTTGAAAAGCTATGAAACCATCCTTAAGTTAGCTGTGCATACTCTCTGATCAGTGTTGAAAAGTAGCAAAAATTTACGTAAAAAAAAGTTAAGTTCCAACTTCGTCGCTTCGCAGGCTTTATACGCTTCGGCTTCAATAGCTTTGTTTGTTATTTAAATGTTTTCGCTCATTTTAAATTATTTGCATGCTCAAATGAAAGATACACATATCTTGTATTAATAACTGTAAATTCCTTTTAGCATTTTTTAATTTGTGTTAAGCACAAGCAGATTTAATGAGTAAGTATGAACTTAATATGAAATATTAAGTTGCTTACTTTTTTTCGGGTTAATATATTTATTCATTAAAATTAATTAAAATGCATTTTGTTATCAAAATTATAAAATGAAATTGGATCGAACCAACCAATGTATCATATTGATTTTGTTAAAAAAAATTAAATATTTTTAAGGCATGATTATTATTGTTCAACTTAAATGCAATTTAAAATAAACATATTTAAACTAATTATTTGCAAGATTTCTTCTATATACTTTTATTTATTAATACAAAGAAGTCATCCGATGTTGTTTGGCTCTTATTTTTTTTCTAAATGAAAAACTTCGATTCTGTTTTTTGATTATGTTTATTTAGACCTTTAGAATTAATTGTGTTAAGTCGAGAAGATGATATCGGACAAATGGGCGCCGCCACAATTGATTGCCATACGGGCTCGTTTTATGGCATTTTCCATCACTTCGGCGAGCGTTTCGGGCGATAAATTCTCGCATTCGTGTCCTTGAGGGCTTCCAAGGTCTCAGGCTTGTTGATGTAAACACGGGACTTCAAAAAACCCCATAAAAAGAAGTCCGAGACCGTTAAATCAGGCGATCTGGCGGGCCAGTGCAAATCGACGAATTGTTACGCAAAAAAATAGACACAATTATTCCGCGTTCTTGGGGAGTGTATCGCTCTATGGCTTATTCACTTGTATTCTGTATCTGTCTAGTCCACAAATGTCAAAACAGATTTGACATTGGCGGCCATTTGCAAAAATGAGAGCATCTTCCAATAGGGTGATGTCTTTTGTGCCACCTTGTAGTTGCTGCACCCAAGATGAAGAACCACTGGTTTTTTTTTTAAATGGAAGATGGTTGTTCCAGGTTATAAGATTGAACACACTAACTTTACAATTTTATTATTACACATTTGCTTTATCTGTTCATATTTGCCCATATAGAATTATTAAATTATTATTATTATTAATATATTATTATTAATAATATATACAAAATTGTATAATAAAAAATTGCATGGTGACTTGTCAGCTCTCGTGATATTTGTGGATTCTAAAATAACATTAAATCAAGCAGGTACAGGACACTACTGCCTCAATCATTAACAATTCATAGGAGCAACTAATGTGTGGAAAAAATTTCCGCCATAGTTCAAAAGTAGTGTTATAAGTAAATTTAGCTGAACAAACATATTCAATTGTGAGTCGAACGACAACCAGATCAACAATACGACCAAAACAAAAAAACTTTCATCAGTTCAGGCTGAAATCTTACTTATTTAAACAAAAAACAATGATGAGGATCAAAATATTTTAATGCTTTATCAGAGATCGCGGAAAGGCCAACCAGATTGAGATTAATTTGACACGCGGAGCCATTTAGAAACATAAAGGAACATATACGATTAAACAATTAAAAAGAAGGAGTTCGAAGCCAATCACCAAGAGCCGATGGCAAATGGAATTGGACACGACGGCTACTTTTCGAAAGACACGTTCTCAACCGTGGATGTCTATCATTCATTCGGGAAATTGGGTTGTTACGTGATGCAATAGATGATGTAAGATTAGACCTTAGCTTAAGTGACATGCAGCAGGAGCATTTTAAAGATCTAAAGGATAACTTAACCGACAAGTATAACACCAAGTTAGCACATCGAGATGATGGACAACTGGAGGAGCAGCTGGAAGAAGTACACAAAATTATTCAAAAACATAGGAACTACTGATGATGGAACCATTTACAATCACCACCTTGGAACTGGATATTTTACTGTCTTATAGTGGCTTTACAGTGGCTCGTATCACGAATTTTCGGTTTTGTGCTTTACAGTGCTATTTTGGCATCACGAACAACGGTTTTTTGTTTTGATTATGTATGGCGCGCAACAAAAATGGAAGAAGAAGACACCTGGCAATCACAAAAAAAGACGAAATTTTCAAAATGCGGCCAACTTACACTGAAAAATTGCCCATCAATGCTTAGAAAAAACCGAATCCAAGTATATCAATTTGAGATTAGAATCTCTCAATCGAATCACGTCTACAACAACAACAGGGAACTCGAATCAATAGTCGCGTCTTCATAGTTTCGAATCTTAGCTCACTGTAAAGTCACTATTTAGGGGCCAAGAAACGATACAACGATTGTAATACAGCATTTACATATGTGTGTGTGATACAGCATACAATAAATGCAATGAAGTTGTAAAACGTCCATTTTTCTCTTCTTTTAAAGTGTGCAGACGACTATCGGTTCAGCAATTTCGGAGTCCATAAGCGCCTTACATGTATACATACGTCCGCTTTTATATATATAGATTATCCAAGAACAAAATGATAATTTCAATACAGTTTTTTTATTTGTATAATCAACATTCAAACTTTTTTTTAGCTTAGTTTGCAATTGAATATGAAAGAATAAAATTATTTCTTGGGAACTAACACAGTTGTGTGTTGTTACAAGTGTTACTGAAATTATGTTAAATTTTGCAGTCACACAGTTCAGCCAATTCTTACTTATAATACTATGCACTCTAGAGAAGAGTATAAAAAAGGTGCATACAAAACTGTATTGTGCCCCTCAAATTGTGCCTACATTTGATATTCAAACTCTGTTCTTTGTTGCTACTCAAACTGTGACAGAGTAACCATATCTGATATCTGGCATTTGTCGCCGTTCGGTTGGATGCAACTCGGACAAGAAGAAGCATAGCGCGGAGCGCGTTGCTGCGGCCCCGTCGTGATGTTTTATAGTCATTGTTCCTTTCTCGCTCATGGTGCACCAGTACCACTAAAAGTTATTATGATACACGTCAAGAAAAACATACAAACAAACCTGCTATACATAAATATTGGACATCATTAACAAATTGGACTCCCGTGGATTTGCTAGAATATCTTCAGATGACCAAAATACTTCTTCTTTTTGCAAATTCCTTAACGTTTAAAATGTGTTTCTTGGCGAATCTCTCTTTGGTATCAATAATTTGATTTCGAATTGGTTTTGGCTGTTATTATTACATGCCAACTTTCATGCTGATTTGTCAAACGTTGTTGGAGTGAAAAGCCGTTAAACATTTTTTCTCGTCCTATTTTATACATGTCTATAGATTAAATGTGTGGATGACAATAATGCACCACCCCTTCCTCTCAAACAAAATTTTCTCTTATCTAGCATATGCATAACATATAAAATATTTACTTATTTTTAAATTTTGGTTTATATGGGAGGTACCTCTGGGATCTTGAAATTTACAAACTGAGGGACTAGGCTCGTCTCATCAATCTGATCAAGAATATATATATAGAGATGGTAAGAAAGGAAGCATATACAATGGCGTATACAGCTGTCAATGTAGGGGGAGCAACCCTTTTTTTTTTTGGTTAATTTTTTAACTTTTATATTTCATAGTTCAATGAAAGATGTATATACTCTACTTATTCACATACCAATGATATTATTAGACATCATTAGAATTAAGTTTTAGTGTAAAGTTTAAAAACCATACTAGGTGGGTTTTTGATAAATTTTTCACAAAAAAATAGAGGTATTAAGTTAGCAAATACCAGGTTTTTTATTTAATTCCCCATTTAGGCAATCTTCGCTCATCGTAGTCCTTAACCATGTTTTTACTCTTCTTATGGTACTGGAAGATCTCTCTACCGATGCATTACGCATGGTAGCGCCAGCAAAACGCCAATTGCTTTTTGAATCTTTCAAAAAAATCTGCATTTTCGTAAGCAGAAATTAAATCTGCTGGCTCTTTGTTACTCCACCATTTATACCGAATATCTAACTCACTTTCGATACCTCCAAGTTCATAAAAAGTAATTGCATAACATATTTGCGATTTGATTTTTCTTTCAAGCCAAGGCTTAGGACATGTGCTGGATATAAAACAGTTAAATTAATTACTATATTATTTTCCTATGAAAGCCCTTGTTTGAATGCAAATGTCAGTGCGTCTAGATAAGGCAGAAAAATTGCTCGCCGGAAGTATTTCTTTGCCGTTGTAAGAGGAGGGTTCGTCCTATTTTGTTGCTTTTCTGCAACTCTGAGCACACAAACATCGAAGGAAGCTTCATGTGCTAATTCTAAACACTCTTTAAAAATTTCATGAATATAATTTCAGGTGCTGATCTATGCGTTTCAATGACATTCAAAATTTTAAGTATGCGACCTCTACATTTTATAATGTCGTTGCTTTTGGACTTCATAACATTCACAACTGGTTGAAGAAGTTACATCCAATCTAACTTCCAGAACTCAAAAAGTTATCTTTAAAGCAGCTTTATCTAAGACTATTCGTGTAACTTCTGGTGTGGATTGTTAACTCATCTTAACTTTTTGCTTTCTATTAACCGATTAACTTAATTTCATTTGTTCTCATTTTTGGTAATTTTGGGAAGTGGCGTGTGATAGTTTAGTAGTTTAATTAAAAAAAAAAATAAATATATTTTTTTTCGATTATTATGTCCGACAGCGGACCCTCCTGCCCACCCTCTAAAGATGCCCTTGAGCATATCTGATATCTGGCATTTGTCGCCGTTCGATTGGATGCAACCCGGAGGAGCGTATAGCCAATGATAACCTGGTTTTTGAGTATTTTTTCTTGTGTTCTTTTTTTTTTTTGTGTGAAAAAGAAAGAAAAGTTAATGGTGGTAGTGGTCATCATTAAAGAGGTCAGTACCAAGGATGTGTAGTGAAGAACAATAATTAAGTTTGCAAAGCTTCTTGTAATAATGAACAAACCTGTCATGGAAGAAAGATTCGTTGTCTCTATCGCTCTTGCGTAACGTTATTGTTTTCACCTGTGTTTGTTTGCACTCTTTGTCCGTCTGTGTCCTTTGCTGGCGTCTTCACATTCAATTGCGAATTGAATGTTCAGTGAGAAGGAGGTTACATTTTTATGTAGTGACTTTGATTTAAGTAAATAAAATAAACTAATAGAAAGCTAGTTGAAAATGTATAACGTAAGTATTCATTGGATATACGAGGCCTGTTCAATAAGTACCCGTGTTTGACGATAGAGGACGTTCCTGAGTGAACTTAGTGTTATCATCGTGTGCTGCCATCTATCTATAAGATGACGCTAATACAATTTCAGACTGATTGATAGGTTTGTTTCGATTTGGCAGCCATCCGAGTCAGACGTGTTTCGTGATTTTCGCTAAGATGGAAAAAGAGCAGTATCGTTCAGTAATTCGCTTTTTGTTTTTGGATGGGAAAAAATGCGAGGAGATAAAAGCAAAGTTGGATGCACGTCGCCATCTATGACCACAGTTTCATCACGTTGACGCACCAGCACATTCATCTGCTGTTGTCTCCGCCAAACTGCATGAATTGCGTTATGAATCGCTGCCGCACTCCCCGTATTCACCCGATCAGCCTCCCTGCGACTATTTCTTGTTCCCGTACATGAAGAAATGGCTCGCGGGAAAGTTAAGCTCAAACGAGGAAGTCATCGCCGAAACCGAGGCGTGTTTTGGAGAGTTCGACACATCCTATTTTTTGGAGGGGTTAAAAAAATGACCGAAACGTTGGGAGAATTGTATCTTTCTAAAAGGGGACTATGTTGGAAAATAAAAAATATTTTTTTGAAAAAAATGGTGTCTTCATTTCTAACACGGGCATTTAATGAACCGGCCTCGTATTTACAATTTTTAAAAAATGTTTTTTAATTACATTTAATAACAAAATGAAGCAAAAAGACGCCACCTCCAACGGCAGTGACAACGCCAACGACGACAACAACAAACTAAAGAAATAGAGAAACTAAATTTATCAGCTAATGAACCAGATTATTATTAAAGAAACACATCTGCGTCGGCAAAGAGTGCGTGAGAGGTAGCGGCAGAGACAGCAGCAGTGGCCTGCGTGGCAACATCAGCAGCTGAATCTGCTAAGAAGACTGCTTGAGGTTGTCACCCGAAGTATTGCTGGGGCAGCTGCACGGACCGCACCCACCAGTAGTATAAGCATTGCTTGTATTGGCAGGAATGCTTCTGGTAGAATTGCTCGGAACAGAAGCAATGTTGCTCGTAACAATGCTTCCAATAAAAGCAATACCACTTCTGTCCCGAACCTTATTGATTTCATAAACAATATTTCTGATATGATACGTTTTTTAATCTAAACATTAACTAACTTTACTATCTTAAATTAACCTAACAAGTCAATGCCTCTGCTGGGACAAGCACTATCTAAGATGCTAGGTGTCATCTTTCTATTGGCTATGTCGGGCAACTGGTTGGTGGCTTCATTCAGAACAGACAAGAGATAAGTTATATTTATCTAATTATTTTTACGGTATTTTTAGGGATTGTGATGCATTGACTATTATTTTTTAACTTATATTTAAATAATGTCTTATGGTATAGGTAAAAGAATACATACCATTTTTTTTTTGGCAAACCTGCTTTTTTGAAGCAGTGTCTAATTATTTTCATTTCAAGTTTTACTAAATTCTGTTATGACATTAAGAAATAAAATTGATAATGATACGAGTTGATTAAAATACTTTACTGTACTGATACTTTGAACCACTGGATGTATTGACGGTGTTACATTCGGGTAAAAGAGAAAACCAAACCTGTAAGATATTCAATCTTCAAAGGGAGAAATGGGAAAAAAACACAACACATAAAATATTCAATTCAATTCTTTATTGTACAAAATACATGAATGACTTAATAATAATATTAATATATAATTATACAGAGTTTAATTATTACTTAATGTAAACTTACTGGGATATTAAATTTTGGATGTAAATTAAGATAGAATTAACATTACAAAATGGTAGATAAAAGTTAAGAGTAAAACTTAAAGAACTAAAGACTGGTAATAAGTAAAGCTAAAATAATAAATATAAATGGAAAAATGCTTGCCATGCAAACAAAAAGCATTATAACGAATAATTAAGTGGATTATAGTATCTTGGTAAATTATATATGAAATTTTTTTTTACAAAATCATTTTTTTAAATCTATATATAGAAACATACATGAAGTTGTACTTAATAACAAAGTATTATACACAAATAACATTATTCATATGAAAATTAAGAAATTAATACAGAAATATTCAGATCAGATTATACCCTACACAAGCTTCATTCGAAATACATGGTAAACAGACTGCTCATTAACAACCCTGCTTTCTGGAATACATTTTAATAGAACACAGAATTTCCAAAAACATTTTCAATATTTGATTGAACATCAACAAAAACCATCGAACATACGCAAATTCTATCAAACATTGAAAAATGGAAAATTTCCCATGTCCAGTCTATGTACCACTAGCAACCTGCCCTGCTTTGCATGGGTGTAATTTGCCTGTAATGGCAGTAAATGCTTTTTTCATAAATTTTTAAATGCTGTTTTTCACTATTTTCATGTAAAAACCTGGCGATATTTTAACGAATATGCAAAGTCCATTATAAGGCATGATGAGCTCTATTAGTCAATTAATAAATAAATATGTAGTACACCCAAACTTCCTTGAGTATTTCCCTTAAATAACTTACAGGTTGATTTGTTGTTTTTACAAGATCCTTCATGTGATGTGATGATATATATTGATGTTTCTCGAAAAATTTAAAAATCATATTCATAAATTTATTTAATATATTCAAAATTATATTGAAACCATTTGTGTTATACTAAGATAGATGAATTACTTGACATTGGGATTGCCAATGTGGATCGCCTGTCTATTTCACGGGCAATTACAACATATTGCCGCACCTTTTTGTCAAGAAAAACGCTATTCTAGCTAATAAAATTTGACATAATTTTTGTTCTTACAATATAAATTTATTTATTTGCTTCCAAAAACAATTTACAATTATATTAAACTACATAATTTAAACAAATAAAGAACATACAATACGACATTGACGCTGTGGTCGTTTGTCTGAAAACTAGACTATATTAAAACATAAAGAAAAACAAACAAAAATTCACTTAAAATTAATTTTCTATAACTTAAAGCTGCGCTGATTAATATAACTAAATTTTTCCATTCACCATTGGCTGTACCATTTAATATAGCTGATATTTCTACCTCACCTAAATTATATTTCTTAAAATACTCGTATCTAAGTATAACGAATTTTGTTTAATTTCCCTAAGAAATGAATAATGTTCTCAATTTCATTAAGGTTGCAAAGTATACAATTCAAATTTCTATGACATTATTTTGTAATTGTCATTCACATAACTTCTCCCAGTGTAATCTTCATACCACATCTACTTAGCCCACAGTTTTTCCCTACTTTAATTCTTTCATTTTCTAATTACTACTCCATGTCTTCCTACTTAACCTTGCACTTTTTATATAAATACTGACATTGCTGGAAAACTCCTGCACTCTCTCAAACCAGGATACCTGTTTTCCAACACTTTTCTAGTCATTTTATACGGTAGTCCAGTAGTCTATCGTCAGTGTATTCATATAAAGTTTTCTGAATGTATGACAAGAGCAAATCTAGAGTGTATCTATGTAAATATTTCAAAAGTTCATTGAGCATTCGGAAACAATTTCAAATTAATCTGATCTTACATTTCTTTTTCAATTGATGTTAAAAAAATTCATTTTTCAGTGATTTACTTAACTGCATACCCTGCATATAATATGTTTACGGATATCGGCCATGAATTAAGATTTAACAAAGGTACTCCAGATATATCTTGAAGTGTTTTGAGAATCGGCAAACGACACTAATGTCCATTCCAAGCTCGTAGCTGAAGAAAAGTTTTGATAGAGAGATGATAGACAGTCACATCGATATACCTATATAACACTATATTAGACTCTTCTACAAGGATATAAAAAATTGCGATCTTATTTAATGCTGGCAATTGGGGTTCAAGCATGGCATTACCGTCATATTTCATTTTGTCGCTTCACAAACAAACAATCATTTCTTAATAAGAACCAACCACTTTAAAAGGACTGTCGACACAAATAGCGGTTGTAAAACCAATGCAACGAACTCCGACAAATAAAGAACCATTAAATCAAGAAGTTTATAATGATTTATCAATGACTGAAGAAGAAGATGATGAAATGGAAGATAGTGAGGAACAGCAACTTCCTCTATAACATTCCAATTTGCATATACTGAAAGGTCAGTTCACCACGAATTCTAACATTGACGAAGGAGCCAACGAGGTAATACGTTGGAACCTTTGAGACTGCTCACCTCGAGTACTACAAGGTCACAACCAGGAAGAATGACAATAAAACCAGGAGCCCCTAATACGTCTTCAAATCAACAATCGTCTAGGGATTCCAATGTGATTTTAGAACCACAAATACCTGGAGTGACACAAGTGCAACAGTATAGATATCTAAGCACTGTAAAACAACAGCAACAAAATGCTTTGATGATCCAAATTGGAAATTTTTTTAAAAGTTGTGATATTTTTAATGCAAATATTGCAAAATACCATAATAATGGCAATAAATTATTAAAATACTTATAATATATACTAACTAAACTAAAAACCAGAAAGAAGGTTATCTTTGGCTTTGACAAAGATGTAATACTCTTCACGCTCCTTTGAAGGAGCGTGCTGAAATATTATACATATTAATGATTTGACTTACATTTAGGGTAGAGTCAGTACTCATACTAATTTCAATACACTAATAGTCACATGTAGATGGCGCATGACTATTAGAATGACATATGTATCACATAAGTTTTGTGAAATTTAGTGATTGTAAAATTGTATGGTGTCATCATCAGCTGTTTATTTGTGAGGGCGAAACTTGACTAAAAATAATTGAGAATGACCAAAATCTTAATACATTCTATTCATTATTTTGTTTCGTCTGATGATATTTCATCGCACCAGTTATGTAAGAGGCATTCACTTATATCATCTGTTTTTAAGAAGTTTCACTTCTATCACGTGTACGATGCAACACGCGTTTTTTGTTCCACTTCTTTTTTGTCATATTGTTATTAGTTTTAAGTCTTCTCTTTGTTTCTTGTGTTCAATAAGGCCAGTTCATTTTAGAACAGAGATCGTTGCGTAAAATCCGGTATTCTATACCCCACGGACCTTGTAATCTTGCGCAACCAGAAAAACACTTCTGGTTTCGACACTTACTTATATTAATGAAACCACTATAATGGTATCAAGTAATACTTCGTAAGATATATTGTTTCTGATACTATTGGATTTATCTATTGCTGTTATTATTCTTTGACAATTGTTTATTATAATCATCTTTTATATCTCGGCTTTCTTTTTCCTTCGGATCTGTTGTTTTATTTGGTTTTGCAGTAGATCGAGGTCATAATTATAATTTAAATTGAGCCCAAATAATAGTTTAAAACAATTCTTAGTTCTGCTTTTTCCGAAATCCATCATATTCTGTAGGCATTGCTCTAGTAGCTTTACGCTTTTATTGGGAGCCATATCTTTTGTTAAATCCATATCCAAATCATCCTTAGTTTGATCATCATAGTGAGCTGCAATTGAATCTATGTTGATTAAACATGAGACCACCGGATAGGTCATCTTCATTATGCCATTCATATAAAATAACTTCTTGGCCTTGTATTTTCATATTTTTAAAGGAAACTGTTGATATTGAAGCTTTGTTGCAACATAAATGTGTTTGCCCTTAACTTTGACAAATTACCAATACTGATACATAGTATTGAGATTTGCAGACTTATAAACCACGCATCATAAGTTTAGCTCGATTAAAGAAATTGTTGTCTTATTTAAATGATAAAATTATGACCAGATTTAATTTGCTTCATTGAGGTCAAGATGTTGGCTGCTTCATCATCATGTAGTCTTTGATGCGGTTTAAAATATTTTAAAACTTATTGTCCTTGTAAATTATATAAAAAATATTCTAAGAGCCATTATCTTGTTTGCTATTAAGTTTGATTTTGGCTAATTTATTTATAGGTAATAAGCACCAAAAGTCTGTTTGCGGATTTCTTCCAGCAAATGGAGAATCCATTTTAATATTAGTTGATCCAATTAAATCGGAGCTTATATTATTCATTGAATTTATTGTACTTTCATTAAAATCGTTTGATTCAGAGGATAAAGATTCTGATAAATTTGTTGAGTTTTCACTAATCTTTGCTTATTCATAATTGTCTGAAAGTTCAATGTGACTAAACGATGTCAGCGCGCTTTCAAAACGAGTCGTTTAAGCTTTGTGTTTTGCTTCGGTTCAAATTATTATCATTTTCGTTTTTAAAAATACATTAAAGATATTACATTATTTGCCCAGAAAAGTTCCATCTTTCAGAGCTATTTCCTTTTTCAATAGATTTTTTTTTTGAAGATTTGTATAAGTCTTCGTTTGCGCGGTAACCAAGTTTTCCAATATAAAAATATTCTATATAATTCATCATAGACCATTTTTGATGAATTCGATAACCAAGCGTCTTATGATCTGTTCTTTTGGTTCATAAAGAGTTGGTTTTAGTAGATGTAGTTGTTGTTGTAAAAAGTTCGTTGATATCAGCCGGTTTGGGCATTATCGATTATTGTTTGTTATTTACTTATTTATGTGCTTTTAATTTTTTGTTGCAGTCAATTCATATAGAGAAAAAAACGCTGCGTTCAAATGACATTTATTTACTCTTCTTCTTCGTGGAAAACATGCCCAAAGAAAGAAAACAGCAACTGCCTCCTCAACAATAGGCTCTTGCTGAAATAGATACCCGGGCAGACGTTACTCTGCCTCTCGTTCCCAAAGATTTATTGGTTAGCTATAACATTTTTACTATGATTTCTCGTCAAATGTTTTTGAAAATCCTCTTTATTCGTTAAAATAAATAAAAGTTTTCAAGGGCAGTGGTCTATTTATTGCTAAAATCTAAAAAACAAATCGAAATTAGCCCAAAAGTGGTGTCCTATTTTTAGCTAATGATAATATGATAATATGGAAAAATATGAAAAAATATGAAAGGCCGTACACCCTGTGACCTCTCTAATGCGGACAGTCGACTTATTTATACTTGTGATGAAGATTTTTCAATATTTCAAAATGCATATGTGCAAATTATTAACAAAAATGCTAAAACAAAAACAATGAGAACAAACTTATTCTGCAATGAAGGAACAAATATTAAAGATACACGAGAAGACCTTACATACTGCAATTGAAAAGGTAACGCAAATATTTAAAACGGAATATTACTATCCGGATTACCAGAAGATAATACAAAATATAATAAATGAATGTAAGATCTGTAATCAAAGCAAAGTAAAACATCGAGATGTAAGCATACCATTCGAAATTACATTAGAACCTTTAACAATAAGGGAGAGATACATAATTGATTTATAATATATTTATCATGCATTGACTTATATTCAAAATTTGCAGCCATTATAGAAGTTCAAAGCCGAGATTGGCTTGAAACCAAAAGAGCCCTAATCAAGATATTTAATGACATGAGAAAGTCACAGTTGATTGCTTATATATAATTGGCTTAAAGAGAAAAATGTATAACTTATGATAACAACGAGTGAAACAGGAATTGCGGATGGGGAAAGATTACATAAAACTTTAAATGAGAAATACCGAATTGTCAATACCAATGATAATATCGTGAATAATGCAACAGCAGTGGAAATAACATTATACACACGAGTTTAACCATAAAATGATACACAGCACAACCAGATGTACACCATCTGATATATTTTTGTATTCTCAGGTCCACCAAAAATAAATGTGCAGGCGAATAAAGGAAATAGAATCATTAGGATTAATGAAGACCTTTAGGAACGTGAGATTGATTTAAATTATAGGGAGGCACCTAAACACAAATTAAAATTACAAAACCCATTAAGAGTAACTCACAATGTATAACAGATAGATGAAAAACATTATGAGGAAGAGAGTAAATGAAATAAGGTCATCCATTACAAAGTCTAAGAAAAAGAAAAAGTATAATAAAAGCAAGTACATACATTCCACAGGGAAGTGGAACTACACAACAACAGCAACAATGATGATTACAATATTATGCACTATGATGACAGCCAACGGCCAGATCATCGGGATTTTAGTCAATGTAACAGCAATTGAAATGACCTATAATAACTTAATAGAACAAAGTAAACATTATCAAAATATACCACAAGTTCCTTACCTTCTAGACAAATTAAACAAAGAAATGAGTGGAATAAGGGTTATCCAGAGGAATAAAAGAGGTTTATTTAATATTGTAGGAAAAGGTTATAAATATTTATTTGGAACACAGAACATTTGACTTTACTGCGTACGCCGAAGACTACACAATAGTTCACCGGTTAAGTAAACAACAAAGCACATTGAATATTGATCCATTATTTGCAGATATCAAACAATGGTGCTGATATTCTAGTGCATCACTCTCTGTGAACAAATGCAAAGACAAACTGCAGCTTCGTTATACAATCAATAAACTTTGCACTGCACAATGTTAACTAGCTAAAAATACTTAGGATCACTATAGATAAAAAATATAGATGGGACAAACACATCGAAAATCTCATGTTACAACTGTGCAAAAGACTAAAAATTCAGTTGCAACACCCATATTATCATACACAAAATGAAAGCTACACTAATGTCAAAAATTGACTATGGCTTACATTTATACGGAAAGGCACCCAATTCAACTCTTAACAAACTCAAAACTATATACCACTCGGCAATAAGCATTTCGCACCACACCAATCAATAACCTTCTATTCGAAGCAAACATACTACCAATCGAAAACAAAACGACTCAAGCAATACTCAAAAATTTCAAAATTGTACTGTTCTCCAAACACTCCCCCATTGAATAAATATACAAAAATATTATTAATTCAAAGAGATAACCGAAACTGCTATCCTTCCTTCAAGAAACTGTAGAACTATGTCACAAATTAAAATTAAAAATAGCACCTATCACAACCAAAAAAACATACCACCTTGGTCTCTGAAAATTATAACTGATACATCCCTTCCCAACTCTATAAAAGAAGATACCCCGCCGGAAATCTACCAGCAGAAGTTCAAAGAAATCCAGAACTCTATGCCCAATCGCACATTTCCTTACACTGATGGGTCGAAGTCTACTGACGGAGTATCATTCAGTGTTACGAACGAAACAAAAGTGATAACATATCAGTTATCACCCCCTTTTTCATCAGTCTTCACAGCTGAAATCTCGGATATATTCATAGCAAGTTCCTAAGCATTGAAACAATGCGGAAAATTCATCATCTGCACAGACTCTCTCGCCTCATTATAAGCAATAGGAAATATAAACAGTCAAAAATATTATGCTTCATCCATCAGGAAAATATTAGCCAGAAGTAATAAATTATTACTGGTATGGATCCCCGGATATTGCAATATTACAGGAAATGAACTAGCAGATGAAACTGCCAGGAATGCGTACAAGTTCCCTCTTACCATGACAACTAAAAATCTAAGCATTACAGATATCAGTAACCCCAATAGAACAATAACAATCAGTTTCACAGTAAACATATCACTTACCGACACAATAAAACTAGTGAGACTAACACTTGGTCACAGAATCCTAACTCACAGATTTATAATAAATAAAACCCCGCCAGCAATCTGCACCAACTGCAATGCAATCCTAACCATAACCCACATCCTTTTAAATTGTCCCTTATTTCAACAACACAGATCCCAATTCCTTAACTATTCATCACTACAAGAAACTATGTCCTTTAGCAACATTAAACAAACAATAGCATTTCTTAAAAATACTAATTTGTACCACAAAATATAACATGTTTTTAAAAAACACAAATCTATAATATATAAGTTTTATTTTAATTACATGTAAATATCTCATAGATTTAATTTATTTTTAATAGCTTTCGAGCTAAAGGCCTTTGTCGCTAAAAAAGCTCTTAAAAAAACAACTAAGTTATAATTTATAATTATAATATTAGTTCTAAGAACTAATAATAATAATAAGAACTGAGAATCATGTACAGTATATCGAACCAAATATCATAATAACGTGGCATATAACTCCAACGACATTAATACAAGACTGTAAAATAAATGATATTAAAATTAAAGGCAATCAAATGATAACTGTACTCTTGAACTATTTGATGTGTCTGTAACGAATCTACTTAATCTCATATTATACAATAGCAATTTACTCTCAAAATAATGTAACAAAGATGAAACCAATATCATATATTGAAACAAAAGAAGCTCTTTTGTTAAACAAAAAGAGAATGATACATTTAAGATAAGCATTATTATTACACATTACTCATTATTATTGTACTTGTATACCATATTCAAATTTAAGAATATCCCAAGAAGAATATTCATAGGAACAATAGCGATTCGGTCGAATGACCAAAATGAAACAAACAACACAAGTAATGACATGAGAGATATACCATTATTGTATCCAAAAAATAATGATTTGCAAAAATGTGAGGACACATTTCAATCAAGGTGTGGAGAAGTGACATACGCAGCTTTTGTGCAAGAAGATATGTACAAGTGAATGTTATGGTCCATAACTTATGGACAATAACACGGATATATTGAAACACAAAGCTGACACATTACTTCATTACAAAAATGGCTATAAATGTACGCTTATACAAACCTACAAAACTCCTATTGAAAAACGCAATAGCTCAGAATGAAAGAACAATTCTGGGCAAATTAAGTAATATCTTTGATGTATTTATTAAAAATGAAAATGATAATAATTTGCACCGAAGCGAAACGCAAAGTTTGAACGATTCTTTTTGAAAACGCATTGACATCGATCAGTCACAATGAATTCTCAGACGATTATGAAGAAGCAAACATTAGTGTAAACTCAACAAATTTATTAGAAACTTTATCGTCTGAATCAAACAACTAATGAAATGTAATAAATCGAATGAATCAAAGAAACTCCGATTTCATTGGATGAACTAATATTAAAATGGAACCTACATTATCTGGAAGAAATCAGCAACCAGAGTCTTGGTGCTTATTACCTGTAAAGGGATTGGCCAAAATTAAACTAAATAGCAAACAAGATAATGT
>JBAMAV010000263.1:0-33444 GCA_037043315.1 Amiota communis
GCATTTAGGAAGAGTCTTGGCAGCTAAAGCTTGGCGATGAAGATTTAATGCGATGTTAGTGCTGACGGGTTCTTCTTCCATTTTTACCACAGAATGAAATAGGGAATTAAAATTTATTTTATGATTTTATATTTTATTTTGTTATTTAATATGAATAGTAAATTGAATTGTATTGAAAAGTGGAAGTCTTTTGCGGACCACATTTTAGCTCTTGCGGACCACTGGTTTGGAACCACTGCTTTAGATTGATGAGAAAAGAGTTGTGATGACTGGTACTTGGTACCTAAATAATTATTTTTGAGCTTTTAGTACATTATCTACATTATTATGTTTCTTTACAAAATAAAACTTATTGACTTAAAGATTATTTTTTCACTTATTTTATTACAAGATGTTTACATACGGTAGTGACACAAATATTTCTATATCATATTAGTATTTAGAAACCTCTTTTAAAACTCGATTCCGACCATTTTGTGTAGCAGTTTCACTTTAATAGTGTGCTTATATAAGGTGAGGCACATTACTTTTTTTTTGTTTCTGGTTTTGTTGTTAACCTTATTTCGTTTTGTGTTTATCAATTTCAAAATTTGCCGCTGATGCTATTTTGATGTTTTTTGTTTGTTGTTAAAATTGTTTGTGTTGCTACTGTTTTTTTCTTTATATTGTTTTGTTATTAATTCTTTTGTTGCTTTTTTCCAATTTTTTTTATATATTTTTTTTCTTGTCTCTGGTTGTGTTGTTAATATTATATAATATTATTTTGTGTTTGTTGATTGTTATATAGCTCTTGACTGCCCAGACTGTTATGTGGTTATGTGGCTCATTTCTTCAATTTATTATTTTAGTCTGACGTTCTTAGATTAATAACAGATACTTATATGTGTAATTATATCAATATTTTTTTTTTTAAAATTCATAAATATAAAAAATAAGTACGATTTTTGACTGAAAATTATCATTTTTTCGCTCTCTTTATTGATTTAATTTATCATAACTTTTGAATGGTTCGTGTTAGAAGAAAACTGTTTCGTGTTCAGCATGCCCAAATTAACAAAGAATAGGTGCTTACATTAATGTTATATTTTTTTTTTTTTTTGTCGCGCAGTGCAATCTGCACTAGTAATCACAAAAATTGAATATATCATTACTTTTAAATAGTACGTGTTAGAAGAAAACTGTTAACTGATTCGTGTTCAGCATGCCCAAATTAATACAGAATAGGTGTTTTCATTCATGTAATAATTTTTTTTTTTTTTGTCATACAGTGTAATTAGAATATAATGTATTAATCGTACTTTCATTTTCTGTTTAAATTTATTTTAAAAAACATTTCATTTTTGTTATATAATTTCGGTAGAGTTGCCAGACAATTAATTACCACTGTGGCAACGCTAATCTTTTATGCAATTTACTCAACTCAATCGTCGCACAATGTTATGCAAATGTTCAAATTTTTTATATGGACTAACTGTCACTTAGTTTATGCAGCGGTTGTTTATGCAGTTTATGCAATCTCGTGAAGAACCCAACTATTTCGCAACCCACTTTAATTCTAGTTAATAGAATTTCATAACGGATCATTAATACTTATAGTATGTTCAGACAGCGTGTTCTGATTGTGCGAGTTCTGGTTACCCGTTTTTTGTCACCGAGCTCTGAGTTGCGAGTTCTGAGTAGCTGTGTTTTGTTTTGTTTTGTTTTTGTTTTCATTACACACACAAATGTACAAATGGAACGTTGTGGCAATTGTGCAAAATAAAAATTTAAATTTTGTGAAAAATACATGATTTAGAACATTTTGCAGTGTATGCACATAGTTCTGGCATTTCCCTTTTTCATTCCTGCTACATATTTTGTTAATAGAATAAAAAATTATAAATTAATATTTTTCTTAAATATATTATCTGCTATCATCAGCTGTTTATCGACTATCGACAATCACCTAAAAGAGTCCAAATTTTACCAACGCTTTTTAGACTGACCATGTCAGGCCAGCGAGTTCAGGCAGAACTCGCATGAGAACACGAGTTCTGAGCTACACCAAGAACTACAAATTTCGTTCATTTTCCTTGTCGTTGTTGTAATTTGAATTCGAGGTCTCGTGCGAGTTCTCCAGAACTCGAGTTCTGCATTGTCTGTATGCACTATTAGTCTAAAAAGTTCGTAAACAAATAAGAGGACAAAAAGGAAATAATGTAATAAGAATAATAGTAGTTCATAGCGGATCATACATACTTAATCTAATAAGAGTTAATATAATATAAAATTCATAAACGAATAATAAAAAGAGATAATGCAATTCAATTAACAGATCATAAATACTTATCTTAAGGAACACATAATTTTATTATGGTTGCCCTAGCAATAGCTCATAAACGAATCAGAGCAGATGATACAATTTATTACCTATATCATACCATGCTACGTTAACTTATTGATTTATCAGTTACTTACCGACGTACACCATAAATGTAGCTAATAGAAAGACACTCAAAGAGAGCGATTATGAGTAAGGGAAAATTGCCAGCAAAGCTGTCCATCAATTGAAATATATAACTGCCAGCTCCATTAGCAAAACACATCGAAATTAAGCAACAAGATAAACACAATGCCTATAAGTACATACAAATTTCAATAATTACAAACAAAAATATATCAAGTAAATAAAAAAGAGCTGCATGAGTGCACTGAAAATGGCGTTTGAGTTACTCATGTCAAAAATGAGTGAGTGAGTTTTATAACCGGTTATGAGAGTAACTGATGCTGCAGTAACCAAAACCTAAAGAATTCAATGAATAAAGTGCCTATCATAGTAGTAACCAAAACCTAATGAATTGAATGTTATGCGGCGCACAGTAGTAACCAAAACATACTGAATTGAATAGAGTGCGGCGCACAACAAAGCACGAAACTCTTTTACTATTTATGCGCAGCGAAACTGGGCAGAGAATCAATGATCATACAAGTACCATTTACTCACGGTTGCCACACTTGCCGTTTTTGCGCCAAAACTGGATTTTTTTTTCCTGTTGGCAAACTGGCTCTTTTTTATTGGAATTAATTCTTTTTTTCTTTTGCTTAGCTTAAGTACAACCACATAAAATCATGGGAATACATAACAAGATGATCTTAGAAAAAATTATTTGGCAAATTCTTGAGCAAGGGGATTTTCTTGGCTCATTCCCTAGAATTCAACAATATAAAGCCAAAATAAGTGGCTAACTTAATGATAAAACCGAAATGAAAATATACTTATGCCTTTTAAATTATGTATATTTTTTTAATATTCATTGGACTTAAAGCCCACCAATACATGGAAACCAAGAGCTTAGAAAAATCCATTTGTGTGAATCGGATACAGATGAAATTATTTCACAATGGGCCATGTTAAAGTGAACTGCCACTAAGTTTAAAAAAGAAGAAGATATATATTATTTGTTTTTTTTTTGGAATAAGTATCAAAAGTAAAACACGGGGTTGCTATTGCAGTGTTTAAAGAATTAGTAGCATTTATAAGAAGTATATTGTCCCTGCAACAGAGTTCTGCTTCGGCAGAACGTATATTTTTTGCAAACTCAAATTTTATACAGTTTCAAATATAAAGCTGCGCAAAGAGCTATGTTTGAGTACAGAGGCACATGATGTGTGGTCTGTAAAAGACTGATATCAGAGTGTGATTATACGTATATATACATACGTAAAGTTTACGTTTAGTTTTTATAATGTTAATAATATTATAAATATTTTTCGTTTTGATTATAGTATAAGAATACTCAAGAAGAATTCAAAATCGGTCAAGTGGGAGTCGCACTCCCACATGAAGGGTTCCGTCCCACCACTCAAGGTTTTAACACTACGTATGCAAATTCGTTGGACGTAAACCTTGTACCTCTGTCTGAAATTATATAAAATTAATTTGTTTTTGTCGCAAAAGTGAAATATTTAACCAGCGCCTAAATTTACTACAGAAAGAGTAACATCGCCCAAAAGTATACCATAAAAATTAACCAAAATGAGAAACAAAAGATTATGAGAACATTAATTTCATTTTGAGTTTTATTGGGAAATTTACATGGTTAGTGAATATGGATCACACATTTATAGTGTCCAAATTTTCTTTCGATAAAATAGAAAACCAAAAAGCTTTTCTAATAAGAACATTAATTGAAATTTGGGTCTGTATGGGGACCCTAAACATGAAGTGTATTGTTTTATAATTTTAAGTTATTGTGGAAGAAATATTTTTGATTGATTAAATGTAAATAACGAAATTGTATTCGCTTTCAAAATCTTTGTTTCGCTCTCAATCCCAAAATTCTAATAACAATTTTATTGCATATTGTTGTTGCAAACCTTTCGAGGTTCACACAAAACAAAGGGAAATCTCCAATTTCTGCTACCTATGCAAACACTGAATAAGCAGTGCTATATAAGTTGTCAAATTCTTTTGAATGTTTGTTTTATTCTCTTAACAACTCACTCACTCATATTCAATCCTTTTGAATGCACGCACAACTAATAAAAATTTAATTCTAACCGAAACAACTGGTTATTGGTTGTATTGGTTACATGAGTTTCTTAGTGTCACTCAGTACCACTCTGATTGCCACTTAGTTATGAGTAAACTCGTGCAGCTCTCCAGCAAATATGTATGTGTGTACATATCAGAGATGTGCACAAACACGGAAAAATTGCCTTCGTGAGCAGATTAAATAAAGTCGGACAAGTGCGAGTCGAATTTGCACACGAAGGGTATATGGCTTTAATACTATGTATGCAAATTCGTTGGACGTAAAACTTGTCACTCTGTCTGAAGTTATATAAAATTAATTTGTTTTTATCGCAAAAGTGAAATCTTTAACCAGCGCACTATTGTTTTTTTTTTTTTTTTTTTTGGAAATTTTTGGCATAAATTCGATACGTTTTTGGAAACAAAACTTAATTTATTGTATATTAAATATTCTTAAAATACATAGGTACTTCAGGTTTAAAGAATTCATAAATATTTTTGAAAATATGGCAACCATTAAATTTAAGTAGAGTTTCAAAGTCAGATGTTCGGTCAGCTGCTTGTTGTAATAAAAGAGTCGCGAACTTTTTGTCAAACTTTGCGCTTATACAAATTTACCAGGTGCCATTAAAAAGTGAATCTTAATTATGGAAATTAAAGGCTTCGTACTTGTTAAATGTTATTTCTGTGTACTCTTTTGTTATGTCCTATAATAGAAAAACCCAAGCAAAGTACCCGTATATTGTGGAGTAGTGTTGGGTAAGTACTGTTAACTTTGGTGAACATGTGCACTTGTTCTTTTTTTTTTTTAAAGTGAGTCAACTAGCTCACATTGCTCAGTTGTTCAATTGCTCACTTATGAAAACTTTTCATTTGCTCATAGACAACACAGCTACTCACAAAAATGTATGTATTTATATTTCAACATTAAATAACAAAATGAAACATAACATAATAAAATACAATACATTTTTCTTTTCCCTACTTCATTGGGAATTTGGTACAGGGTTTCGTTTCCTTTTATTTTACACACATTGGCGCTGATAGATATGTGCTTGGAATAAAAAGAACCAAACCACAAAGAAAAGAGAGTACCTGATCGGCATGAACAGCTAACCAAAAGAGAACAAGTGAGACAAATTGAACAAGTGAGTTATAAAATTCACAAAAAAATTAAAAGATTTGAACTCTTTATTAAATAAAATTTGCCAAAATCTAGTTGCAGCATCGATAAATTTAAGGCAAAGCACTCAAAATGGCATGATAATTTTAATTGATCGTCATTTTGAGTCCGCTAATAAAGTCGATAGCCCAAAAATTGCTTATGAAAATGCAAGTTTTCGGCTGAAATGAAAATTAGCCGCAGAAATTTCAGAAGAAAATAATAACTCAACTCCATTACACGCTGCCACAGTTTCAGCAAATAAATTGAAACAAAAAGAAATGGCATTTGTATTAAAAAAAGCTGTGAGCTGTGAGTAATCCTAGGATCTTGAAATTTATACAGTTGGTGGATATGAATCAGAAACTGATAGTTTCCAAATTTCAGGTCGATAGTATAAAAACAAAAAAATTTTTCTAATAACAACATAAATTTGGATCTATGATTTGTATAGGAGGTACCCCTCCTAGTGGACCAATTTGGATGATTCCGACAAATAAACTGCGTATGGTTAAAAGAAAGCTTCGTGCAAAATTACCTCTCTAGCTTTGCATTTCAAATTTATGCCAAAAAAATCGATTTTTATCTCATAGTGCAGCGCCAAAAGTGACTACAAAAAAAGTAACATCGCCCATAAGTATACCACAAAAAATTAACCAAAATGAGAAACAAAAGATAATAATAAGATTAATTTGAATTTGGATTTGCATGGGAGATCTTGAAATTTACATGATTAGTGAATATAAATCACACACTTATGTCCAAATTTCAGTTCGATGAAATGGAGAACAAAAAAGGTTTTCTAAAAAGAACATTAAATTTGGGTCTGTATGGGGACCCCTCTATGTTTTTAACTTTATTTTATTTTTAGTATTTGTCGCTCTACACGCAATTGAATTGAGTAGGAAAATTTCAACTCTCTACCTATTACGGTTCATGAGATAGAGTCTGACGGATGGACGGTCAGTGTAGACTTAGTAATAGGGTCCCGTTGGCACCCTTTGGGTACGGAACCAGAAAAATGAAAGACCTTCCATGAAAGAAAAGTGATCTCCCTCTCACAAAGATTTTTGTTGTCTCTATCGCTCTCATGCATAACGTTTCTGTTCTCACTTGTCGGTGAGAGGGTGGGTTTTTCCAGAACGGTTCCTATCAAAGGTGCGCTCTTTTTTTAAAATGTAAACGAACGATTTTTTTAGTGTTTGTGCACATCTCTGGTACATTTATTGTGTACGTATATAACTTACACCAACAATCCATTCTTTAGGTAAATTAGGAAATAATTTCATATCTACAAGTGAAGTAACAACACCTTCTAATGTACCAAATTGTGAGTCAATACCAAGTGTAAACAGCATCAAGAAGAATAGAACTGCCCAAAGTTGAGCGCCTGGAAACTGATTAATGGCCTCAGTAAATATTATAAATGCCAGCCCAGTACCAGAAGCGCTCTAAAACAGAAAAAAAATAATGAAGGTATTTATTTTATTCTGCTTAAATTTTAATTGTCGTCCTACATTAGCTAATTCCTTTTCCAAATCACACACGGGTAAGTTCTGTGTACGATTTGAAGCAATAAGTCCAGCAAGTTCTTCAGCGCAACGGTCAAAAGTTGCTGTTGCTTTGAAACCAATGACGGAAAACACAACAACACCGGCAAACATTGAAGTACCACAATTAGTTAATGAGACCAAAATGGCATCACGATAACAATTATTATTAGCAGGATTGTAAGAGCTGAATGCAATTAGACCACCAAAAGCAAGACCCAAGGAAAAGAATATCTGTGTTCCCGCTTCAAGCCAAACAACAGGATCAAGTAATGTCTCCCAACGTGGTGTAAACAGATGAGCAATACCTTCGGAAGCACCTATATGTAAGTCAAAAATAATAATATTTTTTTTTGCAAGTGATAGAGAAACTTACCCTTCAATGTAATGCCTCGAAAGAAGAAAATTATTAAAACAATATATGGAAATATGGCGGTCATATAAACAATTTTACCCGAAGACGTTATGCCTTGGACCATGCATATATACACGAGAAACCATGACACTATTAGAGCAACAGCCATGTGATAATTGAAATTCTCTGGCATATTGACACTTTCCGAGCATTGTAATGTGGTGCGATACCAGTAGAATTGTGTTGGTGATGAGGCGACACATTCCGGTTCATGATCATAAGTGTAGTTAGTATATAGACGTGTCGGACAACCAGCCCAAGGCAATGGTGATTCAAAGCTATGCAGTAAATAGATAAGACACCAGGCAATTATAGTATTATAATAGAGCGCTACAATGTAACTGACAACAGCCGATGAAATGCCAATACCACCCACATATGGTGACACTTGACTCCAAACACCAATAGCACCCTTACGCAAACGTTGACCAATTGCCAATTCCAAATAAAAAATCGGTATACCCTGAATACATAACATTATAAAGTATGGAACCAAAAAAGCACCACCACCATTCTTTTGCGCTAAGTAGGGAAAACGCCATACGTTCCCCAAACCAACAGCATAACTAAAACATAAAAATTAATCAATTATTTAATCTTACATTCAGTTGTTTTAAGTATTATTTAAGAACATACCCAATTGTTGCTAATAGAAACATAACTTTACTATCCCAACTTTCTCGTTCATCACCATCATTTTCTTTTCCTTCCTCATCGTCGACAGTTGCAGTTAATGAAACAACTAACTCAGCTTTAGGTTTACTTGTGCTCGCCTCTCTTCCATATGTAGGTTCTGTTGCCAATTCTGAGGATTCATCAAAGGCATCTGATATAAAACCTTGATTTGTAGCACCATACATAGGCGGCTGATTTTGCTGATGATGAACTCCTCCATGATGACCAGCGCCATGTTCTTTGGGTACAAGGCGACCTCGCAATTCCTTTAAATAAGTAAATAGAAATTTTGTCAGTAAATAAACTCAATAATTTTATATACTCACTCGTAACTCTAATTGATCAAAGCTTTTTTGTGTCTTGAGCACAATATCTCGTGAACTTTGTCGCCGCAACAATTGAGCTGTGTTCGCCATGTTTAAGACAAGGTATTTGTACGATTAGTTTAGATGTATAAATATTTCACTAGTTGATCTTTTATAGGTGCTCGCTCTTTTTAAACGTGTTATGTTGCAACTATTTATTTCATTTATGATAATGCAAAAATCTTTAACTTTAGCCTGGGGCTCTTAACAATATCTTGATTTTAATTTTAATCTTCGTTTTTTTTGTTCATCCGGTTCAACAGGTAAATTCACTGTAAATAGTATGTTATGTGCCATGTGGTGAATGCAACTATATGTTAAGTTGTTCCTGAGATGTTAGTCCAATTTATTAAAGATGCATTTCTAGCTTAAAGTATTATAAAAACAAAATATTTTAAATACTAAAAACATATTGCCACTATTTTAGTTCTTGATATAAAATGTCAATATAGAAAACAAATAAAGAAAAAAAGAGCCAAAGCAAATGAAGCTTATTAAAGTTTCTCATGTGGATTTGTCGCTTTCGGATGAATTGAAATGAAATAGCGGAAACAAATTTACCACAAATAAAAAGTGTACCCCACCCTAATTTGCATCGTGAGACTTGAAAAAAATTAACATTGATATGCTTTTTCAATAATCTACACATGTATATACATAAAAAAATCAGTCAAGTGGTCCGTACCACTACACAAGGTTTTAACACTATGTTTGCGAATTTGTTGGACGTAAACCTTGTACCTATGTCTGAACTTATATAAAATTAATTTGCTTTTGTCGCAAAAGTGAAATATTTAACCAGCGCATAAAGTTACTACAGAAAGAGTAACATCGCCCAAAAGTATATCATTAAAAATTAACCAAAATGAGAAACAAAAGATTATGAGAACATTAATTTCATTTTGAGTTTGAATGGGAAATTTACATGGTTAGTGAATATGGATCACACATTTATAGTGTCCAAATTTTCTTTCGATAAAATAGAAAACCAAAAAGCTTTTCTAATAAGAACATTAATTGAAATTTGGGTCTGTATGGGGACCCTAAACATGAAGTGTATTGTTTTATAATTTTAAGTTATTGTGGAAGAAATATTTTTGATTGATTAAATGTAAATAACGAAATTGTATTCGCTTTCAAAATCTTTGTTTCGCTCTCAATCCCAAAATTCTAATAACAATTTTATTGCATATTGTTGTTGCAAACCTTTCGAGGTTCACACAAAACAAAGGGAAATGTCCAATTTCTGCTACCTACGCAAACACTGAATAACCAGTGCTATATGAGTTGTCAAATTCTTTTGAATGTTTGTTTTATTCTCTTAACAACTCACTCATATTCAATCCTTTTGAATGCACGCACAACTAATAAAAATTTAATTCTAACCAAAACAACTGGTTATTGGTTGTATTTTTTAGTGTCACTCAGTACCACTCTGATTGCCACTTATGAGTAAACTCGTGCAGCTCTCCAGCAAATATGTATGTGTGTACATATCAGAGATGTGCACAAACACGGAAAAATTGCCTTCGTGAGCAGATTAAATAAAGTCGGACAAGTGCGAGTCGAATTTGCACACGAAGGGTATATGGCTTTAATACTATGTATGCAAATTCGTTGGACGTAAAACTTGTCACTCTGTCTGAAGTTATATAAAATTAATTTGTTTTTATCGCAAAAGTGAAATATTTAACCAGCGCACTATTGTTTTTTTCGTCGAATGAAGAAGCAATTGCAGCTGTGGACCGGTATTTTGCAGAGCTTCCGAAAAATCAATACAGAGATGGTATAAAATTATTGGAAGATCATTGGAATAAGTGTATTGAAGTTGAGGGAGACTATATTGAATAAAAAAAATTAATTCATTCAAAAATTTTCATTCCTTCATTTTTGCTTTCACTATTTTTCAACCAACCTGTATATAAAATTAATTTGTTTTTGTCGCAAAAGTAAAATATTTAATCACCGCCTAAAGTAACTAAACTAAAAAAGCGCAAAATATGCAACTTATTAACAAAAATGAGATTTTTGTTTTTTCTTTAATTTGCTTATCATTACATTAAAACAACTTAAATTAAACTATATACAAAACAATAACAAAACAACTTATATTAACAAGTGGGAAGGAACAATACATTTAATATGATCTAGTAAGGAGGTCGACAGGATGCGATCTTCTCAGCCGCCTCGCCACTCTGACACCCCCCTTTCTGAGTTTCTTTAAAAGGCGCCTGGATAGTTGGTTTGGATGATTTACCAACCGATCAATGTAGTCCTTGGCCTGACGATTAATCACATCGCCGATCTTTGGTACTTTCAAATCGTTCTCAAAGTCCGCTGTGCGCATGTACCATGGGGCCCCAGATATCAAGCGCAATGTCGTGGCCTGCAGTACTCTGACAGATATTTGTCTTTGCTGGTATTCCATACACCTGTAAGCCGTAACGCCAAGCAGGAGCAATTATTGCTTTGTAGATGTGTACCCTATTTCTTAATGACAGTTTGTTCGTACTATTTAGGAGCCAACGCAATTTTCTTATTCTCTGTCGGAGCGACTTCGATATATTTGCGATATGAGATTTAAACGTTAACCGCCTATCCAGGTATCTATATCCCGCATGTTGTTCCAGCAGCTGGTTGCAAGGCATACGTCACATTGACAGATTTCTTTTCGTTAATGCCTGTGCAATGCAAATATTGTCGCAGGTTGTCCGTGGCTTCATAAATCCACCTGTTTCTGGAGAGGATGGCCGTATCATCTGCAAACGTTGCGATGATTAAATCGTCAGGACCCTCTAGCGGAAGTTTTAAGCCATTGGGCATATCGTGCGTGAACAGGGTATATAGAGTCAGCCCCAAAACGCTACCCTGGGGGACACCTGCGTGAATAGCCTTGATGTTAGACTCCACACCATCCAGTACCACTGTAAAAGTTCTGTTCTTGAGGTAGCTGCGTACCATTAACCATAGTTGAGGGGGTAACAGATTCTATAGCTTACTGAGCAACCCGTCATGCCTAACTCGATCGAAAGCCTGCTTGATGTCGAGTAACGCTGCCACGACATACTCCTTGGCCTCAACCCTTTCGAGGATAAAGTTAAGCACCCTATTCAGTTGTTCTGGAGTTCCGTGGGACTTACGGAACTTGAATTGAAAGGGAGGAACTACTTTCTTGACCTTCTTCAAATCAAGTAGACGTGTCAGCAGACAGCGCTCAAACAGCTTTGCTACAGTGGGCAGCAGACTGATTGGCCTGTAAGAATCTAAAATGTAAGTGCTCTTGCCAGCCTTATGAATCATGCAGATTCTAGCCTTCTTCCACTGTTTTGGCACATATCCCAATCTAAGCACCGAGTTGACAATGAGTACCAAGAATAGCACAGCTTTGATCAGCATAGCTTTTAGTGTATAGTTATCCAAGCCATTTTCACCTGGAGGCTTTTTTGTGTTCAACCCTCTAATCTGAGCCGAGACTTCCTCTGCTGTAATAGGAGCAACTGGGGGCATAATTGGCAAGCGCTATCAAGTTTCGTTTGGATTTGACGAGCCCTGTATTCTGAAGCTAGTGTCAAATGGCTGAAAACGCAAATGCCTCGGCTCGCTCCCTTAAGGATCTAGCCCAGGATCCGTCAGCCTTCTTGATTCGAAATTACGGAGTCAGCTGTTGCCTAACTCGTCAGCTTCCACAATGAGTACTTTGTGTTGTCATCGGAGCAGACATTTAACAAGAATCGGTCATTTTCCTTCTGATTGTGAAGCGCCAGCAGCTTCTTGACTCTATTTGACACTCTACGAAACACCCTGTGCACAATATGGTCCCGAGTTCGACAAAACTGTCCCTTAAGTGTCCTCTTAATAAGCAGCAGCGCTTCAATAGCTGGGGGAAGTCTAGTTCTAACTCTTGAGCCATTTGATGAATTTAAGGGGGCAGCAATAAGAGCTGCTGAGTGCACATTATTTTGGAAAATCGAGTGGGCGTCTTCAATATCTTCAGGCATTAGGATTTCCAAGTTTAAATTTAGTGATTCTTTCAAATCCTGGCGAAACGCAGCTATATCAGCTCGAGGTGGCAGAAGTCGTCCTTTTATTGTTTTGATCCTCGCAGCGGAGTCGAAAGTAACCACAAGGGCAAGATGATCAGAGGAGAGCCGATACTCTGTCCTAATAGATAATTCATCTGGACGCAGCCCATTATATATAAAAATAATATAATTAATAGCGTTCGGTGTATGTCTTGTGGCATACGGGAAGTGGGTCGCTTGACCAGTTGCCAGTTGAGCTTTCGAGTTTTGCACTATTTCGTGGAAGCAGCTAACCCATGTATTTGCTCAAAAGTTACCCTAGAATCTGCTTTTGGCGTTGAAATTTCCACCTATAAGATACATTCTTCCTAGACTGCTAAAAAGTTCTTCAAAGTCTATTGTTGACCAATTAAGATGCGGGGAAAGGTACAATGCAGAGACGATTAACTCACCCCTACTGGTTGTCCTCATGGGCTCATGTATAGAATAACAAATTTCCTGCTTAATAAGCACCGTCGCTCCTCCTATTGACCTGTTGCTGGGGTGGTCTGCCTTGTGAATATTGTAGCGAGGTATAAAGATCGAGACTCCCGTTTGCAGCCATGTCTCTGTGCAGAGCATGACGTCTATGTTATGGTCGATAAGAAACTGCTTAAGCTCCTCAACATGCCCTAAAATCCCACGGGCATTCCACAGTCCGAGGCCAATAGTGCATCATTGTTTAGCCTGAAGGACAGTCAAGATTATACTCTTAAGGTACTGATTTGTCTCTTTTTGTTCCTTGAACCTAGCTTGCAAGGAATAAATTTTAGCTTCAGTGGCCGCCTCAAGCCTAGAGTTTGTGTTTGAAGGCAAGCCTTGTCCCATTTCTAGTTGACGCCTTTCCTGTTGCTGGGGCATAGAAATTCCAGTAGAGAGTGCATATTTGTTTTGCTTGTTTGAACTAGGTTTCGTTTGACTGCCTTTTTGAATCCCTGTGCGTAGTGAGACAGAAAATGAAGTACCACCGGAACAAATTGTAGCTTAGTATTCTGGTTACTGAAAGGGACTCTTCCTCGAACAGCTGTATTGATTTTAGGTCTACGTTCATGCATTGTCTCATCTGAAGTTTCCCGACAACGGGCAGTAGGATAATCCCGAGCACAAATGACTAGCCTCAAATAATAGTTTTTGGTATGACCAAACCCTTGCCATCTATGGCAGAGTATAGTATCCATAGGTTTCTTCGGAATTTCAACAATTACCCTCTGACGACCAACATGGTTAATTTTTAAGGCATCCTTGTTTTTGGACTCATGAGCCAGGTCAATGTAGAAAAAATTGTTGGGAATCAACTTCTCACCAAGTGCTCCAAGTTTCTAGGTATAACTTTTCGAGGGCGAGGGTTAAATACATTGAGAACTTTATGTCTACGTGCTTTGAATACCTCTTTAATACGCTTAACTGTTGTAGAGCTTGCCAAATTCCTTAAGTTGAAAAGTGTAATGTTGTGCATTTATTTTTTTGAGATTTCTCACTAGTCTCCTATATGTTTCGGAGCACTCTGTGTAGACTCTTACTGACCCATTTCTGCCGATTTTGAGAGTGTAGTTATTTGAGCCAATTATGACATCAAGTTCTACTTCCATCTGGTTCAAATTGGATACACCCTCAATGGTAATTGGTGGCGGCTCTCGCAATCTGGGTACATTCTTCTCACTTTCAGCATTAACGTCAAATTCCATCTCAACAGCCAACATCTCTGCATGAGAGACTTTGGCATCAGTTGGATCTTCATTTTCTTTCCCACTTGCGAGTAATGAAAATCGGTTTATGGAAGTTGTTACTTTTTCTTGGGTGGGAGTAGCCCTTGATGTCTGAGTATTACTCCATTTCCCTTTTTTGTTGCTTTCCTTGTCCAAAATGGGGGTCGGTTTACGCTTTATAATGGGGTCTGCCAGGTAGGTGACATCATAATCCAACTTTCTTTATCGGGAGCATTAAAAGCTGCATCACTTACACAGTATGGGAGCACGACATAATTGGCGTGGAACACACACTACCTGATAGTGATGTTATAACCGAATAGGTGGACTCGTAAGTGGAGTTTGTCGATGTCAGTGTACATGTTGGTTGGTTGGTTTCCGTGGCTGGCTCGCATAAGCCACTACGAGCCACAATTAGCACTAGAGTGCCGTTTTGATACCACTTCCTCGCCGAACGCAATCAGTATTACTAAATCCAACCTGTTGAATTTAGGTATTTGATTAAATCACCTGGACATGTGGCTGAACAGTCCGAGAGATTGTCTATGAAATATTTGCCCAGAAACTTATTTCTAGTCTTTGCCAAGGCTGGACATTGACATAGAAAGTGGGTGAGTGACTCCTCTTCCTCTTCGTTTCCGCAGCTCCTACAATGGTTTCTAAACGGAATACCCAGTCTCTCCGCGTGCATACCTACACACCAGTGACCGGTAAAAACCGCTGTGAGCCTTGCGGTATCCGAGCGTCTTCTGTTAATGAGTCTAAAAGTCCTGTTTTGGTTGTAACAGGGCCAGGTAGCACGTGCCGCTCTGCAAGATTCAAGATCTTTCCACCGTCTGTTAGTCAGCTGGCGGAAAAACAGGAAGTTGCTTCTCTTGACGACCGCCAGGGGAATCGAGACCTGTTCCGCCAACGATACATCAAGAGAATCACCAGAACGAGCCAATTCGTCAGCCTTAGCTCGCTCATCGTCGACCTGTACATGTAGTACTGCATGTTGTAGCAACTACTAGTTGCATTGACAGGTGCATTAATAGTTTTGTACATGATGGAGCGTATCTCAGAAGGCTTTGCACCAGCAATTTTATTCATACTTTTATACTGAGACCGCGAGAGCATCTGTTCTGAGGGGAGGATGTAATGCTCTGCATAGTAACAATTAAGTTTTATTTTACTTTAGTAAAATTTAGTAATAGCTGTTATCAGATTGCCAATTAATAATGGTAAAAAATAATTCATGTATTATTGAAGTCATTTGGTTTAAATATATATTTTCAGTTTTATTTTTATGAAATGTGTGGATGCTTTGATATCAAATTAAAAGTAATTAAATAACCTTTCCTAAAAGTGCAAACTTGTGTATTCAATTATTGCATGGAAATAAATAGAAGCCATTGAAACTTGAACTATTAAAAAAAACAAGGTCTGCCAATTAATATTGGTTAGGACTCGTCTAAATTTGCATTTTACAAATCCGTTTTTAAAATCTCAACTAAAAGAAACAAGGAGCAAAGCAACAACTAATGCTGGATCGCCTTATTGATCGCGTTTAACTTAAACGTGAAAACGTTTTTAAAAAGGGTATACATAAGAGCTGTCAAAACCTCAATTGTTTGTATGGAAAAAATCGATGGTTTGTATGAAAACATCGATGTTTTGCAAACTCTAGTATACATGTCACAATCTGAGAACAGAACTATTTGGCTGACTTTTCTTTTGTTGTGTTCGTTATAGACCAGTTGTAAATATGAAAGAAAATTTTGGAAAATCCACCGGGTAAGTGGGAAATTTTGACTTTTTGTATTCAAATCTGAATAAATACAAGAAAATTTGGAAATTTGGACTTTTATATTAAAATCAGACCGGGACTTGTCTAGATCCAACACACTCGTGTGATATGCAATTGACATGCAAACCCTAAATTATCTTAAGTTACCATTCATTAACAATACATAACTGTAATATCATATTAAAGTTCACAGGAAAACGAGCGGTGCGTGGTTAAGAAGTTCTTCGTATCGAAACAATTTTGAATTTCGACTTTGCTTTATACTATGTAATAATAATGGTTCATGAAAAACGTTTTCAAGCAACAACAATTAAAATAGTGTAGCGCTACTGCCTGCCACGACTTTTGTTTGACATCTACACCCTACAGTTTAACACTTTGAATCAAATAAGCAAACTTAAATTAAACTATTTCAGAAAAGAACAAAAAAGTGCAGTGATAAGGCGACAAAATTATCTACAAAGGTAACAGTACTTAAACTGAAAACGTATTCCGCATCGAATATAAGAGGTTTTAAAAATGAATTACGATTTATAATAGGTTAAATTATCACAGAATTGCAAATAAAATTTCAAGTTAACGAGAGGACCAATATGTAAGCAATTTTTATGAATTAACGAAGTTTTTGAAGGGACTAGCAGTTTGTTACGAATTATTGAGGTTTTCGACTTAACGCGGTACGAATTATCGTGATTTGACTGTGTGTACATACAGGGTGGCTGATGAAAGCCGCTACCAAAAAAATGGTCACACCGTTACGGTTACTGGAGACCGTTATTTGAAAATGCTGAAAGAATTTTTCTATCCAGAACTACGCCTAAAGAGAATTCCTTTCAACTCTGTGTGGTTTCAACAGGATGGAGCAACGCCTCACATAGCCCAGCCTGTTATGACAGAGTTGCGACGAAAATTTCCTAATAAACTTATTTCAAAAAACTGCCAATTCCGTTGGCCCCCCAGGTCGTCTGACCTTACTGCACCTGACTTTTTCTTGTGGGGTTTATGCAAACAAGAAGTCTACAAAACAAAGTCGACAAATTTGGATGAACTAAAGCAAGCCATTCGGGAAACAATTGCGGATATTCCTGTCGCAACTCTCCAAGCAGCAATGAACAACTTTTTACTAAGATGCCGCACATGTGTCAACGAGCAGGGGGGCATTTAAATTCAATTCTTTTTAAAACTAATTGAGCTATATTTAATAAAATTTAATGACCTGAAAAAAATAAAAATGAATTCCATACACTAAAAAAAAAGTTATTTGAGTTTCTTAATGTAGCAAAATTCATCAGCCACCCTATATCTGAGATGAGGGCCGCCAGAGTCTTGATGGCGGCCTGGCTGCCAAAATAAACCAACATGTGCCTTGGGGTCAATTAACTTTGCTGCCTGCCAGCCCGTCTCGATTTCTGCCTGGAACACGCAACACCAGTCAGGTAGACGATGCGATAGCTAAGCTGTCAGCTCTTCCTACACCATCTACCGTCTTGGAGACGTCAGTATAGATGGAAAGCTCGTCCCGTCCAATGATGTCATCCCACTTCCAATCATCTCTACCCGGGAATCTTGTCTTAAAATTATCATTCCATTTTAGTGCTGGCACACAGTCGTTACATACTCCATCATCAGCTTGAATCCACACTTCTTGTTGGATACAGGGTTCGGAACCGTGCGATAATTATAGTACATATACGATAATTCAAGCCTACGTAGGATGTACGATAGTACATCATTATCGTACGCAGATTGTACGATAATTTTCATCATGACCGCAAAAGACGAAATCAGCACGAAATCCAAAGCAGGACAAGCTTTCGAAATAAAATTGTGCGATTTTGTGCCTGAAAATAACATATCGTTCAACACTCTGACTCACCTGACAACACTCTTAAAAAATGCTGTGCCTGACTCTGACATTAGCAGTTAAAATCAACAAAAAAACTTACAGACCAGTCTCTTCAGCGTTTTGATAGACGAATCCACTGATATTGGTGGCATTCAAACGATGTGTGTCTTTGTAAGATGAAGGATTTTCAGTTTTTATTAAAATTATCTATCGTATTCCTATATCTTTCTTGTACACCTGCTCTACATTATATCTTTTGTAAAACAAGTTTTTTGATGCTGAAGAGAACCGAGTGGTTAGCAAGTTTTGGGACCTGTGCCAAGTATTTCAGCAAAATTCAAATACCGAAGGTTAAACGGCGGAACATTTGTTCGGATTTCTGACAAAATGCTTTGTTGAAAATGAGATCTCAAGAATATCATCGGATTCGCGGCTGATGGTGCAAGTATAATGATGGGAACGAATAATTCTGTAGCTTCAAGATTCATCGAGAAGTGCCCTGGCATCTATATTTTCAAATGTATATGCCACTCGTTGCATCTTTGTGCTAGTAATGCATGCAAAAAATTAACAAGGAGTTGCGAAGATTTAGCACGAAATGTTAATGGTGGAATGGTGGAACAGAGCTAAATGACACATTTGTTTCAAAAGGTTATCTTTAATAGCGGTCGTTTCAAAGATAATTGAGCAGTGGCATGCTCTAGAAGTATATTTTAAAGAACAAATCTAACACCTCAATTAAAATCCGTTGAACAGATTGTCGAAGCTCTCAGGAATCCAATAATCAAACTCCTCTACCTCTTCCTGGACTTCGTTTTACCCAAATTCACCAACTTAAATGAATTCTTTCAGCCATTGTCGATTGCCGTAACGAGCCGTCATGAAAAATTATGTAGAAACTATAAAGATTTGTTGGAATTATAAATGTCCAGGGATTACATCTATGGAACCGATTTCAGCGAATCGATCCATGCAATGAGACGCATCGTTTACTTCCAGAAAATATGTAAATTGAAGTTGAATGTTATGCCAAGTTTGTTGCCTTTGCTAGAGTCTTTACCTCGTACTACCTGATTTTACATATCTACCTTATATTTATTTGTCACAAATCTACTATTCTTTCATATTCTTTTTTTTTCGTTATTCCGAAATAATAGCATGCTGGATTTTGGGAGTAGTTTTTTCGAACGAATTTAAAAGCTACACGGATTGGCTAAATCAACTGCGTGAAGAATATAAAAACGGTAGTTTACAAGTGTTAAGTCATAAAGCATTTGGGAATAAATTACGTTAAATATGTCTTATTTTTCACTATATACACATTATTAAGTACGATAATTTTGGTCCATTTACGATAATTTTACGCCGTAGATACAATAGCTGCTTTATTTTATGTTGGGAACCCTGGTTGGATAGTGCTGTGGCCGGCTGCAAAGGGTTTAAGATGCAGCTCTCGGAGTCTGACTGCAGTTCTAGCCGCTACGGACTTGAGATGTGTGCGCGCCGGTGTCAGATTGAGAATGACATCCAGAGCCGCCTAGGGGGTGGACCGTAAAGATCCAGTAATTCCTCGCCAAGCTGTTCTTTGCACCTTATGAAGATTGTGTTAGACGCCTCCCACCACACTAGGGCTCCTTAGGTTAAGATAGGTCTCACAACCTCTGTATAAAAACAATTGATAGTATACGGCTGAAGCCCCCATCTCTTGTCAAACGTAGCAAGCACATAACACCTTTTTCATTCTTTCTTCACAGTTTCTCTTAGAATACAGAACAACACTAAGGTATTTCGTTTCCCTCACTAGGTTTAGCTGCATACCATGACAACACGGTAGCACGCTGTCTAATATTTCCTTGTGAACAACACCAGCTCGATCTTATCCGGGTTGACCCCAAGACTGTTCTGCTGAGCCCACCGTAGAGTGGTACCTAGAAACGATTCCAGTAGTTCACTGATTATGGGTAAAAATTTATCCGCAACCATTACAACCAAATAATCCGCACAGGCCGTTACTCAACACACTTTCATTTGCAGGCTTAAAAGCCTTCTTTATTGTCGCTGAGCTCAGGTCGGAGTTTATCACACGGCACCGAAGCATATTACCAAGCTACCTGGTGATCGCAGGGCCTGAACCAATATATTCCAGCGATGCTGACATTAATTCAATGCGGACATTACTGAAAGCCCCCTCAATATCAAGGAAAGCCGCCAACACAAGCTCCTCACTCAATCCTTCAGGGATGTACCCTGTGAAAAGACACCCCCTAAAGATCTTTATCAGCCACGGTACAAGATATGCCAAAGCAGTCTGTAGCATGGCTGGCATTATACCAACTGGTCTCGGTAATTTGTAAGACTTAAAATACCCTATCGCCAAAAGTTATTTTTCCTTTGTGATTAGCTCATACGGAATCGACTCATAACTAGTACCCTCCAAAGTTGATCCACCGCTAGTGAAGTTGATATGCTTATCTTCCCCATCAATATAAGAGCAACCCGGAACGTTTGTACCCATAAGCAGCTCCAGGGACTCCTCACTGTTACTAGCATATACACCTTTCAAAATTTGGGCTGTTATATGAGCATAAAAGAGGTCTACCTGTATAGTCATATAGACCACTTTCAACACACCATGGAGATTTTAGCGAAGAAAATGGAGAACGCTTCCATCAAAATATAAAAACAATGGACGACTTGCATCAAGGCTGAAGGGATTGTCATATGATGACAGACTATTGCTGGGGTATCATGCACGATTGCCCAACAACGCAACTTCAATCTAAAAGATCACTTAAAAGAAAATTTCATGATTCTTGGGTTACCAGGAGAGGTACCTCCCATAAAAACCCCCATTTAAATTATTGTTCTTATTGGAGAAATTTTTTTGTTATTTGACTTATCGAACTGACACCATCAATCATGTAAATTTCAAGATCCTACGGGTAGGGATACCTCCCATACAAACCCAAATCTAAAAAAACGTACATGAATAACTGTATTGTGCCCCTCAAACCGTGCTCATATTTGATACTCAAACTGCGTTCTTTGTTGATACTCAAACTGCGTTCTTTGTTGATACTCAAACTGTGACAGTTCATAAAGCTATTTTTAGAAAAAAAAGGTACGACAACATCGATTTCCGTTATATTTATACTCTTCAAGGGAGTGAATAGTCATGAAGTTTGTAACACACAAAGAAGACATCGCAGACCACATAAAGTATATATATTTGTGATCAATGAGACGAGTTGATTTAGCCATGTCCGTCTGTCCGTATTTCCGTTTGTCCGTCTGTCCGTATTTATGCAAACTAGTCCCTCAGTTTTTGAGCTAGATAGCATACATAGCTTTCATTTACCATACGTAGCACATTTGCAGGAATCAGCCGAATCGGACCACTAGGGGTGGTACCTCGCATACAAACCCCCCTTTAAATAAAAGTTCTTATTAGAAAAAGTTTTTTGTTTTTTGACGTATCGAACGGAAATTTGGACACTATAAGTTTGTAATCTATGGCCATCAATAGTGTAAATTTCATGATCCTAGGTCTACCAGGTGGGGTACCTCACATACAAACCCCCCTTTAAGTTAATGTTCTTGTTAGAAAAAGTGATTTTCAATAGCATAAACAACATAAGTAGTAGTAATAATGTAAACAAACTATATGTGAAGGTAAGAAAGAAATAAGTAGCTGTAGCTCAAAAACTAGGCAGATTCGAAATCAGCGACTTCGAATAAGTATATAATCACTAAAATATTTCATGCACTGTCTTATTATTGAATCTGCAAAGGAGATCAAATAAAAGAAACCTCTTATGGCATCTTGTGCCAAAGCTGCTATCCAGTAAATGAATTGCCAAAAGATTGACACTATTCTGTAATCTGATTACATAATTAATACTAAGGATCAGAATTTCTGTCTTGACCAAAAGCATTTTTTGTATCTCTGTATCGATTTATTTGTTACGAACCATGGTGCATCTAGAATTTGACGGAGAGTTTTGGATTGGAATCCTTGCAGGATTTCAATGTTCGAATTACTTGTTGTGCCCCACAGTTGAATTTCGTGCGTACACACAGGCTTCAACATAGATTTATAGAGTAGGAGCTTGTTTTCTGTTCTTAGTTTCTTATTAATGTGTTCTTTCTATGTGAGCCTTCTATCTAAATGCATTCCAAGATATTTTGCGGAGTTAAATGACCAATAAGCACACTAAGGCAATCTACTCCTTTCATGATGAATGTGACGTGTGATGATTTATTTAAATTCACTTTTATGTTTCACTTAGTTCTTTATTGTTTGAAATCCAACTTAGAACTAACTTTTCTAAACTAACTTAATTACTATGTAACCTACGACGACTGATATGCCGCTACAAATTCGAATATACCCTAACTGTTATCATTAAAATAGAGCTTATGTTTCCTTATCTAATATATTTCCATTATTCGTAATACATTTATAATAATTATTATTATTACTGTTTTTTATATAGGTCAAAGACAAGATATACACTATAATTAGTTTTCATAAGGATAAGTGAAGGTTGTAACGTAGGTCCCCACCCCCTTTGACAAAGAACTCTCCAGAGGTCTACTATTCTTTATTAATTGTATATAAATGATTATAAATGATAATTATGAATGGACATAATAACTATGTTGATATTATAATTTTAATGTATTACTACTTATTTTTTGTTCTTCTCTTTTTCGTTTATACTTTGTTTTTAAATGTAATAAAGGCTTCGTTTGTACGATTGTTTACCGTAATTTGTTGGCTTTGTTTGCTTTTATTGTATTATTTGTTATTGTAGTTTTGGTAATTCAGTATTGTTTCTGTAAATGATAATAACGGGTGATTTTTCAGCAACTTTTTTTTGGCAACACAGTTTTTAACAGCTGACGCGGTTTACGTGCCTTGTGTTACTGTCAAACACGTTCAGTTTGGTCTATAATTTATCCATGAATCGACTTACAAACGAAGAGCGTTTACAAATTATTGAATTTTATTATCAAAATTCATGCTCGGTAAGGCAAGTGTATCCTGCACTTCTTCATTTTATGGTCAGTTTGGTCGACCTTCTGAGACGGCTATTCGGAATGTTGTGAGTAAATTTTGCACCCAATTTACATTATTGGACATTAAACCACCAACACGCATACGTAGAGTGCGGACAGAGGAAAAAATCGCTGCTATATCTGCAGGTGTTACTGATGACTCTGAATTATACATTCGGCGCCGTTCTCAGCAATTGGGTCTCTGTTACTCCACTACGTGGAAAATTTTGCGGAAGGATTTGGGTGTAAAACCTTTTAAAATACAGCTGGTGCAAGAATTGAAGCCGTGCGACCTATCACAACGGCTAACTTTTGCTGAATGGGCGCTGGCAAAGTTGAATGAAGATCCAATTTTTTATCGAAAAATTGTGTTCAGCGACGAAGCTCATTTCGGGTTGAATAGATACGTGAATCAGCAAAATTTGCGCATTTGAACTGAAGAGCAACAACTACCAATGCATCCCGAAAAAGTCACTGTTTGGTGTGCATTATGGGCTGGTGGCATCATTGGGCCGTACTTTTTCAAAGACGGCGACGGCCGGAACGTTATTTTGAATGGCGAGCGCTACTGTACAGTGCTTACAAACTTTTTTTTGCACAAAATGGAAGAGCTCGACTTGGCTAACATGTGGTTTCATTTAAATGGTGTCACATGCCACACAGCACGCGAAACAATGGCCAAATTGAGATGCGGGTTCGGTGAGCAGAGTATTTCACGTTTGGGGCCGGTCAATTGGCCGCCTAGATAATGTGATTTACGCCTCTAGACTATTTTTTGTGGGGCTATTTAAGGCTCATGTCTATAGCGACAAGCCCGCAACGATTGACGTACTAGAAGCCAATATTGAACAATTTATTCGTGAGATACCTGTCGATATGTTGGAGAGAGTATGCCAAAATTGGACCCAACGTATGGACAATTTGCAGCGCAGCCGCGGCCAACATTTACATGAAATTATCTTTAAACATTAAATTATATCGATCGTTCTATCGACTCAAATAAAGATTTCATACATTCTTCTGAATTTTATGTATTTTTTTTTTGAAAGCCAAATTAGCAAGCTCTTAAAAATTTAGCCGTTAGTTTGAGTTGTTGTTAGTATTGTGGTCATCATCAACAGTATTATTAAGAACATTAGCATCTTCTGTGAACTTATATTTTTTTGTTAATTCTACTATCGGTAAATTATTTTGGACGGATCCAAATGAAAATTTGTTTGTTTCAACATGACCAATCTCTGTTCCATGTATGTATGTATGTCCAGAATACTGTCCATTTTGCGTGTTGACTGGCCACTATTGACATGGGTGACCGGTCGGATCGCCCCCCTTCGGCCACCTGTGAACTCCACCAACAACTCCACGCCAATAGCATCAAAAATTTCTATTAAACTCAGTGACTGGAATTCTCTGAATATACTAATAAACGAAACTCTAAAAAACCACATCGAAAGGTGGTGTACTAGCAACGAATAGATTTTGTCGCTTGAGCAGCGAATTGGATGATAGATTCGATGAAATTAATGTCACTATGGACCTATCAATTTTGTCGTCTGAGGAAGATTCAGACACATTGTCTGAATCAACAACAACCGAAAACAACAAAACCTCCCCCAATTTTTGTAGTTGGGGTTAATCAAATCAACATATTCATGGATTTCATGGATTCAATTACTGGGCCAAGCTCATACGTAACTAAACCAATGAACACGGGTGAAGTCAGAGTTCTGCCTTCCACAACTGAAGCGTTTCGCATAATAACCGAACACATAGATAAGCAAAAAGTGACTTATCATACATATCAGTTAAAGGAAGAGCGATCGTATAGGATTGTAATGAGGCGATTGCACCACACTACATATAATGATTGTCATAAGCTTCGCAACACACACAACCCCATAAGCAGAGCTGATGGCCACTCAATATATTTTTTGTGGATACTGCGCCAAGCCCTAACAATAAAGATCCATTGAACATCACTAGGCTGTGTCGGCAAGTAGTCCAAATGGAACCACCTTATAACCGTAAAGACATCCCTCAGTGTCATCGTTGCCAGGAATTCGGTAACACCCAACGTTTCTGGAGAAAGCAATTCCGATGCGTAAAGTGTGGTGGTAAACACACATCGATCTCCTGCTTGATACCCACTACAGATCCTGCAAACTGTGCTCTCTGCGATGAGCCACATACGGCTTATTATAAAGGATGTGCCGTCTACAAGGAGAGTGGCAAGAAGAACGCCGAAGAAGGCACCTACTCGTCTCCCCCCAACAATCAACGATCATCTCGTATCAGGTATCGCATAGGCAATTGCATGTAAGCAGCCAGCACAAACACGATTGCAACGTCAACAAAAACAACTGCGTAAAACTGAACAATAATTATCACAGCAACATTCATCACAGCAGCAGCAGATAAATCAGGAACAATCACCAAAGCAGATACAACAAGCTCAATATCAGCGGAGATTACAGAATTCTCCGCAGCAGAAAAGCAAGTCACTACAGAATCACCAGCAACATAAACTGGGATATCAACAACATAACTCACAACAGGAAAAATTGGGAGAACCGCAAAATCACTCACAAAATGACAATCATTGCCAGAACGGTGTGTCTCTGCAGCCCCTGGTTAACAGATTCAACTTCTGAACTCTCGCATAGACGATTTCTTCGGACAAATGGTGCAAATGCTTACTGCAATCCAAGCGCTGCTTTCCAAACAATGTCAACAATAAGCCTAAACTTAGGAAAATGGAACGCTGATGGCGTTTCACAACGTAAAAATGAGCTTGAAGTATTCATGGTCTCTAATGCTATTGATATCATGCTCATTTCTCATTCACATCTTTGTTGCAGAAGTTCCTTCAAAATGCATGGGTTTCAAATATATACAGCCGATCACTCGGATGATAATCGTGTGCGTGGTGGTGCTGCAATAATTATTTGCCCGGGCATTCGCCACCATGAAATTGATCCTATCCTTAGAGATTCTCTGCAAGCTGCAGGGGTTAAATTGTTCACCAATCTTGGTGAACTAACAATTGCAGCGATCTACTGTCCCCCCGGATTAACATTAGTGGAACAGGATTTCAATGACTTATTCCTCAATCTTGGCCCAAAATTCTTGATAGGGGGAGATTGGAACGTTAAACATCGAATGTGGGGCTCACGGATTGCCACGCCAAGAGGAAGAGAGCTATTTAACTCAATCGTCAACAGCAGAAGAGAAGTACTGGCGACTGGAGCGCCAACCTTATATCCTTATGACATTCAAAGATGTCCAGATGTCGTCGATTTCGCAGTTTTCTATGGAATTCTCCCGAACTGGCTGTCAATCATGGAGAGCCAAGATCTCAGCTCCGATCACATTCCTCTTATTGCGGAATTGTGTGTTGCAGCTGACACCTACAAAGCAAGAACGAGACTGCTTCCCAGGCATGCAAATATTACCCAATTCTAGGCTTGGATTAATGACAACATCAATCTAAACATGGAATTGAATACAGCGGACGACATCAATGATGCAGTGGAAATCTTCACACGCAAATTATGTGAAGGTGCTGATTACGCTACCTCGCGACAACAGCCTTGTCCTGTCATACAGTCTCTGGCACTTTTAAAATCAGAGGTTCTGGAGCTGCTGAGGTACAAGCTTTGTTTGCGTCGCCGCTATATGCGCAGGCGAAACGAGCAAGATGAAATTGCTTGGAGGAGGACTGCCAAAGAGCTAAAACAAAAGCTAGCGGAGTAACAATCAGCATATTTTGACAATCTATTGCTTAATGCTGATCCCTACAAAAAAATAGGTTTCAACTTGTGGAAGGCTACGAAATGCGTTAAACAGCAACCGTACAGACATGCTTCAGTTCGTGATGCAATGAATCGCTGGTGTCGTACGGAAATCCAAAGAGCGGAAGCATTTGCAGAAGAGCTGGAAAATCGTTTCACACAACTCAAACTGACAATGATGTAAGTGAAACCTCTGAAGCCATCTCGGGGAATGTACTGGATGTAAGTTCCATCAGACACGTCACTCCTGCAGAAGTCCCCTGGTTTCGAAATGATTGACGAGAAGGTGGGCAAGTCCCTTTCTTACAAAGGAGTGTTGTTCCTAGTGATGCTGTTCAATGCAATGCTGAGGGTTTGTCATTTCCCCTGTCAGTGAAAGTGTGCTGTAGTAATCATGATCCCGAAACCTGGCAAGCCGGAGAACCTTGTCGCGTCATAGAGACCGCTAAGCCTACTTCCGACATTCTCCAAAATATTCGAAAGAATATTTTTGTGTAGAGTTTTGGAGGTGGGGGCGTTCAGAATGTTATCCCGAATCATCAGTTTGCTTTAGAGCTTATCATGGTACATCAGAACAATTGCATAGAGTTATCTTCCACATTTTACGTACATTTGAAACAAAAATGTACTGCTCTGCTGTGTTCTTGGACGTCATGCAACCCTTCGACAGGGTACGGATAGAAGGACTACTACATAAACTGATAAGGCTTCTTCCAGGTAAGCAATATCTCCTGCTCAAGAGCTATTTGACGGAGAGAGCTTTCCTCGTAAAAGTTTGTGATGCAGACTCTGGCATAAGGCGCATTAAGGCTGGTGTAGCGCAGGGCAGTGTTCTTGCTCCAGTTCTTTACTCTTTATACACGGCGGACATGCCGATGACGGAAAATGATAATTTGTTGGTTGCAACTTATGCAGATGGCACCGCCATACTTGCGAACTCCACTTCCCTCATTGAAGCAGCGGAAATTACCCAAAGCTATTTACAGCGGTTTGAAGCGATGGAACATTGGTATAAATCCCCTAAATCTGCTAACTGCACGTACACATTGTGCGTGACGCTTGTCCATTTATTTCGTATGACTCTAAATTTATTCCTCAGGTGGATCATATTCGGTCTGAACCTGGATAAGCGCCTTACTTGGCGTACTCATGTGAAGATAGTCACTACATGTTGCTATCAAAATATGAAGAAATTGTGACTGGCTACTGCGAGCGAAAAGCAAACTGTCACTAAACAACAAGTTGATGATTTATAAACAAGTTGTGGCCCGATTTTGGTGATATGGCATTCAAATATGGGGGTTTGCAGTACCATACATCATCAAAAAATTGCAAGCAACTCAAAACAAAGCCCTACGACGCATAACTAGTGCACCATGGTATGTTAGAAACACCATACTACACCGTGACCTTAACATACCTACCGTGATTTAAGAAATAAATTTTTTCAACAGCCGATATTATGATCGTTTGCTAAACCACCCGAATCCCCTGGCAAGATGTTTTACACGTAACACAATCCGCCGTCGTTTGAAAAGACTTCACCCCATTAATCTCTTTAAAAGAAGATCATAATATTTTTTAGATGTGATGTTTTTTCTAGGCTCATGTAAATTTCCTTTAGATGATACAAATGTATAAAAACCAACTCGGTTGCTTGGACATTAAATTAAATTAATATAAAAAAAAAAAAAAATAATCCTTCTGACAACAACAAGTTATACGCTTCTCTTAAGTTATTTATTTCCCCGGCTGTTCTTACAGATGCTAAGTTAATACTTATGCTATTTAAAAATGTTTTAAGTATTATGTTCTCGTTCAACGTAGGGTGAAATTTCTTCGGCTTAGTCTGGTCATATTTGTACTTCTCGTTGAGCTTTGGAAGTATATTACGTAGGTAATTAAATATACCTTGTACACTGCTTTTTTCCACTGCATAAGCCTTCTGGTATAGCTGATGATACGTTTCCTTTACACCATAATTGTTGATTAGAGTTATTTTTACTTCTTCCAAAGAATTGTTTAGTCCTAGCGTTCGGACAGTGTGTAGAGCGCCTCCCTGAATTTTATTAATGATAATTCGGTTAGTACATAGTTTCTAGCAGTAGTGGTAATATGGTGTCCACCTCCTTCAAAAATGATGACAAAGCGAACGCGTTGTCCCCTCTAAACTCATGTATGCGATATTAAGTATAGTTGCTGGAGTTTCTAATGTCATCGTTTCTTATGTTCTCCTCCTTACTTAAGTAATTTGTTGCTTAATGATAATTTTCTTCTCCTTATTCGGCTCAAGGTAATAATTTTTATAAAGAATCGCTATTTCTTTCCGTTTCTGAACTTTCTTTCCAGCTCGTTTCTTCTTCTTCTTCTGTTCTACTTCTGGTTGTTGTTGTTGCTGCTGTAGCTTCCGCTGTCTTCGTCTATATGCTTCTATAGATAGTGGTTTTGGACCAGGATTAGATGGTAAATTAGCTGTCTTCAATACGTTTCCCCGCTTTTTGAAGATGCGATCAATGTCTTCTTTCGCCTCTGATTGTTGTTGTTGTGGTTGTTGTTGTTCTTTGTAGTTCTGTTTATGTGGTGCTTCTTCTTTCGGAACAGGATTCGAAATCCAACTTAGAACTAACTTTTCTAAACTAACTTAATTACTATGTAACCTACGACGACTGATATGCCGCTACAAATTCGAATATACCCTAACTGTTATCATCAAAACAGAGCTTACGTTTCCTTACCTAGTATATTCCCACTATTCGTAATACATTTATTATAGTTATTATTATTACAGTTTTTTATATAGGTCAATGACAAGATATACACTATAATTCTTTTAGGTATATTAGTTTTCATAAGGATAAGTGAAGGTTCTAACGTAACTCCAGCGTTGATTTGGAGGATGCGAGAGGCTGCATCCTTCATTTGTACATAGAAGTGACGGCCACTCAAGTAAGCACTTAACATCAAGTAAAACGAAGCAGGGAGAAGTTCTTTAATTTTGAACAGTAGCGCAGTATGCCAGACACGATCAAAAGCTTGTTGAACGTTGATGAGCACAGCTGAACAAAATTTCTTTTCCTCTAGTGGTTTTGTGATGAATTGTTGCTCCTGTGTTCCATTTTGTTGCTTAAAGCTAAACTAAACCTCCAGTACTGGCTGTAATCGTCGTAGAAATATTTTTTCAAATATTTTCGATTTTTTTTGGTGTTATGTTGGTACTCATAACTAAGTCAGTAAGTGAGAGCAAGGTTGGTCATTTTGAATTTTTAGTTAATTTTTACAGCTGTTTTGCTTGGACGTGTTTCGGCTCGTCTACAATTTGGGCTTTTTTCGCTCTTGGTTCATCCGGCAGCTTCCATTAGGATGATCGAAAATAGAATATACGTAGCCCACGTAAATTCAAAATTTGCGATACTTTTTGAACACACTTCGTATGAGTCATGTACTAGGCACCTTTTGGTTTTACTAGCTTAACAGCTTTACCCTAAATGTCATACCCAAGTGGCTTTTTATTGTTTATCTTGTTTATTTCTAAGGAGACTTCACTTGGTGTTATAGGAGGGTTAGGTAGGTCCATTTAGCAGAGGCTGTCTAAAATGCTTAGTATGTCCTCAGTATTGCTGTTGAAATTGAACGGTTGGAAGGTGTCCTATAAGTGGATTGCGAATGCTTCTGCTTTTTGCTCATTTGATCTAAGCTTTGAATTGTTGGCATCTTTGATTGGCAGGCCTTTTGGGTGGGCCTTTTGACATATTAAGCCTATATTGGTATTTTCACTTTTTATAATTTTAGCATAAGTTCTATGTTCTATTTAGAATCGCATTATCTTTAGGATTTCGACTGAGCTTCCAAGTTCTTCTTAAGGCTCTTTTAACTCGAATTAGCTCTCTCAGTTCAGTCGAGATCTAAAACATCGCTCTGATGGGATAAATAGAAGGATTTCTGATAAAAATAAAAGCAGCTTCGTCATTAGTTGACAGAAACCTTCAATAGCATCGTCAATTTCATCATCCGATTCAATTAAAATGTTTAAAGTGGTATGGTGATCCATCCAATTTTGAAGCGATCTAACGTAGTGATGAGACATTTTGGTGTCGGAGTAAATTACGTCATCAAGTTCTTATTATGTATGTGAGCAGAGTGATCGGAAGACAAATCATTGGTCATCACCTGGTTTGGTGGACTACAAGTCTAGTATGTCTGGTATTTTATTTGGGTCGGAAGGCCAGAAGGTCGGGCTACCGGTTGATAACACATTAAGACTCGTATCTCTCCAACACGCATAAAGTTCACTACTCTTAGGGTCAGTTAATCTAGAGCCCCACCATGGGTGTTTATCGTTCAAGTTTCCATCCATCAAGAACTTGGATCGAAGACTTTGGAAGAAATATTCAAAGTCTGCCTTCTTTAATGGAAATCGTGGAGTGCAGTAAATTGCAATGACGCTGATTGAAGCAGTTTAATTTTATAACGGCGGTCTGCAATGATTCTTTAACAACAAGCTATTATTAAATTAATTAAAATTGCTGAGCCTGTATGATCATTAGGTTGGTTAGCTATAATTTAATCATAACTAAATCTTTTAAAGTGCGATTTGCTCGTGAAGTGTGTTTTTGAAATGAGTAGTATATCGATGAATTGGCCTTTTAGGAATATGCCGACTTCCTCTTCATGATTGAATGTGCCTTTGGCATAATTTATTCTTTAAGACGGCCATCTGCCTTATCATTTCCATCTGTTGCTTTCTTAAATTTTTAATTTCGCTCATAACATCACCAGCAGTAACTGGATTGCTAACGTTGCGTACGTTTGAGCATGATTGTGAGTTGGTTATTTTTTTTACATTATCTACATATTCTGAAAAATAAGATTGGACTTTTACGCAGCAAACCTAAATGGCTTACGTTCATGGCTCCGTTTGCTCAAAAGTTTCTGATACCCTTATAGTTAGCGGTGTGATTCTGGAGGTAGTGGATACATCTTGGCTGAGCATCTGGGATTTTTTGGCATTCAGTTGAGTGATGTTCTAGTCCGCATTTCACACAGACGTTCTGTTTTTACCGTACAAAAGAAGACAAAATTTTTAAAGAAAATAATCCAAGGGGGTTAAATCACACGATCTTGGTGGCCAATTAATAGGACCAACTCGTGAAATTATTCGTTCTTCAAAAGGTTCATTGAGTAAATCAATTGAAGCATGCGCTGTGTGGCATGTGGCTCCGTCCTGTTGGAACCAGATGTCAGAAAGATTAAAGCCAGCTTATTGAGGTACGAAAAAACTTCTAATCATGTCTCTGTATCATTCACCGTTGACATTAACATTCTGGCCATCGTTTTTGAAGACATATGAACCAATGATTATTTACGTACCCATTTAACCAAAAATGAGCTTCATCGCTGAACAAAATTTTGTATGGAAAATCAAGACCACTATCAATGTGTACTTCCATTGGCCGAATTGGTGGTTTATACGATGGTCGTATGGCTTTAATTCCCGCACAAGTTGAATCTTAAGCCAAGATCCTTTCGTAAAATCTTCTATTAAGTGGATGGACACAACCTCATTTACTGAGAACGGCGACGAATTGATTGATTTGGATCTTCTTCAATGCTTTGCTACAGCGCACAGTGGTCCGACCAGAAGGCGTTGGCGGACAAAATTCAAAAACTCATTTAATTAAGCTGAAAATATATATTTAGGGGTTTTAAGGATCAGTGATGACGAATCTGACCTTAGTTTTAGCAAATTTTAAATTCATTCAATACTATAAATACATTTTTACTTCCGTAATTAGCTGGTGAGTTCATTTTTTTTTTTTTTGTTTTTAGATTTTTTTTATTTTTTATTTTTTTTTTAATTTTTTTTTTTTAATTTTTAAATTTTTTTTTATTTTTATATTTTAATTTTTTTTTTTTAGTTGTCTCTTAATGCTGATGGGGTCTGTGATGTCTTTTTCTGTCTTTTACACAAAATTGCATAAGCCATATGTAACGTTTTGCCTGTGGGTAAATGCACAAAAGCTACATTATTTTTAATTTGCGCAACTTTGCGCAACAGGTTTCAGTTTGTGATCATAGCTGAAATATGTGGCTACATCACTCATGTTGATTTCAAGTGGACCGGTGTGGACCACTCGAAAAAATGATCTTTAAAAAAAAATTTTTCGAAAAATTTTGAAATTTCAAAAAACAAAAATTGGATTTTGTACCACAACTTAAGAGAAGTATTACTGTTTCCGTTAATATATTCAATTATCTTCTTTTTTTTTCAATATTTGGTTAACAATCAAATGGTAATATTTATTTGCAGACATGAAAACGAAACTCTTGTATGAAGTACGATTTGCATACAATTTCATGTTTAAAGTCAAAAAACTACAATGAAAAATTTTTTAAATTAAGTAATATTTTCAGGAAATCTGCCTTGAATATTTAAGAAAACATCTGCATTATCAAATTTTTATTTCAAAAATGTTGAAAAATTGAATTTTGTCCGGACGCCGGACCACTGTG